>WOXC01000025.1:600000-912108 GCA_011680675.1 Gymnobelideus leadbeateri | reverse complement strand
TTCCCAGGGTGGAGGTGAAGATCAAATGAGATAATATTTTTCAAAAACACTTAAGCATAGTGCCTAGCACATTGTAGGGGCTTTCTAATGCTTATTCCCCTCTCCTACTCTCATAGACTAGGAGTTGGAAGGGAGCCTAGAGATAACCAATTCTATCTCTTACCTAATTCTATCTCTTACCCCTTTATCATACAGAAGAGAGATGAGATGGGGCCCTGAGAGGTTGCCTTGCCCAAAGCTATGTAGATAATAAGTAATAGGTGGCCCAGTGGATAGAATTCCTGGTCTAGAATCAGGAAGACTCATCTTCCTGAGTTCAATGTGGCTTCTGACACTTACTGTATGACCTTGGGCAAGTCACTTAACCTTGTTTGCCTCAGTTTCCTCATCTGTAAAAGAAGCTGGAGAAGGAAATAGCAAGCTACTCCAGTATCTTTGCCAAGAAAACCCCAAATGGGGTCATGAAGAGTCAGATATGACCGAAAATAACTGAACAACAAAATGAGTCAGGATTTGGACCTATCTTCTCTTATTCTAGATTCCCTTATTCCATACTACTTATAATACATAGAGTCTTGCTCACTAATTGTTTCATATATATAGATTCATTTTCCCCACACCAATGATGAGATCCTCACAAAGATAGGCTCTGGCTTATATCTCTTCAATGCCCCATGGATTTGGAATATTTTAAGGACAGAGTAAGTGATCAGGTGAAGAAAGACCATGAATCAAATGACTCCCAAATTACCAAGTTAGTTGCCTTTTTAAAAATGTTGACTTACATTGTGACTCCCATTGCAAAGAGCTTCTCGTATTCCATTCTGGAGGAATAATTGGGAATCATCTAAAAAACATCGTCAGAAGATGTGTCACCCAGAGATGCCTTGGTCCATTATCCTGATTCTCCCTTCCCTTCATGTCAGAAAAAAATTTTTTTCTTCCACTCAACTCATATGGAAAGTAAGGAAAGGAAATCAAATGAATAGTTTGGAAAAGGCACATGATCTCTCACCCAGCTAATTCTTCAATGACTTTCTGCAATGCCAAGTGACTATTTACATGCTTATCATTGTGGATATAGGAGGAAATAGCTAATGTACCTAACCGACTGAGTACCAAAGGCAAGAGTAGCTGGTTAGGTGGGTAAATAGTCAGAACTGATGTAAATAAAGCTATGGGTTGGATAATCAACTCTCAAAAATTAATCTAAATATGACAAACTTTTATGTATAATCTTCACTGTCAACATTTTCTCCATCACTTTCTTAATTCTGGACAATTGACAGAACAGTAAATCAAGCCCTGATTTCTAGCAACTTCCAAGTGTAAATGCTTACCCTGAAAATTTAACAAGCCAGTGCCAGATGACTCCAACATAACTGTGTTTTGATCACTATGTAAATCAGTTAGCTTGTTTTATGACTGATCCCTTTACACCAGCCATAGACTAACCCCCAAGTTAGACATTTTGCAAATATGTGCCATTGGCCACAAGGGGGAGTGTGAATAATTCAGAGTAACCTATCTCCAGTGCTAGTGATACAACCTGGTCCTGTTGAGAGGGATGGAGTGAGGAAGGTCAACAGTGCCATCTTTGTATGTGGAAGATGGCCCCTTCTATTTGAGGTTACCCACCATTCCATTGGTGATTACAAGCCGCGGTGCACTGGGGCTGCTGGGGAAGAGACCCAAAGGATGGCCACTGTACATGACCAAGGTTTGCTCCTCTGTCATCTCAGATAAATAGGACATGACCAATCTGAACTGGAGGAACAGAGAAAAGATAGAAGTGGCCACATGAGTGAATATCTTGCTTCAGTTGTTAGAATCACGGAATGATGATGTCAAAGGGATTTTAGATCTTCTAGTCTGATGCTTTCATCTTACAGATAAGGAAAGTGAAGCCCAGGGAGGGGAGATGACTTGCCCACAATCACATAGTTAATAATGGCAAAAGTATGATTAGAACTCAGGACTTCTGACTTGTAACCTACCATTCCTTTAAGTATATATATATATATATATATACATGTATATACATATATGTAAATAAATATATGATAGGTAAGTAAATATATGATAATATATGTCAGAGGCAGATTAAATGATTTGTTCTAAGGGCCGCTCCAAGTATGAGAATTTCTAAAACTCTATCCTACATTATAAAGTAACATCTTTATTCCTAAATACATTTAGGAATGACATCAACAGAAGGGGTCCCTTGTGATTGTGTGAACCTAGACTCATGAAGCCCACCTCTGACTGACTTCCACACAACTAGAAGACACTCCCGGCACTGACTTGGCCGATGAAGCTAAGCTTCATCCAAGCAAATTAAGAAATAGGAAGCATGTGACAAAGAGTACAAGCTTGGGGGTTGGAAAGTGGGGAGGGGCATAAAACCAACTTTCATCAGCCTCATGAGGTCCAGGAGTCCCAACTCATCCTCCTCTACCTCTTTTCTCTATTTCTATCCCACTTTGCCTCAGAAGAGATCATGAAACCCTAGACTGCTCAGAGCCTAGCTTCCAGCCCAGCATCCTAATAAAAGAGATCACTGGGGCCAGAGGAGACTTTCCAGCATCCTTAGGAAGCAAGGATTTCAAGTCAGACTTGATGGCAAATTCCTCTTCATCTAGAGGCAATATGGAATGAGGGGAAGCCCAAGGCCAAATTTCTATACTTTAACCAGATGCTGAAAGGTACTATACCTGAGCCCAGTTGCTGAAGACCTGACCATTCCCTCCATAAGTCACGAGCTCCTGGGGAAACTGGGGAGCAAAGATGAGATCAGAGACTGGATGAGTTTGTGTTGCTCTCAAGCAATGCTAGTTTTGTTACTACTTTGGAAAGAGGGCACAATGAAGTACCCTGGAGGATATGAAGACCTTACTGGGTTCCAGTATCTTAGAAGGGACCATAGAGGTCATCTAAGCTCATAATCTCTGCTTTCAGAGACTTCCCTGTCATCATACTTCTCTCATCTTCAAAAACTTTTATTGGAATATAAAATTCAAGGTTTGGATTTCAAGTCCTCCATATGACCTGTCCCTTTCCTACCTTTCTAGTTTTCTTATACCCTACACCCAGATGCCCCCAGTCTCTTCCTTCAACAAAACCCTATCTCCTGATCTTCTAGCATTTTTGCTAGCTGCCCCTCATGCCTGAAATTCTCTCCCTCTTTACCTCCACCTCCTGGTTTCCTTCAAATTTCAGCTAAAAATCTCACCTTCCTCAAGAAGGCTTTTCTGAACCCCCTTAATGCTAGTGCCTTTTCTGTGTAATTATCTCCAATTCATCATATCTATCCATCTATCTATTTATCTATTCATCCATCTTTCTTTCTTTATCTCCTTCCTTTTCTTTCTTTCTATCCATCTATCTGTGTCTATGCATCTATCTATCTCTCTTGTTTATAAATAGTTATTTACATGCTGTCTAACCAACTAATCTGTGAGCCCCACATAGATAAGGGCTCTTTCTATCTTTGTATCCTGTGTTTAGCACATAGTAGGAGCTACTTAATAAATGTTTGTCGACTTGACTTAGCTACAGGATTAAATCTGTTCTTCCTAGTTTGACATTCAAGGACCTCCACACTCTGGCCCTGACCTACCTATTCAAACTACTGTTCCACTACTCCCATACACAAATCTTCTGCCTGGTTAAGATCATTTTTCTCAATGTCCTATGAATGTGCAATGCTCATTTTTGCTCATGACATCCTACCCAGCTTGAATTCTCCTGTTCAGATTGTATCAATCTTTAAAGACCCCATTCAGAAGACTTAGGACTGGAAAGGGCCTTAAATATCATCAATTCCAACCCATTCATGTTACTAAAAAGAAAACTGAGTCCTAGAGCAGTGGGATAGGACTAACCCTGGGTCAGTTAGTCAGTAAGTGATTCAAGGATTCAAACCCAAGTCTTCTGACTCCAAATCCAGTAATCTTCCACTATATGCTGTCTCCCAATGTACTTCCAGTACCCTCCAGAATGTCCTCTTCCTCTCCCCTCATATTAACTAGGGGAGTATTAACAGAAAACTATGAAAAGTAAGCTATCGTCTCTTTAATCCTTGATACATCCTAAAAAAAAAAGCATACCTCTCTCTCAAAGGATTCTTTCTTTATTTTTCACATTAAGTCTTGGTAACCAATTGGAATCATTCTTTTAACTTTGAGTTTTGGAAGTGGCTCAAGAGGTGCCTTGGTTCTCATGTGAGGGGCTGGGGGTAGGAGGTACTCTCTATGACTACGCATATACATGTGTGAGAGGTGAGTGTCATGGTGATGGCTTACCTGGGCTACAGAGGGGTCCAGGTTGTTCATGATCATGTGCATTATTGCTGCAGCCGATTTAGTCTTACAAGGATAGTTTTCAGTTGGGTAGGCCCTGAAAGACATAGATATATCCAGTATGACAAGAGGAAAGAGAAAAAGTGGCATATATACTGGAAAATGATTGCTGTATTGGCACAAATATAAGGCTCATCTTCCAATGCTTTGGATGTGTCAGCCTCGAAGCTAAGACCAAAGATCCCTGCAAAAAGGAATTCATAGTTCAAAAAGTTCAGATATACATTTTCTTGTCTTTGATCTTTTTACAAAATGTCTTTCTTGTGTTCCCCATCCCTTGATCAAGTAATCAGGTCCAAATCAGTAGCCAATTTGAGCTCGTTCTTTTGAAACCCAAATATTTTTAGTCACCCAGTTTTGTATATTTAACCACCATGTCATTAAATAGAGAGTCAGCTTAGGATGGTAGATAGAAAGTGAACATATTATTAGGAGGAGAGAAAAGTGCTGATTACTGTTGCTCTTACTGCTATTAATTCCTCACTAGGCATTACAGCTAAGAGTTAAGAGCATTCTGGAATACAAAGGTGGGAAAGGAGACAAGAAAGGACGGTTGGAGACAACTTTCCCTCGTTCTTATCCTGACCTCTCCCTTCTCAAAGCCTTTGATTATTCTAATCCCTCAAAGCTTGAAACAAGCTTCCCATAAGCCTCTTTCTTTGTTGAAACTTCTCCCTTTATTATATTACTCACTTTCTCAAGGGGTGGGTGGGAGACTGGAGGGAAGGAGAGAACTTGGAATTCAAAATTTTAAAATAAGTGTTAAAAGAAAGAAACTTATCCTTTCCTTGATATCAGTCCTATTCCCAGGTAAAAATGGTCTATCTTTTCTCAAATTCTTCAAAGCACTTATCCTGAATTCCTTAGCCCTTATTGCATTCCACATTCAATTATACTTATTTCTGTACTAGTTGCATCCACCCTCCCATATAGACTCTTTGCTTCTTGAAGGCAAGGACTGTGCCATATTTCATTTCTGTATTCCTAGGGCCTAGCCTAGTACCTTACACATAGTAAGGCATTTAATAAGTGTTTGGTAAACTGAGTTGAAAAGATAACATTTGTGTGCAAGGACTGATTTTGATAGACTTGGCCCTTCCAAGCAATGCAAGGACCTAAAACAATTCCAAAGGATGGAAAATGCCAGCCACATCCAGAGAAAGAACTATTGAGTCTGAATGCACAATGAAGCAGACTATTTTCTTTTTTTGTGCTGTCTTATTTTGTTCTTTTTCTTTCTTTCTCATGGTTTTTCCCATTCATTATACTTCTTCTATGCAACATGACTAATGTGAAAATGTGTTTAATAGGAATGTGTGTGTAGAGACCATATCAGATTGCAAATCATCCTAGGGAGGAGGAGGGAAGGAGGGGAAGAAAATTTAAAACTTATGGAAGTGAATGTTGAAAACTAAAGATAAATAATTTAATTTTTAAAAAAGCAAAGACAATGATTTCACATTTCCACCCCTATTCACATCCTGGACAATTGATAGCTATACTGAAGGGTATAAAAGGGGTCTGAATCTATGCATAAACCATTCTCTCTCTTTGAGAAGGATAGCCATGGAAATCACAAGACCTAGATCTGAGGGCTTTCTCTGCCACAAGATGCAATGTGACTGGGCAATTCATTCAACTTAGTGAAGATGAGGAAACTGAGGTAAACAGGGTAAGTGACTTGCCCAGAATCACACAGCTAGCAAGTGTCTGAGACTGGATTTCTAGCTTCCTCGAGGCAGCTGAAGCATAGCAGACATAGCCTGATAAGAATCTCTGGACTTCCAGCTCCAAATCGATGCTCTTTGTCTGCTGAATTAGGAACATGCACCAGATGGTCTCTAAGGATTCTTCTTTTTTTAATAGTCTATAATTTCTCTCCCCACCCATCCCCACCAGAGGGTAATAAGATATTTGATTGAAGTCCTATGAAGGTAATCTATCTCTTTTTCCCCTGGAAAAGTAGAAAGAGGGGATAAAAGATAAGAAAGACTTGAGCTAGTGGAAATTATCCAATAACTTGGCATGTTTCCTATTTACACAGCCTGGTTTATTTTACACTACCTAGCATTGCTCAGAACTCTACAACTTTCTTCCCCACCACTTGCAACGTGGTCCTGTAGATATACTCACCTCATCTCAATATCTGGACAGAATCTATACATGTAGATGTGTCCATATAGCTTTAGCTCCTGGGCAAATTCTGGTGCCAGAACCTTGTGGACTTCAGGAGGGAAGTACCGAAGAGCATTCTTCAAAGCTAGCTATCAGAGACAGAAGAGGAGAGGAGGTGAGGAGTTATTAAAGCAAGGACAAGCTATCTCAAAGGTGAGTCTAAACACCTGAGTCTGGTTTAAGACAGTCTAGTACCAGCTTCCCTCTACAACCAGCTCATTCACTGACCCCTGCCCCACAATTTCCAATTAGGTTAGTCCCGTCAGTGAGTTCCCTGGAGTTACAACTAGTTGAACCACCAGATGGTGATGTTAGTCACTAACTTGATCCTGTCCAACAAGAAGGCTTAAGAGCTAAGTCACTTGAGGATCATACTGGAGATTTTACACACACACACACACACACACACACACACACACACACACACACACGTAATGTGTGTGCATTCGCACCTATATAATGTATGTTTTATTTATATTTATATATGTGTGTGTGCACATGTGTCTGTGCATAATCCCCAGGGTGAGCCTCAACTGTATACACACATATACATATATACATACACATATTGCACACATATAGTGTGTTGTATGTTTGTATATTTATATGTGTATCCATGTGTTGTGTGTTTGTATATTTACATGTGTATCCATGCATTAGAATCTCATTATCTATATATAATCTCCATATGTGTGTAAATATGCATATAATATATACATATGTATATAGAATCACCCTGGAGTTCAGAGATAAAAGAAGAGAGGGTGTTAACGTTATTAAATGTGTTTATATACATGTAATTGCATCTTCAGGGTGATACTATATAAAATATATAAATGTATAAGTATATATGTATGAAAAATATCATGTGTACATACACACACACGTTTTGTGTGTGTGTGTGTATTTGTTGGGGTTTAGTTGATTAGTTGTGTCCAATTCTTCATGACTCCATTTGCAGTTTTCTTGGCAGAGATACTGGAGTGATTTGCCATTTCCTTCTCCAGCTCATTTTACAGATGAGGAAACTGAGGCAAACAAGGTTAAGTAACTCACCCAGAATCAAACAGCTAGCAAGTGTCTGAGGCTGAATTTGAACTCAAGACTTTCTGTTCCAGGCCTGGCACTCCATTCACTGCCTCTCTCCTATCATATTAGCAGCCAAAACCTGACTGCTCCATACAGAAGAGGAGAGGGTCAAAGAACAAGAAGGACCCTATGCCTGGAACAAACATCCTAAAATGTACTTTGAGCAAGCAGGATGAAGGATGCTCTCACAACAATTTTGAGGAGAAGTTCAACTGGAAGGGTGGGGAGAGACCTTAAGGAGAGACTTCAGATATCCAGGTACAAGGCCCCATGGAGAAACCACAGAGCACTGTCCAATACTGGGGGAGACCATAAAGCCAGGACTGGATATGCAAAATAAAGTGCACATTTTTAGGGCTGATGTGTTGATTTTTGTGTGACTATGGTTATTTGTTACAAGGAAGGATTTCTATCATTGGGGGAAGGGTGGGGTGGTTGTTCGGATCCGACTTAAGGCACACACAAACAAAAAAACCTAGCCATATGACCTTGGGCAAGTTACTTAACCCCAACTGACCTCTAAAAAAAAAGCAAAAAAAAACAAACAAAACATTTTAAGAACACACAGAAGAAGTGCTTTAATTTGTTACTATCATGTTCAATTTAATATATACTTTAAAATGCTTGAAACAATTGCTTTGGATACCTCTTTAAAGGAGAATTCTGCAAGGAAACTGGGTTTCAAAGGGTCATGACTTCAAAATTATCTCTTCTGCTCTGCAGAATTGGAATTTATTTGGAGTATATGTTGTTCACTTGTAGCCATTGTGTCCTACTCTTTGTGACCCCATTTTGGGGTTTTCTTGGCATACATACATAATATACAATATAGATGCCAATTCCCAGGCATCTGTATGCATATGCATATGTATACGTGCACATATATATTTAGATAAATATGCACACAAGAAGGTCTCTTTCTTTTTTCATTTTTCTTACAGCCCACATGTGTAAGTATTTCACCGAAAAACAGGTTGACTTCCATAAAAGGACAGGAACAATATTGGAGAAAGGGTGCTGGATTGAAAGTTGAAGTCTTAATAGCTGTGTGACTGCCTTCCCTCTCTGATCCTCAATTTTCTTGCCTATAAAATGGAGATCATAACCTCTATCCTAGATACTTCACAGGGTTTCTGTGAGGCTCAAATAAGGTAAGTTCTGAGAAAGTGTTTTGTAAATTAGCAAAAGATGTCTAAAAGTGGCATCATTTGCAGAGACTAATTAGTATGACTCAATACCTCCCCTTTGCTGTAGGGAAGTTACTAGATTTAGGTCAAATATCCGGATTTCTTTCAGTCTCCTGCTACAACTCTCACTCCTCTCCCCACTGACATCCCTGTGGCTATAAATGTCATTGTTGTTCTTTAAAAACAAACAAACAAAACAACAAAACAAAACAAATGTACCAGAACTCATATATCACAATAAAAGTTGATCTTCAACTTCAAAGTTCAATGCTGTCCCCTTGACCATTGATTCAGATGATGCTACCCCTTGATCAAGATGTTTGGACTGACCTTTAGAGCTTTATCAGTGTTTTATAGTCACAGGAAAACCATTCTTGGTCATATGAAGGAACTGAGATATGGAGCCTGAAGAAGAGAAGACTGAAGTGGGGCCACCATAGTTGATTTTAAGTTTTTGAAGGGCAGCAATCTGTTAGAGAGATTGGACTTGTTTTATTTTCCCTCCAGAGAACAGAAGGAGGAACAATGGGTAGAAATCACAAAGAGATGGATTTAGGCTTGATGTCAGGAAGAACTTCCTAACACAGAGTTATCCAAAAGTAGAATGAGTTGGCTCAGGATGTTGTGAACTCCCCCTTGTTGGAGGTCTTCAGTCAAAGGCTGAGTAACCAGTTGTGAGGCATGAAATAAAGGAGATGTTTTTGCAGATTTGGGTTGGCCTAAATGATCATCAAGATCTCTTCCAAAAGTAAAAGTCTGTGATTTCATGGTAGATAGAAAGAATATTGCCTCTGACATCAGAGATCTTGAGTTCAATTCCTGCCTCTAAAGCATAGTAACCTGTGTGACTTTGGACAAGTCACCTAATCTTACTGGGTCTGTTTCTCCATCTATAAAATGAGAAGGTTGGACCAGATGGCCTTGAAGGTCCTGTTCAACTCTATATCTATTATTCAATAAGTTTGGTTTATAGATTGTTAGATCTGGATGGGACTATGGAGATATCTAGTCCAATCCATAGTATCTAGAGTCGGAAGGGACCTCAGAGATCATTTATTCTAACCAATATTTTGTATAGGAGAAAACTGAAGGTCGGGAAAAGTTTCCTTATGCAGAAAGGTATCTCTAAGTGAATTTGTTTTGTTTGACTATGCTTGTTACAATGGAGGACTTTTTGAAGGGTTGGGGTAGATTTTTAGGGGGTAAAAAACAAAGGTATAAAAAGGAAAAAAAAGGAATGTCAATGAAGCATTTAAAAATACATAGAATATAGTAGAAAGAAGTCCAGAAGGGGACATAGAAAAGCAGGGCATGTTGATAATACTGTGATCAATTTAATACATACTTATGAAAGAAAAAAAATTTCTATAAGATATTCTCAGCTTCACACACTATCCTCTTTTTCTATTTTTTTTGTACACGAAAACATTTGTGTTTATTGATGTTTGTCAAGTTTTTAATTTTTAAGGGGGAAAAAACAGAAGGGTTAAAGAAAGAAGCCAGTAGAAGACTAAAGAAAGAAAGGGAATGATTGCTGAAGCCAAATCTCTATGGAGAAGGGAGGGAATGGGATGAAAGGTATAGGTAAGGATTAGTTTTGGCAAGTGGTCTTCAATAACTCTTCCTCTGAGATGGGAAGGATATTACTGAGAAGTTGGAGGCACAGATCAAGGCAGGAGGCTAGGTTGTTTGCTTTAAGACCAGAGTGAAAGGAGGCAATTGAGAGAGAAGACAAGATTCCCCAGCCACTCTGGGGAATGAGACAGTAAAAGAAGAATAAAAGGGTTATTGAGCTCGGGGGAAGGGGAGAGGGGGCGCGACTAGTTATAAAGAGCAAAGTCAACTTGTTGGTGAGATCCAAGGTGAGACCTATCAGTGTATGGCTGAAGTGAAAGGTTCTGGCCAGAATCAAAATTAAAAAGAAAATTTTCACAGTGTTTTTACATTAATGCAGAGAGTTTCTTTGCTGCATTGAGTTGATGCCTTGGTCCAATTATAGTAGTTAAAAAAAAAAACCCAAAAGGTGATGTTTCATTTGGTAGAAAGCTCCTCTCTTCCTCTCTATTTCTCCAACGAGGACTCGTGCATCAAGGTTCCACTGCCGCCTCTTCCTTGATGCCTTCCCTGACTCCTTCAGCACTTGGCGCCTGAACCACAGGATTTAGTTATGGTTTGCTTGCAACTATCCCATGTGTAAAACAAGAGTCCACAGCTTCAAACACAGAAAGTATACCTTCTCCTCTGGTTTTCCTGGAAGACACAGGGCTGGGCACACAGTTGGTGCCAAAGATGAGTTTCATGGATTGGTTTAATTGAAAGGACAGACAGACTTCAATTCTAGTCCAGGGTCTTAACGGAGGACCACAAGCCTGGTGTCCAGCCAAGAGAGTTATGTAAGAGTACAGGTCATTAACCCTAACCTTTGACACCTGCATGGAGACGTGGAGATAACGCTGAAGTGTGTGTGTGTGTGTGTGTGTGTGTGTGTGTGTGTGTGTGTATGAGTTCGAGCGAGTGCTTGTGTGTGCTTGTGTGTTTGTATGGGGCAGAAGGGAGGGGGCGGCAACTTCCTCTGTTCCAAATGCCTCTTTTCAGAGATCCCTGTGACTAGACTGATATTTAAACTTTCTCTTCTTAATGAGACAGATCAGATCCCTTAGTGACGGTAATAATGGCCTCTTAAAGGGCTCTCTGGAGGACTGAGCCTCACAACTATCCTGTTAGCAGCAGCGTGATAGCCGTGTAACAGATGGAAAAACTAAGGTCCAGGAACATTAGGTGACTTGCCCAAGGTCATTGAGGAAGAGAAAAGACTATGATTTTACTGGTTTAAGAAACTCCCTCTCCCAAAGGTGTCATCTGCTCTGCAGTTTTTACTTACTCAGGGCACTCAGATCACATTTAGTGTAGTTTATGAATTTCTAAGTGGATAGCATGTTACTGTGGAGTCAGGAAGTTCACATCATGCCTCCAATCCTTACCCAGAATGTAACTTTGGGCAGGGTCGCTTAACCCCTCACAGTCTCAGTTTCCTCATCTGTTAAAATGAGGATAATAATACCTAATACTATAATAGGATAATAGGATTATACTATTATGAGAATATTATTAGATTTGTGGTGGTTGTAAAACTCAAATGAAATAACCTTAAAGCTCTATATAGATACTAGCTTTGTTATTGTTGTTGTTATATGTGCTTAGCCCAGGGTCACTCAGCTAGGACATGAGCAAGGTTTTCCCCCACAACACATGACTTCTCAGTCTATGAGATTGGGAGACCTCAGAACCATGTCCAAAGGGCTCACAATTTTGCTATAGATATAGTCATGTTGAAAAGGTTAAAACCTAAAACCCACTAGGGAAAACATGAGAAAAATGGCCATACTGGAATCATAAGCCTGTCTTTACCAGCTCCTAGAACTGAGAAAGGTACCGGGGGAAGGCTGCTTCATACCCTTAAGCTTGGAGTGCCAATCCATTCCAATTCATGGCTTGGTTCAATGATAATGGCCAATTAGATCCGTCCTTGGTCTGGAATCAGACTCACTGTAGTTCATGTAAGAGCCTCTTATGGGGTTGTATTTTGTTGATTTGCAGATAAGAGCTCACATTTCTTCATTACAACTGTTGTGAAGTAGGTCATACACATATCTTTTTGCAGATGAGATTCAGAGAAGACAATGTTTTACAAAATCACCACGTGGTGTTTTGTCTGCTAACAAAAGTTACAAAACTACTAAGCACTGAAACTGAGACTTGAACCCTGGTCATCTGAAAGTCAGCCTACTTAGTATTCTTTCTATTATATTGCAGCAACAAGAGTTCTTTCAAAGACACAGCCATTCCCATAAGGGAAAGGGAGAGACTCTTTGGAGAGAGTCCATAAGAGGGCAACTACAGGAGGCCCAAGCCTTCTTACCTGTTTTTCCTCTGGAGTAAGGTTGGGGGTCCTCACAGGGGCATGAGGCAGCCCATCCTTTCGTCCTTTATTCTCTGGTAAGGGGTGTAAGGGAATCCCATTGCATAGTTCCCTCAGGTTAGACATTTCTGGCAGATACAGAGATGGGCAGAGGTAGCCCCTGGAGAGGCTGTAAGATCAGGGCTGGCAAAGAGAGAGAATGACAAATTCTGAAACCTCGAGTCCTAAACTCTTAGGCACCTCTGTGACCTCAGTCACCCACCTCCTCTCCCTAGCTAACACCATTGGCTGCCTGGCTTCCTTTGAAAGTGAATCATTCACAGCTATCATTTGGCTCCTGATTGGGGGATGGGGATAGGGGAGTTTGCCCAGTTTTTGACACTTTTTTTGTGTTGATTTTGCTCATTTGCTTAAGGAGGAATGTTCTATTAACACACCATCTCAATATAATTTGAGTGAGGTTTGGGATTCCAAGGCACAACACAAGGAAGGAGAACAATCTCCTTTATGGGCCACTTACATGACCAGGGGAAAAAGCCCACCATGCACATGGTTCAGGACAGGTGGGATACTCTCTGGTTCTGGGTTTGGCCCAGTTCTGGAGGCACCACTTGCATTTTATGTGTTAAATGTCTCAGGATTACTTTCCTTTACATGGAGCATAATGGAAACATCTATCCACAGGGTGAGAGAATCTTTTGTGATGCTCTTGAACTCTAGGAGGAGCAGACAGGTAGCTAGTATTTGCCTCTCTAAGGGCATGTAATGCTAACACAGGGCTACTTTGTACCCAAAGTCCAAAGGGAAGCTTTTGCTCTGATGCTTGGTCCTTGGGCTCCAAGAGGCATAATCAGGAGTGGGAATGGCCTCTTCAGTGTACACTGTGGGTACTGGTGGGAGGCCACTGGAGACTGCCCATGGGACAGCCTCCAATGCCTCCATTACTATGGCCCCCAGTAGATTCTACTGACTTATGGTGCTTTGGTAAACCATACTTAGCAGAATTTGGAGGGCATATGCGCTGCCTCAAAGCCCCAAAGAGTCCAAGAGGTGTTGAGTCTCCTGCGAAATATTTGGAGTTCACAAGTTGAGGAGGTGGAGTCTAAATGGGTCCAGGATGTGGTGGGCCCCCTCAGGACCAGATGATCTCCAAGAATCTAACAGAGTGAAAGGATCCCTGTATTTTGTTAGGAGCTATCGCCCATTCCTTCCTAGTTAGGTGCTCAGGGAGTATGGAGAAATCCCTGACTAGGCTCTCTTCTTGGATTTTTCCCCTTAGGAGGATGTTACCTACACAATCCCACATTTTGGTCCCACAGTCCAGGGAAGTCTCAGGTCCTGATGGCACAGCCCAGGAACCATAGATGGAGAATTTGGATAGCTCATGGGTAATCTCATCAACATATGAAAGAGAATGGTGATTGTTGAAGCTTGGTAATGGGAATTAAATAAAACAAGTTAGTTGCAAATTGTTATACCTTGAGATCTGATTCTTTTGAATGTCTTCTATAATACTACCCATCCTGGTGGGGTATCTATGCTATTTAAGTTGCAAAAGTGAACCACCACTCCTCCTTTTCTGGTTTTCTTAACCAGACAGATGGGGTTCTTAAAGGGGGATATTGATTTCACCAACACACCTTCCTTTTCTGATTCCTTTATAACTCCAATTTCATGGGGCAGTTAGGTGGCTCAATGAGTAGAGCGTCGGCCCTGGAGTCAGAAGGACCTGAGTTCGGATCAAACAAAACCTAGCCATGTGACCTTGGGCAAGTCACTTAACCCCAAATGCCCTCCAAAAAGCAAAAACAAACAAAAAAATAACTCCAATTTCAATTTTTCCATAATTCTTTCTATAATTTCAATATAACTCCAATAATTCCAATGTTCTTGTGTCCTGGCTGTAGTTGGAGGGCAGAGGGTGGGAAAAAATAGCGTTAACTATTTTGACTGGAAGGGGGGGAAGTCTCTGGGTCCTATTTGGGTGCTGATAGATGTAATCTTGTTCCATAGGATTAGACAGGCAGGCAAAAAGGCCATATTGATTATAGGGGTGCTACTGGAGGGTATTGATTGTAGTGGAAACTCAATGTGATGGTGCCAATAGTTAAAGGGAGCTGGGATCTCTTACTTAACAATGGGAATCTGGATCTTTTCCATCTTGTTGCCCTTGAAGTCCTCTTAGGTCATAAAGGTACTCTTGCCCAAGAAAGGATTTCCTAGCACTTTGGTGACTTGGAACCCTGAATCAGTAAAGGCCAGGAAATGTTTGGTACTACATGGGGATCAGTAAACAGTCACAGTAGTAAGGAGCACTGGGGACCCATGGGGCTGTCAAAACCCTTTTTATTTTTAGGGGTGGCCTGCCATTTACGGAAATGAGAAATACCATTGGGAACCTGTCCCTTTCTCTGTGGTTGGTGGGCTGGAGATAACATAGAGAAGCTCTAAATTCCCCTGGGGTTCTTTCTGAGACTTACCAGTTGGTATTCCATAGTTGCCAATAAAGCTGGGCCCCTTCTCCAGGTCTCCACTGTCTCAGCCTTGATTCTCCCATCAGGACTTCAGGCAGGTGTAATGGTCTGAGCCCAGTGTTCTCTGACCCATGGCACTTTCTGCAAGCTGTGCACTACACTAGACTAAGGGTGTTGGTGGTGGTTGACCAAGAGCCAATTGGGGTTCTTTCTCAGTTGTTGCAGCAACAAAAGTGGCAGAGTTCAGTGAGTTTCTTGTGCTTCTTTGGGAAGGCCATCTAGGGATCTGAGCCAGGAAGTATTTTAAAGTAGTCGACTTTGGATGCTTTGGGGTCAGCTATTTCTCTTCCTCCACTCTAGAGAATCTCACATGCAAGAAGTTGCCCTCCTGGGGAAGAAGGGAAAAAATCTGAAACTCAAAGTTTTAAAAACAAATGTTTAAAAATGTGTTTTTTATATGCAACTGGGAAATAAGATATACAGGTACTGGGGTGTGGAAATCCATCTTGCCCTACTAGAAAGTTAGGGGGTGATGGGGGAGAATATAAGAGACAGTAGATTGGGGGAAGGGGTATTCAGTAGGCTTGCTATTTTGGGGTGGGAGTAGGGGAAAGATGGGGAGAAAAAATTGTAGCTCAAAATCTTGTGAAAATGAATGTTGAAAACTAAAAATAAATTAAAAAAAAAAAGAAGCTACCCTCCTGGCAATTCAGTTTAGGCTGGTGGGTGAGGGTGGGGGCAGTTAAGTGGTACAGTGGATAGAGCACCAGGCCTGGAGTCAGGAAGAGCTGAGTTCAAATCTGGCCTCAGACTAGCTATGTGACCCTGGGCAAGTCACTTAACCCTGTTTGCCTCAGTTTCTTCATCTGTAAAATGAACTGGAGAAGGAAATGGCAAACCACTGTAGAAACTTTGCCAAGAAAATCCCAAATGGGGTCACAGAGAGTCAGACATGACTGAACAACAAAAGTTGGGGGTGGGGATAGGATGTATCCCCATCCTAATTCCATTGCAGAAATAGCTTGGTCATGCTTGCTGATTTTAATTTGAAAGGAATCACCCTTCCCCGTCTTAGCAGCAGAGAGCATGAGTACAAGCAATGGCCCTCTAGAACTCAATCATGCTCTTTAAGTTGCCAAGGAAAAGTGTCCTAGAGGCCCAACCACAATGTAGTCCTAGCCTTGGTGTACAGGCTAGCCTTTGCCTTCTATGTTACCTAAGTCTGCCAAGAGCATTCGTCCCAGCCATAGAAAACAGTTGATGCTCCCAAAGGAGAATGCTACTTTGGCTAGGAGGTGGGATATTCTAAGACAGACCATAGCAGGAGCCAGGACCCAGCAGGGAGAAGGTGAAACGAACAAATTTTATAAAGGCGAAATATCCATGATATAAGGGGTAGTCAAGGAAGATGGAAACATGTCAGGTCTGGGAGCAAAACCAGTGGATTTTTATAGTATTCTGATCTGGGTCAAATAGGACCTGACTTTGGGGGAAAGGAGTAGGAATCAAGACCTGGTGTGTTTCTGGTACTGGTACTAATTTACAGTGGGGGAAACTGGAGGGAACGGGTGGTTTAACTGATATTCAAACTCCCAGCTATCAGGAAAGGAGGCCATTACTGGAGGCATTACTTTGGTCAGGGGACTCAGGGATTTGGGCTTCCCTGGCTTCTTTGTTTAGAGGTGCAGTAAGGTCATTGAGGTCCTTACACATAGTAATCAATGGAAATGTATTGAGATTATTCAGTTGAAATGTATTGAGTATTACTCTGTGTCCAGTATTATGCTAGGTATAAGAGGGTTGTTGGAAGAAAAATACAATATGTTGAAGCAATGTCCTGTCCTCAAGAGCTTTCAGTCTAGTTGAGAAGACATGCTTGCATGCATTACATACATACATACATACAGAATTAATTCTACAAGTACCAAATAAGCGGACAAGACCCAAGGTGTCAAACTGGTGGCCAAAAGCAGCCTAGGCCTCCTCGAGTGCCTGCAGTCCATCCAGATTAACATGTAATTGGGAAATGTGTAACAAAATAAAAATACAATACAACCTAGATGTTAATTTGTGGTTTTCTAAGTCAATATGCAGCCTATCGAGATCTGTTTCTATTTGAGTTCAACTCCATCAACCCATATGATAAGTGACTCAAAAAGGACAACATCACCTACTTCTCATTTTATCCCAGGAGTGGGAAACAAACATATAGGATGTGGAAGTAGCATGGTAGGGTGGGAAGAGCGTCAGATCTTGAGCCAGGGGACCTAGGGTCTTTATCCCATCTCTCTTTGAACTAAGCAGTTATAGGACAAATCACTTTGCTTTTGTATGTGTGAGTTTTGTAATTTTATTGTTTCAGCAAATATTATTGTTTAGTAAAAGTAAATGATATAGGGAGGAGCAAAGGATGATGCTTGATGGGGTGACAGGTCAAGGAAAAGACTTTTTTTTTAAGAATGGATGAGATAGAGGCGGCTAGGTGGCAGTGAGTAAGAACACTGGCCCCAGAGTCTAGGGGACCCAGTATCGGTTTCAGCCTCAGAAAATTAGCACCCACACATAAAAATAACTAGCCGTGTAACCTTGAGCAAGTTACTTAACCCCAATTGCTTAAAAAAAAAAAAGAATGGATGAGACCTAATTATGACTCTGGGCAGCAGGGAAACAGCCAATAGATAAAGCTACAACTCATTTGCAAATTAATTTTGTCCTTTTGTACATCATGTGTTGGTGTCATTTAATTAGTAATGAGTGTGCTTAATAAAATATTGAAGCATAAATAGAATTATAAAAATGAATGATCTATTAATATTTTAAAAGCATTGATATTGCCATGACATGAGTTTCTGGTCATTATAAATTAAATAGGTCTTTGGCAATATCAAATTCAGTTTCTCCCATTACTTCTTGAAAGGTGGTTCAACAAAAAAAATCCATCCAGCATGGAGATAATAATAGTGTGGATTACAGCCTTTCCACCAATACTGTCTCTTCTTCATTTCTTATCCAAGTCATACTGCCCATGCTTGTCCATAATTGTCCCCATTGGGTCCACTCAGCAACTTAGAGTGACCATTCTCTGAATTTCCTTTCTTTCTCCATTGTATGGATATCCAAAGAGCCCAGTGCTGATTAGAAGTGAGAATCATTCATTATTTATTAAGTACCTGCTAAATGCCAGGCACTGTGCTAGGCACTCAGGATGCAAATACAAATGTGAAACAATCCCTGTCCTCCAATAGCTTACATTCTATTGTGCCATCCCTTATATTGACTCACTTGATCTGCCCATTTACTTCTGCTGCTCATACCTCTCTGATGACATTTTTTTTTTGGAAAATTCTCCTGATCTGAAAGTTCTCCTTGACTGGTAGAGGACTTCAGCTTACTCCCTCTAGCACCATGAATGTCTTCATGCTCTTTGGGAAACTGGAGTGATCAATGATTTGCAGCCATCCCACCTTATTTGAAAAAAACGTTGAAAAGATGGGACCAAAAGAACCATCTGTCACCCAGGTCCGGCTCAGCCAAGGGGTGAAAATACTTGATTTTCCAAACCTAACCTTTTTTCGTCTGAAGACCCTTCCCAGCTCTAATATCCTATGATTCTATGACCTATAATTGATTGATGATTGATTGACTGATTAGATGGCTTCTGTCATCCATAAGTGGAGGAACGATGGTGTAGTGAAGGTATGTATGACGACGGAGAAGCATTGACAGAGGGCGCTCCTGAGACAATTTCAACGCTGTTAGATGGAGACCCTAGGGAAGGGAGTGGCGACACCCACGTGCTGGGCATTTAATTTAAAGGGCCAGAAGTGTGCCCCCGCCCAACCTCCCTAATCTAGGTTGACTAACCGCAGACTTTACTGTGAAGCCAGTCTTAGGAGCCGGACTGAGACGAACGAAAGAGCTGTCCCTGCAAGAGCGAGGGGGGACCTTTGGGGGGGGGGGGTAAAGGGCAGCTGCAGGGGACGCAGGAGTTCTGGGTCACCGACAGGACCCGGGACAAAAAGGGTTTGGTGACGCTGGGAAATAATGTAACTTTAACCCGTCCCTCCTCCTCCAAGCCGTCTTCTTGGATTGCTCTGATCTGCCCCTCTTCCCTTCCCTCCATCCCCTTCTCCAAAGCTAAGTATTGGCAGGCCTGGGAGTCCGGACAAGGCACAGTAACTCTCCAAAGCCCTTCTCGTTCTCCCTCCCTGCCCACTATCCACACCCCCACCCCCATCCTTTTCCCTCTTTGCTAGCTGGGCACGGGAGGAAGTCACAGGACGGGCGCAGAGCACGAAGCCCGGCACTGGGGCAGAGGCGACTAGGGCTCATCTTGGGTGCGCAGCGCTCTCCCAGGGTTAGATCTAGGGGAGGGTCCTTACCCTAGCCCCAGTAAGCCGACACTCGTTAGCGAGTAGCTTGGGAAGAAAGTTACAGGAGGCAGGTGAGCCCGGGGTGAGCCTGACCTGTGCTCTTCTCTCCCCTCCGCACATCCTCCCTTTTCTCTCCCTCCCCAACTTCCCAGAGTGCGATGCCTTTCCCTGCACGCTCGCGCTCAGTGAGCGGGTGAGAGGGAGCCCCAAACCTCCAAGTCCGGGGAAGAGTGGAGAGGATGGCCCAGCCTGCCGCCCCGCTGGCCTGAGGAGGGGGTCCAGGGCTTGGGCTGTGGCTGCTGGGCTCAGAGGTGAACGAAGCCGGCCCTTCTAGCCACCATGGTGGCCCTAGGGCTCGCCCTGATCTTGCTTCTGGAATACGCAGTCTCAGGCTCGGGTGAGGCAGGTAAGGATGGGGCACACGCTGTTGGGGTTAGGGGATTCGAAGAGGGGGAAGAAGTATGTATTCAGAAATCCACTAAAGCACTTTCCCCTTCCTGGGAAAGTACTGGAATTAACCCCTTAAACCCTCTTCTCTCCCATCTCTCCGAATCAGTTGATTTCTGTCTATTAATTTTTTCCCACCTCCCAACTCAGGAGATATTTAGAACTCAGGACCAACCTAACAAGGCACTAGAAAAAGAGTCACGTCGCCTTCGAGGAAGAGAAAATAATTGGGTCTATGGGGCGACCACAATGATTATTACAGATAGAAATTCAAGGCCAGAGAATATTAGAATGTTAGAACGGTAATGGACCTTACAACCGCAAATAGTGGGACCAGAAGGAACCTTAGAATGTCAGAGCTGAAAGGGACCCTAGAACCCAGAATTTTCAGAGCTAGCTGGGGTCTTAGAGACACAATATTAGAACGTAGACTGTCAGACATAGGCCATCAGTCAGAGATCACCTCGATCAGGGGTTCTTAAAATTTTTTTGTGTTCTAGACTCCTCTGATAGTCTAGTGAAGCCTGTGGACCTTTTCTCAGAATCATTTTTAAATCCATCAAATAAAATGCGTGTTATTACAAAGGAAACGAATTCTATTGAAGTACATTGTATTTCAAACAGAAAAATATTTTTAAAAAATAAATTCATGGACTCCAGTTTAAAAATCTAGTCTGACCTCTGTTTTCCTGAAGGGGAAATAGGGGTTAAGCTATTTATCAGAGATTACAGAATCAAGATTGGAACCCAGGTGTCTTGACTCAAAGCCCAGTGTTAATACCACTTCATCTACTATAGAATGGACTGGTTAGCTGGGCTTAGGGAGTGGTAAATATTTCTTTAGAGATAAAAATCACTAAATATTCCAGATGGACTTGATTATCCTTTCAACCTCTAATACTTTATTAATATTTTAGTCAGTCAATAAGCATTTATTATATACCTATGTGTGTGCCAAGCAAAGTACTGAGCCCTAGGGATATGAAGAAAGGTAAAAGACAGTTTCTGCTCTTGAGGAGCTCATAAGCTAACAGGGGACACAATATGCAAATAATTATGCACCAACAAGCTAGATACAGGATGAATTGGAAATAATCCACAGAGGTAAGTGCGATTGTTTAGGAGAGTAACAAAATAACACACTATGTACTGGGGAAACTTAGGAGGATACAGAAAAAAATTCTTCTTTTTCTGGGTGCCTGTCATTGGAATACATGAAATTATAGTAAAGAGAGAGAAAGAAACAGAGACACAGAGACAGAGAGACTGAAATAGAGAGACAGAAAGAAAGCTTCATGTAGCCACACAACTACTCCCTCAACCTGAATTTCCTTACCTATAAGGTGGAGACAACTTTCCAGCCTCTTTCACAGTATTGTTGTGAGAATAAAATTAAATTCTGAGTGTAAAAGTGTTTTGAAAATTATAAAACTACAGAGATTATATGCTTACATATAATACTTAACTGATGATAATTTTAACATATATAAGATAATTTACATAACTGATAAGATGCAAGAAATGGTCAAGCATAGCTTACATTTATTATTGGAAGCAAAACTCTCCCCCTCCCCCGCCCCACTTAATGGTATTTTATTTTTTCCAATTACATGTAGAGATAGTTTTCAACATTCACCTTTATAAGATTTTGAGTTCCAAAATTTTTCTCCCCCCCACTCCTCTCCCTTTTCCAAGACAGCAAGCAATCTGATATAGGTTATGCATGTACAATCATATTAATCACGTTTCCACGCTAATCATGTTGTAAAAGAAGGATCAGAAAAGGGGAAAACCATGAAAAATAAAAAGGGAAAAAAATAGTAAGTGAAACAAAATTCATAATTCAGGAGTCAAACCCTGATGATTGGGCCAGGAATCTAGAGACCTAGGCACTTTCCCTAACGTCTGCCTGCATTCTTTTACCTTTGGGAAAAATTAGCTCTCCTTCCATGGTCTTGGGTTCACCACCGACTCCTCCCCACCACACACACCATAGATAGAGACATAAGCTGCGAAATTATTCTAATTACAGTGACTTTGAGGAAAATGGCATGACAGAGTAGTGAATGCCAGGAGCAAAGAAGGAAAATTGGTTGTAGGCCCTAGGCACTTGACTGAGTCATGGCAGATCTTTGACACAACAGGGGAATATTTTCTATCTTCAGAAAGACTGCTTTTGTTTGGACTGGGATGGTTATGATGCTAGTGTCAGAGACTGGCAAGTCTAGCACCCCTTTGGCTGTAGTGTGCTTAGAAATGTGGTCTGGCCTGATAGCTACCCTGGATATAGGATAAGATTCCAGATATACTTAACCAATTGAAAAGTCATTCAGAAATCAGTAGACTGAAGCTAGCTGGTATGGGAGATAGTGCTAGACTTGGGTGAGTTCAAATCTTGCCTCAGACACTTAATAACTGTGTACTTCTGGGCAAGTCACTTAACTGCTGCCTGCCTCAGTTTCCTCATCTGTAAAGTGGGGATCATAATAGCACTTGTCTTCCAGGGTTGCTGTAAGGATCAAATGAGATCACATTTGTAAAGTGCTTTGCAAGCATTTTAAATGTTAGTAATTGTTGTTATTGTTGGCATTTATCATTATTTTTAGCAATAAGGATAAATTGAGGAAGGAAGTGCAGGGTTGGGCAACAAAAATTTTTAGCATCTCCAAGTTGGAACCACTCTGAACCTGAGACACTAAGAGAGATAATCTTGGCCAAAGGCAAATAAGGTGCAGATAGTAGTTAGGGAGAAGGCCCAGGACACTGGATTCTTCATCCAGTCATTGGTATGGATGGACCCATGGGCCATACCTAACTAAAAATCCCCACTACAATGTTGCCAATAAGCATCTACTTGAAAACTTTCAGTGACAGAGAATCTACTGCCTCCTAAGACAACCCATTCTGTCTTGAGACAGATCTCATTATTGAGAAATTCTTCCTCACATCCATCTAAAAATCTGTCCCCTCTTCCTCTTCCACCCACTGCCTTCCAGGGCCGAGAGCTGGTCTTAGTAATGATGGAAATCATTACTAAGTAAAGATGGATGCTTCCCATTTATGCCTGAATAGGGTAGAAAAAGTTATGGGAATCTTAGTGAGAAGATGACTCTCAATCCACAGCTTGGCTTCTAATGGGAACAGGAGTCCTGAATTACTTCTTTACAGCATAACATGAGTCTGGCATTGATTGTGAAGAAATATACTATTTAAAGAGAAATGGTTTTTACATTGAGTTTTACAGTGAAAACTTGGATTTCCCTGGAAGACTGGTAGAACTCCAAGGGGGTATTTTGCAAGGGGTGATTGGTTTTAGATAGAATAATGCAGAGTTAGATGGAATGATAGAGAACCTTTAGTTATATGATCCTAAAATTAAAGCTAGAAGGAATTTCAGAGGTCATCTAGTCCAATACCCTTATTTAAAAAAAAAAATGTATTTTGGGGCAGCTAGGTGGCAAAGTGAATAGAGCACCGGCCCAGGAATCAGTAGGACCTGAGCTCAAATCTGGCCTCAGACACTTAACACTTACTAGCTGTGTGACCCTGGGCAAGTCACTTGACCCCAATTGCCCTGCCCTCCCCTCTCCAAAAAAAAAAAAAAAGCTAAAAAAAGGTATGTTTAGAATTGTTATATTTTATCCTTTAATATTAACTTTAATATTTTGTAATTACATTATAGGGAAATATATAATCTATGTTATAACATTGTATAAGGTTATATTATATACAATATACTATTATACTATATTATATTTTTAATACCTTTATTTTTACATAACATGCATTGCCCCACCAGAGAAGTCTTCTTTTGTAACAAATTTTTAAAAATGCCAAGTAAGCCAGCTGGGTATAGTCTCCTACCTCTGTTGAAAGGAGAGAAGAGCTTTTCTCCCCTCTTCTCTAGGATCAGGTTTGGTCATCATAATAACACAGACTTATTATTTGTTTTATTGTTCTTTTGATTTATGCAGTTGTGGCCATTGTCTATGCTATCTATGCAGTTCTAACTATTTCACTTTGAATCAGTTCAGATGTCTTACCAGGGTTCTCTGATTTCTTCATGCTTGTAATGGCTTGTAGAAAGATAAAATCCCATTTCATTGATGTAAACATCTGTTTAGGCATTCTGCTATTATGGCATCTACTCTGCTTGTAGTTCTTTACTACAACAAAAGTGCTGCTATGAGTATTATAGTTAACATTGTATATTATGTTATATTCTATCATCTTATTGCATTATATATTTTTAAATTTTTATTATTGATACTCTACATAATATGTTTTCTGCTGTTGACTTCTAACCCCTTTCTTTTCCAATACCTCTTTGAAATTAATTTGTATGTATTTCATATCCACTTATATACACATATGCTATGTCACCCCATGGACACACACACTCAATAAAGTCTTGTGGCTCTCTGTCACCTGCAGGATCAAATATAAAACCCCGGTTGGTGGCCAAAGCCCTTTCTATCCTACCCTATCCCACCCTTCACCCCACTTCCCCTTCCTATTTTCTTACACTTTACACCCTCCCATGTAGTCTTTCATCCAGTGACACTGGCCTCCTAGTTGGTACTCAGAGAAGACCCTTCATCTCCAGACTCCAGGCATTCCCTCTGACTGTGCCTCATGCCTGAAATGCTCCCCTTCCTCATCTCCACCTCCTGGTTTCCCTGGCTAACTAAAATCTCACCTTCTACAGTAAACATTTCCCAATCTCCCTATAATACAAGCACCTTCCCTCTGCTGATTATCTCCTATTTATCCAGTATATAGCTTGTTTATACATAGTTGTTTGCAAGTTGTCTCCATTAGATTGGGAGCTCCTCAAGGATTGTCTTTTGTCTTCCTTTGGATTCCCAGCACTTGGCACAGTTCCTGGCACATAGTAGGTACTTAATAAATATTTATTAACTGTTTCCCTCAATACACTAGACTTTTCTTTTCTTTTTTTTTTTTTGGTCCCCAGTGACTGGCACATAGTAGGTGCTTAATAAATATTTATTGACCATTTCCCTCAATAGGCTAGAGACTTTTATTTTTGTCTTCTAGTTTCCAGTGCCTAGCATATAGTAGGTGTTTAATAAATGTTTGTTGAATTGAATTGATGATGAAACTGATATCAAGAGGGGTTCATAGAATTCTTTATAAGAAGAGTCCTTAAGCTTCTTTATGTCCAGGACCCTTTTGGCAGACTGGTGAAGCCTATGACCTCCTTCTTGGAATAATGTTTTTAAATACATCAAATAAAATATATCAGATTTCAAGGAAAACCTATTACATTAAAATATAGTTATCAAAATATTTTAAAGCAAGTTCAAGGACTCCAAGTTAAGAATGCTTGCTCTATAAAATCATAAATTCGGAACTGGAAGGAATCTCCAAGGTCATTCAATCCAATGCCTGAGTTTCATAGATAATGGTACTCTGATTTGTTCAGTCACACAGGTGGTTAAGTAGTAGAGACAGGGCTTGAACCCTCCGCCTTTGACTCCAAACAACAAAATACCTGTCAGAACCAGGATTCCAGCCCAGGTTCACCAACCAGAAATCCAGGTCATTTTCTATTGCGCTAATCCAACCCCTTCATTTGACAGATGAACTTGCATCCCTCAAAGGAAAAGTGACATGGCCAGAGTCACCAGGTAGCAGAGCTGGGACTGGGACATAGCATCTTTGGTTTCTAACTGCAATTCAACTTCTGCTACATCACACCTAGAAAGGGAAGTTTGTTACGTATGTTTTAGAGGCACATACATGTCTATGATGAGGAGCTGCCTTTCATCAGTTGACTCCATCCTCTTTTCAGGCTGATTACATAGTACTCTCCCCAGACACAGTATTCCCTCTCTCACCGCCTCTAATTTGCACAAGCTCTCCCCTCTTCCTGGAATGTTCTTTCTCCTCATATCCACCTCCCAAATCCCTAGCTCCCTTTAAGGTTCATCTCAAACGCCATCTCCTTCAAAAGGTCTTTCCTAAGGGGCGGCTAGATGGCGCAGTGAGTAGAGCGATGGCCCTGGAGTCAGAAGGACCTGAGTTCGGATCCGGCCTCAGACACTTAACACACAAACAAAAGCCTAGCTGTGTGACCTTGGGCAAGTTATTTAATCCCAATTGCCCTCCAAAAGGCAGTAACAACAACAAAAAAGGTGTTTCCTGGTTCCTGATCTTGCTGAAATTCCTCTGTGTGTGTGTGTGTATATATGTAATGTGTGTATGACTATCTATCTATCTCTGGCTGTGTGACCACCCTGGGCAAGTTAGTTAATCTCTCAGTAGCGAACTCTCTCAGTACCTAACTCCCTATGATAAGACCATAAATTGCAGAGAAAGTGCTCCCTATAGTAATAAAAAAAAGGAATTTTCTCACCTGAGTGTTCCTTTTACCAAGGAAATTACAGGTCAAGCCCTTGTTCTCTCTCTCTCTCTCTCTCTCTCTCTCTCTCTCTCTCTCTCTCTCTCTCTGTCTCTGTGTGTGTGTCTCTCTGTCTCTCTGTGTCTGTCTGTCTCTCCTCTCTCTGAATATACATATGCTATATATGTACATGTACCTATTTCTGTTCAATATATGTATAGGCATATGTATGCACTTATATGTACATACATCTAAATATGTAACTACATCTTGCATTTCTATATCTGTGAACAGGTTGTATTCTCTCAGTAGAGTGTAAGCTTCTTAATCATAGAGACTGTTACTTTTGTTGTATTCCCAGTGCCTAGTACATGGTAGGTGCTTCAAAAATGCTATGATTGATGGAAAGGAAAGTCAAATTTTATGGCGTCATCTACACCCTTCAGTCTTACTACTCTAATCCTAATGTTTTTTAATTACATATGATATTGCATATATTATTAAATAAATTTATATTATATATGATAAAATATATTTATGTTACATATCATATTATATATAATGTTATTAAATAAATATTTATATCATATAATTACAATTTTATATACTTTCCCTAATTTTAAATGATCATAACTTATTGTGTTTTAAGTATTACTACCCCCACTGACCCCATAGGGGTATAAATTGGGCTTTATTACCATTTGCCTCAGGAATGTCACTAAAACTGTGACCGTGAAGTGTCAGAGCTGGAAACAGCTCAATAATTTTATTAAATTTTTTTTTCAACGTACAAGTTCATCACTTCAAAAAGCTGGACTAGCCTTGCCTTAGACAGCAATCCCCAGATCCCTGTCACCACCCAGGCCCCAAAAGAACTTGGAAAAGGTTCAGAGGGCAGCTCCTGAGATGCTTCCCATGACAGATAATGTGGCTCCTGACAAGAGACAGAAGGAAGTGGCTTTATGAATTCTTTGGATCTTGGGGTGTTGGTTCTGAGAGAGATCTCAGAGGTCATTGAATCTCAAAGTTGGGGGGAACTTCTGAAGGAGAAAGCATAAAATGCTAGAATGGGAAGGGAGACCAGAGACTATTGGAACAAGGAGGGGCCTTTTGAGAACATAGACTCTTGCAGGAGGAAATGACCTTGGAGGTCATGAGTCCCAATGCCCTCATTTGACATAGGAAAGAAAGGAAGCTGAGGCCCAGAAGGGTGCCTACCTCACCCCCATCTCATCATGGCCATTTTACCACCTCATAACATGCTACTTGTTTTCTTCTTTCCCTAATTAGACTGTAAGCTCTTTGAGGGCAGGAGGCACTTTAGTTTCTTATAGAAAATGGACCAAGACTGGGGCGGCTAGGTGGCGCAGTGAGTAGAGCGTCGGCCCTGAAATCAGAAGGACCTGAGTTCGGATCCGGCCTCAGACGCTTAATGCACACACAAACAAAAAAAACCTAGCCGTGTGACCTTGGGCAAGTTACTTAACCCCAATTGCCCTCCAAAAAAGAAAAAAAAAAGAAAATGGACCAAGACTGGATGCACCCTAAGCCTTCAAAAATACAGACTAATAACACTGAGAGTTCCCATGTCGATGGCTCATGAAGGCCACAATTTGGATCATTCACAACAATTCTGTGAGGTAGATAGGTCAAGATTACTTTTTGCATTTTTTAGATGATGGGGAAATTTTGGGGGATTTGTTGGGGAAAACCCAACCTGACTCAGAAAGGTGAAGCAATTTACCCAGTGACACAGTGTCAGATCTGGAAACCCCAGGCTTTATGACTCTAGGTCCCGTGGCTTATAGAGCTGTGTCATGTCCTATCTTTTTGATGAAGAAATGAATGAGTCTTGTGGGCCTCCCTGGCCCCAGCAGTTCCATGAGCCTTTCAGCATTTGCAGGAAACTTCTGCATTTTCTATGCACTCTCTGAACCTTAGTGTTCTTGTTCTTTCAAGGGCTGCTCTTCTTTACCCATAGAGAGGAGTAGAACCCTAAGATGCCTTACTTGCCTGCCTACCTGCCCCCAGAATTATCCTGATCTCTTTAGACTTGTTCCTGCTCTGAGTCGGGAGGACCTGAGTTCAAACCCTGCCTCAACCAATTACTAGCTGTATGATCCTAAGCAATTCTTTTGACCCTTCTGTGCCTGTTTCAATTATAAAATGAGGGAGGTGGGATCCAATGGCCTCTGTGGTCCCCTGGAGCTCTAAATTTGTGATCTTATAACAGCCTCCAAAAGTGCTCCCCACAACAATGATGGGCATTCTACCGTTAGCCATTCACACCTTTAGATTTTGAAGGTTTTCCAATGTTCTGAATTCCCCTGGAAGAATAAGCGAAGTCTTGTCAGGGGACAGACTATGGCAGATTTATGGATGAGAATCACAGATCATGGAGACATAAATTTAGAATTGGAAGATACCTTGGAGTTCACATTAGTCCAACCCTATCATTTTACAGATAGGGAAGATGGGAAAGGATTTGCCCAAAGTCACATGGGTAGTGAGTAGTAAAAATTGAAAATGAACCCAGGCTCTCTGTCAAAAGTGTGGTGTTTATTCTTTGTGCTGGGCTTCCTCCCAGGATGTTAGAGCTGGAAAGGACCTTTAGTGATCAGCTGGTCCAAGGATGGTCAACCTGAGGTCTGTGAACTTGATGTTTTTAAATATTTATATTTTGACAATTTGGTTCTTTTGTAATCCTCTGTATTTCATTTTATGCATTTAAGATATTATTCTGAGGAGGGGTCCATGGATTTCTCTAGACTGCCCAAGGGGCCTATGATGTAAGGAAGATTAAAAACTCCTGATTAGTCCACTGGCTTTGTCGTAAAGTTGATTTCTCTGTTTCTAAAGTCCTCTCTAGCCAGAACCTTATATCAGGGCTAAGAGTGGCTCTAATCCACTTTTACCCCTCTCTTAGCACCAATACCCTCCCTTTAAGAGCTTCCTCCTTCGTATTTCCATAATTTCTGTTGGGAACTCCCCTTGTGTTGTTTTGTTTTTGAGCCAATGAACTTTCTGCCAGTTGGTAAGAAAGAAGAAGCAATAATTGCTATTTCTGTCACTGAACTGTAGCCGATCTTCCTGCAACTGCATGTCCTAGAATGCCAAGGAATTATTATTAACCATGACAGGACTACTAAGCAAGTACCTTCTGGGCAACTTTTTCATGTGGTGGATCTCAAAGCACTCATTAGTGTTTATGAATGATGAAATCTTTTTTGGTTTTGTGATTCATTTAGTGTTTTATTTTTCTCCATTTACATGTAAAAACAATTTTTAATGTTCATTTTTAAAACTTTGAGTTTCAAATCCTCTCCTTTCCTTCCTCACCACCCCCCACCCATTGAGAAGGCAAACAATTCAATATAGGTTATAGATATGTAATCATACAAAACACGTCTACATTAGTCATGTTATGAAAGAAAACATAGACCAAAAGCAAAACAAAACCTCAAAAAAAAAAATAAAGCAAAAAAAAGAGGATACTTCAGTTTGTATTCAGACACCATCAGTTTGTTCTCTGGGAATGAATAGCATTTTTCATCCATCAGAGTTGTCTTGGATCATTGTATTGCTGAGAAAAGCTAAGTCATTCATAGCTGATCTTCTTACAATATTGCTGTTACTTCATACATAGGACATTTCACTTTGCATCAGCTCATGTAAGTCTCTCCAAGCTTTTCCGAGAGCATCCAGCTCATCATTTCCCATTTCACAATAGTAGTCCATCACAATCACATACCATAACTTGTTCTTCCATTCCCCAGTTGATGGGCATCCCCTCAACCTCCAAACTTTTGCCACCAGAAAGAGCTGCTATAAATATTTTTGTACATATGGGTTCTTTTCCTTTTTGTTTTTTATCTCTTTTGGGATATAGACCTACTAGTGGTATTGCTAGGTGAAAGGGTATGCATGGTTTTTAGAGCTTTTTGGGCATAGTTTCAAATTGCTCTACAGAATGGTTGAATCAGTTCACAACTCCACCAGTAGTACATTAATGCCCCATTTTTACCACATCCTCTCCACAATTTGTCATTTTCTTTTTCTATCCTGTTAGCCAATTAGCCAACCTAATAGGTATGAGGTAGTGCCTCAGAATTGTTTTAATTTGCATTTCTCCAAACAATAGTGAATTACAGCACTTTTTCATATGACTATAGATAGCTTTGATTACTTCATCTGAAAACTATTCATATATTTTGATCATTCATCAATTGGGGAATGGCTCTTACTTTTATAAATTTATTCAGTTCTTTATATGTTTGAGAAATGAGGCCTTTATCAAAGAAAGCTGCTTCAATTTTTTTCATGGTAGCTATTGTTTGCTGTATTTCCTTCCATCCTATTCACTCCACCATTTATTCTATTCTCTTTCTCCTTTCACCCATCCCTCTTCAAGTGTTTAGCTTTTGACTACCTCTCCCTCAATCTTACCTGCCTTCTATCACCACCCCCCACCTCTCTTATCCCCTTCCCTTCCTATTTTCCTGTAGGTAAGACAGGTTTCTATACCAAGTTGAGTATATATGTTATTCCATCTTTGAACCAATTCTGATGAGAGTAAGGCTCAGTCACTTTCCTTCACCTCTCCTCTCTTCCCCTCCACTGTAAAAGCTTTTTTTATGTGAGATAATTTACCATTCTACTTTTCTCTTTCTCTTTCTCCCAGTACATTCCTCTCTAACCTTTTAATTTTATTTTTTAGACATCATCCCTTAATATTTAACTCACATTTCTGGCCTCTGTCTATATATATATATCCTTTCTATCTGCCCTAATAATGAAAAAGTACTTATGAGTTACAAGTATCATCTTTCCATGTAGGAATGTAAACAGTTTAACCTTATTAAGTCCCTCATGATTTCCTTTTCCTGTTTACCTTTTTATGCTTCTCTTGAGTCTTGTCTTTGAAAATTAAATTTTCTATTCAGCTCTGGTCTTTTCATCAAGAATGCTTGAAAGTACTTTTTTTCATTGTATATCCATTTTTTTCTCCTGAAGAATTAATCTCAGTTTCACTTGATAGCTGATTCTTGGTTGTAATCCTAGCTCCTTTGTTCTCCAAAATACCATATTATAAGCCCTCCAATCCTTTAGTGTTGAAGCTGCTAAATCTTCTGTTATCCTGACTGTGGCTCCATGATACTTGAATTGTTTTCTGGCTGTTTGCAATATTTTTTCCTCGATTTGGAAGGCCTGGAATTTGGCTATAGTATTCTTGGCAGTTTTAATTTTGGGATCTCTTTTAGGAGATGATCAGTGGATTCTTTCCATTTCTATTTTGCCTTCTGATTCTATGGTATCATGGCAGTTTTCCTTGATAATATCTTGAAAGATGATGTCTAGGCTCTTGTTTTAATCATGGATTTCAGGTAGTCCAATAAGTTTTAAATTATCTCTTCTGAGTCTATTTTCCAGGTCAGTTGTTTTTACGAGATGCTTCACATTGTCTTCTTTTTTAAAAAAATTATTTTGGTTTTGTTTTATTGTTTCTTAATTTCTCATAAAGTCATTAGCTTCCATTCGCTCAATTCTAATTTTTAAGGAATTTTCTTCAGTGAACTTTTATATCTCCTTTTCTATTTGACCAAATCTACTTCTTCAGGAGTTTTTTTCCATCAGTGAATTTTTGTGCTTCGCTTTTCATTTGACTTCAAAAATGCTTTTTAAGGCATTCTTCTCTTCATTTTTTTTTTACCTCTTTTATCATTTGGCCTAGTCTGTTTTTTAAGGTATTTTTTTCTTCAGTATTTTTTTTTTTGGGGGGGGGGTCTCCTTTACCAAGCTGTTGGTTTGTTTTTCATGATTTTCTTGCATCATTCTCATTTCTCTTCCTAATTTTTCTTGCATTTCTCTTACTTGACTTTCAAAATCCTTTTTGAGCTCTTCCATGGCCTGACACATTCATATTTTTCTTGGAGGTTTTGAATTTTGGAGCTTTGACTTTGTTTTCTTCTTCTGATTATGTGTTTTGATCTTCTTTATCACTGTAGTAACTTTCTATGGTCAGAAATGTTTCTATTGTTTGCTCATATTCCCAGCTTATTACTTGATTTTTAAGTCTTTGTTAAAGTAGGGCTCTGCTTCCAGGGTGCCAATCTGATAGTTGTGAAGTGGTACCTCAGAATTATTTTAATTAGTATTTCTCTAATCAACAGTGATTTAAAGCATTTTTTTCATGGGACTATAGATAGTTTTAATTTCTCCATCTGAAAACTGTTCATATCCTTTGACCATTTTTATCAATTGGGGAATGACTTGTGTTCTTATACGTTTGACTCAGTTTTCTAAATATTTTAGAAATAAAACTTGTGCGGGGACGGCTAGGTGGCGCAGTGAATAAGAGCACCGGCCTCGGAGTTGGGATGACCCGAGATCAGATCCGGCCTCAGAAAATGAGCACCCACGAATAAACAATGACTAGCCGTGTAACCTTGAGCAAGTTACTTAACCCCAATTGCTTATAAAAAAAAAAAAAAAGAAATAAAGCTTGTGTTAGAAAGACTGACTGTAAAAATTGTTTCCCATATCTCTGCTTTCCTTCTAATCTTGGTTGCATTGGTTTTGTTTGTGCAAAACCTTTTAAGTGTAATGTAATCAAAATTACCCATTTTGCATTTATAACATTCTCTGTCTCTTGTTTGGTCATAAATTCTTCCCTTCTCCATAGATCTCTCAGGTAAACTAGTCCTTGTTCACCTAATTTGCTTATGGTATCACTCTTTATATCTAAATCATGTACCCATTTTGACCTTATCTTATTATATTGTGTGAGATGTTTACCTATGTCTAGTTTCTTCCCTACTATTTTCCAGCTTTCCCAGGAGTTTTTCTCAAATAGTGAGTTCTTATACCAATAGCTGGAATCTTTGCCTTTATCAAACATCGATTACTATAGTCATTTACTACTATCATGTGTGCCTAATCTATTTTGCTGAGTCACCACTCTATTTCTTAGCCAGTTCCAAATAGTTTTGATGATTGTTGCTTTATAACATAATTTTAGATCTGGTGGCTAGGCAACTTTCCTTTGTATGTTTTCCATTAATTCCCTTGATATTCTTGACCTTCTGTTCTTCCAGTTGAATTTTGTTGTAATTTTTCTGCCTCTATAAAATAATTTTTGGTAGTTTGTTTGGCATAGCACTAAATGAGCAAATTAATTTAGGTAGAATTGTCATTTTTATTATATTAGCTCAGTCTACCCATGAGCAATTGACATTTTTCTAATTCTTAAGATCTGACTTAATTTGTGTGAAAAATGTTTTGTAATTGTGTACATATAGTTCCTGGGTTTGTCTTGGCAAATAGATTCCCAAATATTTTATATTGTCTACCATAATTTTTTATGTTATTTATCTCAAATAGGTTTTTAGTTGATTCTCTAAGTATATCATCATATCATCTGCAAAGAGTGATGGTTTTATTTTCTTATTGTCTATTCTAATTCCTTCAATTTCTTTTCCTTCTCTTATTGCTAAAGCTAACATTTCTAATACAATATTGAATAATAGTGGTGATAATGGCTATCCTTGTTTCATCCCTGATCTTATTGGGAAGGCTTCTAGCTTATCCCCATTACAGATAATGCTTGCTAATGATTTTAGATAGATACTATGTATCGTTTTATTTTATTTATTTTATTCCTATGCTTCTTAGTGCTTTTAATAGGAATGGGTGCTATATTTTGTCAAAAGCTTTTTCTACATCTACTGAGATAGTCATTTGATTTCTTTCATTTTTGTTCTTGAAAAGGTCAATTATGCTAATAGTTTTCTTAATATTAAACCAGCCCTGAATTTCTGGAATAAGTCCTGGTCATAGTACATTATTCTGGTATTAATTGCTGCAATCTTTTTGCTAATATTTTACTTGATTTTTTGCTTCAATATTCATTAGGGAAATTAGTCTATCATTTTCTTTATCTGTTTTGGCTCTTCCTGGTTTAAGTATCAGCACCATATTTGCATCATAAAAGAAATTTTGTAAGATTCATTCATATATTTTTCCAAATAGTTCATATAGTATTGGAATTAATTGTTCTTTAAATATTTGGTAGAATTTACTTGTAATTCCATCTGGCACCAGAGAGTTTTTCTTAGGGAATCCATTGATGACATTCATTTTCTTTATCTAAAATGATTATTTAAGTATTTTATTTCCTCTTCTGTTAATATGGGCAATTTACATTTTTGTAAATATTTATACATTTCACTTAGACTGTCAGATTTATTGGCATATAGTTGGGCAAAATAGCTCCTAATTATTGCTTTAATTTCTTCTTTACTGGTGGTGAATTCATCCTTTTTATTTTTGATACTGGTAATTTGTTTTCTTTTTAAAAAATCAAATTAACCAAGGATTTACCTATTTTATTATTTTCTTCATAAAGTCAGATTTTAGTTTTACTTATTAATTCAATAGTTTTCTTACTTTCAATTTTACTAATCTGTTGATTTTTAGAATTTCTAATTTGGTGTTTAATTGGGGGTTTTTAATTTGTTCTTTTCCTAGCTTTTTCAATTGCATGCCACATTCATTGATCTGCTCTTTCTCTATTTTATTCATATAAGCATTTAGAGATATAAAATTTCTCCTAAGAACTGCTTTGGCTCCATCCCATAAATTTCAACATGTTGTCTCATTATTGTCATTCTCTTTGATGAGATTATTGATTGTTTCTATGGTTTGACCCACTCCTTCTTTAGGATTAGATTATTTAGCTTCCAATTAGTTTTTGATCTATCTTTCTATAGACCTTTGTTATAAGTAATTTTTATTGCATCATGATCTAAAAAGGATACATTTAATATTTCTGCCTTTCTGCACTTGATTGTGAGGTGTATTCACTTTCAGATGAGATCATTGTATTATTAGTTATGCTTAGTGACAGAAAACCTATCACAAAGTGGGAGTAATCTGTAAATATTTGTAATGTAAAACAAAACATATCGATAAATCTTTTTTTAAAACCATTTTAATTAAAAGAGATAAGATTCAGGAAGATAGATATGTCAGCTGCTTTTTAGTAGCTGAAGGGTCATCCTGTGGAAGGGAGGTTAGGTTTGTTCTGAAGGCAGGACTAGAAACAGTTGGGTAGAATTTGAAGAAAGGCAGATTTTGGTTCAATGGAAGAAATGTTCCTATTGTTTAGAGGTATCCCAGATTGGAAGGGGCTGCCCTGGGAGATAGCAAGTTCCTCACTGGAGGTCTTCAAGCAAAGACTGGAGGACCTCTGCAATATTCAGAGGTTGATTATATGATTTCTAATTCTAATTTCTAAAGGTTACTTTCATTCTATCTTATAATTTATTATTCTATCTTATGTAAGAACTAGAAAGAACTTTAGAACACAAATTTGTGCTCTCTAAATGGGGATAATAAAATGGAAAAATATGTTTGACTGAAGGGGAGGGGCAGGGGAAAAGTGAGCTGACACTTCTAAATCTGACCTCTTTTTTTGTGGGGGGGATGTTTGTGTTTCACATGCAGGGAAATTGCATACCTTTCACTGTGACCACCATGCCTGCAACCCACCTGTGGGGAACCTTGCCACAGGCAGGATCCCTATCACGTTCACCACCTGTGGGGAGAGTGGTACAGAACTCTCCTGCTCCTATGTGGACCAGCCTCCCCTCCCTTCCAGCACCTTGAACTGTGGTCATCTTCAGTGCACCAAGTGCAATGCCCAGCAACCCAACAATTCCCACCCACCATCCTCCATGACAGACGATGTCTTTACCTCTCCCAACACCTGGTGGCAGTCAGCTGCGGGTATCTCACGAGAAGAGATTCGTCTGGACTTCGAGACAGAATTCTACCTGACTCATGTCATTGTGGTCTTTAAGTCCCCCCGACCAGCTGCCATGATCCTGGAGCGTTCCCAGGATGGTGGACATACCTGGAGGCCCTATAAATATTTTGCCACTAACTGTACAGCCACCTTTGGGCTCCAAGATGACCTTGTTGAAGAAGGCTCCCTTTGTACATCTAGGTATTCGGATGCCATTCCTTGTACCAGAGGTGAGGTAAGTATCCCATCCATTAGTTTGGCACTCAAAGCCCTCTATAATCTGTCCCCAGCCTACCTCTCATCTTCAATATAAACCCTCTACCTCTAGTAAGTCTGTTGTTCTCAGGATTTCTCACACAGGCCAAGTTCACTACTAACTCCCCACCTCCAACAGGAATCCCTCCCCACCACACCCAAAACTCATCCTATTAGGCCCAACTTCTTAAACATTTCCTCCACCACCTCTGCCCGCAGTGGGCTGGCTCCCTTTCCTTTGCACTTCTGTTCCACCAATTGGCTGTACCCAGATTCACAAATTCAATTAGCATGTTGGTTTTAAGTTCCTAGAATTTTATTATTGCACTCAAATATTTGTCTCTCTCCACAAAGACTTGTAAATCTGGGTCCATGTTCAAATAAACAAAGGGCTGTATGATACCTCTAAGGCCTCACCCCAGTACTGAATTTAATTTAATGAACATCTATTCAGTCTAGCTTTGTATGTGGCATTGTGCTAGGATGGGCATATAAAGATGATAATGATGATGATGATCTTCTTCTCCTTCTCCTCCTCCTCCTCCTCCTCCTCCTCCTCCTCCTCCTCCTCCTCCTCCTCCTCCTTCTTCTTCTTCTTCTTCTTCTTCTTCTTCTTCTTCTTCTTCTTCCTCCTCCTCCTCCTCCTCCTCCTCCTCCTACCCCTCCTCATGAATTTCTGAAACTGATTTTTCAAACATGACTGTAGGGCCCTTACATGTATTCCTATTAAATTTTGTGTTGTCAGGAAAGTGTAGAATCATGGATGGAGAACTGGCCTCAAAGACAGGAAGACATGTGTTCAAGTTCTCCCACTGATACATATTGGCTGACCGTGGGAAAGTCACTTCCCCTCTTGCTGCTATAGGCAACTCTCTAAGACTACTTATTGTTAAAGAGTTACCAATCAATTCTTACCTTCTATCTTTATAAATTTAGAAATGCTCATGCCTTTAAATCATTGATAAAAATGGTTAACATGAACAGATCCCTGGGGCACTCCACTATAGACTACTCTCCAAGGAGATGTAGTGATATTAATGACTACTCTTCTAGTCATTCAGCCAGTTGAAAATCCACCTGATAGTACTATCTAGACTAGAGGTGTCAGACAGCCTGGAACAGTCTTGAGTGCTGAAGAAGCCTAGTTAGATTAAATTGTAATTAGGAAATATTTAACAAAATGAAAATGCAGTGAACGTAGATAATGTTCATATGTGGTTTTCTAAGTTAACATGTGATTCACAACAATCTCATGCATGGTTTAGTAGTCTTGATTTCTACTTGAGTTTGACACCACAAGTCTAACTTTATCCACAAGGATAGCACAAGAGTCACTGTCAGATGATTCGCCACAATCTAGATCTGGATCTACAGAATTTTAGTAAGCTATGGCTCTAGTAATCCTGACCCCCAAAGGAGGTGAGGTTAGTCTGGCGTGACTTCTTCTCAGTGACTCTGAATGATCATTTGGTAGGGAAGGGGAACCATCTCTTTAAACTGACACATTTTAGATTTTTTCCAGGAATCTGATGATTGACTGTTCTGCATGCTGGAACCCCCACCCAAGCAGAACCATGAGGCAAATCCCCCAGACTATTGCTTGCATTCTCCCGGTCATCACAGCTGCCATGCTACTAACAAAGGCTAGACCCTCTGATTCTGGTTCCAGGAATCAGCGTTAAGCCTACCCCCCACTTGTCTGCAGGTTCTGCTCTCCCCTTTTTTTGAGAATTGAGACATTTACTCTCTTCCAGTCCTGCTCCCCAAGATCTTTGACTCAGCAGTCATAACCACCAAATCTCCTGCTACCCTTCAGTGTAGTACTGTGTAGGCCTGGAGACAGACTCACCAAAGGTGGCCAAGGGCTCTCTCATTGTCACTCTTCAGACTCACCTATTAACCATTTCTTGCCTTGTTCTTTCTTGCCTTGTTCTTTCTTGCCTGAAGACCATTCATTGAGGAAAATAATAGCACTGATATCTCAGGGTTTTTGTTAGGATCAAATTAGATAATGTTTGTAAAGTGCTTTGCAGACTTTAAGGTGCTATATAAATGCTGGCTATTAAGGTCATGCACACTTGTCAGCGCTGGGATTTGAATCTACTCCACCATTTTGTGGTTGTTCAGTTGTCCAATGTGTCCAACTCTATGTGACCCAATGGACTTTGTCCATGGGCTTTTCTTGGCAAAGAAACTGAAGTGGTTACCTTTTCCTTCTCCTGTGTGTCCCCATTTTACAGATGAGGAAATAGAGGCAAACAGGGGCAATTTTCTGCCTCAACTCCTAGGCTTTATATGATTGGGAGGAGAAGGAGGGGAGAAGGAGGAGGGAAAGAATCAATCCCCCCAAACTGGTCTGGATCCTTCATATGGGAAGCACTTGGTAGAAATGGGGAATCCAGAGGCAGAACATCGGCCCAGTTCTTGTTAAGTACATTCTGACACCCAGAGCCATCATAAGGGATCAGATACTTGGAATAATCCCAGGTGGGGCTAGTTTCCTGAGACAACACACGTAAGCCCAGGGATGAGCCACCCTTTCTCCCCCTCCCACATCTCCCATTTTCTGTGAACCAGAATCAGAGGGCCTTGCCCAAATTGGCAGTAGGGCAGCTCTCATGCCCAGGGGAATGCAGGCAATGGACTGAGGGACCTGCCTCGCGGCTCTGCTTGGGTAGGGGATGCTGGAACCTGGACCAGCCAGACGTCGGCTTACGGCTGTGTGGGCTGGTGGAATGTGGACAGCTGGCCTCTGCAGCTGGGGCTGTTAGCTCATGGCTCCCTTGGCCTGGGGAATGTCAAGGCCCTCAGTGGTTTGGACAGGGTACGTGACTGTTCAGTTCATAGTGAGGGAAAAGAGGACCCACCACAGTCCATGGGGGCTCAGGATGAAGGCCCTCATGGGTTGGGCTGCTTGATCAGGTGAGGGCTTGTGGCTGCATCAGGCAGTCTGACTGGGATTTGATGGAGCCAGACCCACAATAGAATGATCTCTGGGGCATCAGCCGACACCCCCTCCCCCTCTCCTCTGGGCCCTCACAGAGCACAAAGGAATGGACAAAATATTTTCTATGCAGCAAGTTTCTAAACTTGCCTGTCCACTTTAAAAAAAATGCAGAGATAGAGAGGAAGGCCATCTATGAAATCAATGGCAGATGGGACACATATGTCACGTCTCAGTCTCATGGGCCAGAACCCATAAGAACAACAGGACCACCAACTGTCAGGTTGTAAGAGACCTCAGAGGGTCTACTCCAACCCTTACACGGACAAAAATCTCCTCTGTGATATCCCAGGCAAGTGTTAACAGCCAGTGAGTAGTGGCAAGTCACGGACAGGTCACCTCCCTTCAGCCTCAGTTTCCTCACCTGGAAAGTGAGGGGCATCGGCCTGGCTGATTTCTCACCTCCCTTCCAGCTCCAAACCTAGCATCCTGTCCTTTCTAAGACTCAGGCTCAGAACCCAAGTTTGAAAGGATAGGACTGGACTGTGATGTTGCTGTTCAGTCTTTTTTCAGCTGTGTCCAACTCTCTGGGACCCCATCTGGCAAAGATACTGGAGTGATTTGCTATTTCCTTCTCCAGCTCATTTTACAAGTTAAGTGACTTGCCCAGGGTCACAGTAAGTGTCTGAGGCCAGATTTGAACTCAAGTCTTCCTGCCTCCAGGACTAGTACTCTATCCACTGCCCCAAAAGAGAAGTGAAGTGACTTACCCAGCTAGCAAGTGCCTGAGGATGGCTTTGAGCTCACATCTTTCTGATTCCAAGTCCAGCACTCTGTCCACTGTGCTACCAGCTGCCAAAAGAATTCTCACAAGGCCACCCTCCTACACGAAGATATAACATGCAGCTTCCTATGAGGAATTTTGTTGTTGTTGTCGCTTATGTCCAACTCTTTGTGACCTCATTTGGGGCACAGATACTGCAGTGGTTTGCTATTTTCTTCTCCAGCTCATTTTACAGATGAGGAAACTGAGGCAAATAGGATTACGTGACTTGCCCAGGGTCACAGTAAGAGATTGGATTTGAACTCAGGTCCTCCTGACTCCTGACCTGACTCTCTATCCATTGCAACTCTTAGCTATCCTGGACCTTGATAAGTCATGGCTAAAGCCAGCCAACTAAGGTATAACCAACTCTGTAAATGAAAGGGGCCTGGATTCCATTTTTTCTCTCTTACAACCTGTGTGATTTGAGGCAATTCACTTGCCCCCTCTAGGCCTCTGTTTCCATACCTGGGAAATTAATGTGTTGGACCAGCTTATCTCTTAGGTCCCTGATTTCAAGCTTCTGAACAGGGGCTTGGGAGGTGGGAGACCTGGGCTGCCATCCCCTCCCTATCCATAATGCATTCTGTTACCCTGAGATCTCTTTCCGGGTCTCAGTTTCCTCCTCTGCAAAGGCAGGGAGCTGGATGAAATGATTCCAAGGTCTATTCCAGCTTTAAGATTGTCTAAAGAGGAATTAAGCCTCGAGAACAAATGTTGCTGAGTGGGCTGGCTTGCTGACAGAGAGCCTGCACGGTATGTCAGCCCACCCTCTGGCCCGCCCTTGGTATAAAGGGCCCCGCTGAGCAATAGAGCCCAAGCAGAAAGCAAGACTGGGGGCTGATCTCATGGAGACAAAAATAGAACACCCCAATCTGGTCATGACTCAGAGCCCCGGCCAGAGGCTCCCAGGGAGGCAAGGGGCTCTTTTTCCTCTGGGAGCCTGGCTGGAAGGGGTGGGGGGAAGTTCATAGCTATTCCGAGGGGGGAAAAGAAGCATTCCTCTGTCTGGGGCAAAGGACTGTAGGTTGGCAAAATTCAATTTTTATGTTCCCAGCCTCCTTTCTCTGGGTCTTCTCTGACTAAATGCTTGGCACATAAATGCTTAATAAATGCTTTTAAAAAAAATTCATTCATTAATTCATTCATTCTTTCCTTCCCTCCCCCAATCCCTCAGCATCCTTTTCCCTCTCTCCCCTTAGGTTCCGAATGACCTCTTTCCTTTTCATTTTCTCCCTCCCATAATTTTTGTCCTTTTTTATTTTTCTCTTGGTGATAATTTACCATTTAGCCTGAAGATAAGAGATAGAATCCTAACCTATCAAAATCCAAAGGCACCTTACATTGAGCCCAGTAAGCTTCTATTATACAAAAGGAATCTAAGGCATAGAAAGGGGAAATAAGACCCAGGGTCCCCCTGGGAGCGAGAGAAGAAGCCAGATCTGACATTCCCAGGAGCCGGCAAAAGGCCTTAGCAATCACTGGGCTTATTTAATCCCTTCATTTTAATGGATGAGGGCATTGGGTCTCAGAGAGATGGAATCACTTGTTCGAGGCCACACAGCCAAGTGGGCTGCCTCTGGTGATTCTATCTCACAATCTCTTTCTTGGCTTGCCTCCTCACCCCCATTCAGGCCCTCATCATCTCTCGTCTGCACTATTGTAATAGACTCCTAATTGGTCTTCCAGAAGCCAGGCTTTCCCCTCTCTGGTCCTTCCCACACACAGCTGGAAAATGAGCATTTGTACCCCCAGCTCTTGGCCAGTGGTAGGTACAGAAGAAATGCTTGGTGAATTGAGTTGAATGTGTTCTGGTGCCAGAGCTAGTGGCCTTGCCATTATATTGGGTGCCTGAATTTTAGTGCAGGCTTCTCTTCTCTTCATTTAGATAGATATGTTGCAAACATCTCTGGGAGAGTTATTTTCAGCCTTATCTGTAATGGTAGCATAGAAGACTTTGTCCTTCTTGAAGGAATTTCAGGCATCGGTGAAATAAATGAAGGAGAGATTGACTCAGGCTGGGCTAGCAGGCACCATAGCGCACAGAGCGATGGGCGTGGAGTCCCGAAGACCTGAGTTCAAATGTGTCCTCAGACACTGACTAGCCATGTGACCTTATGTCTGCCTCAGTTTCCTCATCTGTAAAATGGGGATAATGATCATAGCAGCTCCCTCCCAGGGTTAGGGTAAGAACAAAATGAGATTCTATTTGTAAAGTGCTTTTGCACTATGTAAACGTTATTCTTATTACTGCATATGTGTGATCTATATAAAATTGCCTGCCTTCTCAAGGAGGGAGGTGGAGAGGGAGGAAGGGAGAAAAAGGATGCTCAAATTTTTTGTTTATATATAATTAAGAAAAAGTAAAATCAAAATCAAATATTATTCTTTTCCTACCATGCAGACAGTCTATTCTACCTACTGGAAAGGCTGGTTCTAGTCGGGAATGAACATTACTTTAGATCCTGATTCACAGAATGTCAGAATTGAAAAGGCCCTCAGATAACATCTAGTCTAACTCTTTCATTTTTACAGAAGGGGACATTGAGGCCCAGAGAAGGGAAATACCCCAGAGCCTTGATTATAGCCCAGGACTTCTGACTAATTTTTTTCTTTTTCCACCATACTAATGCCTTTTACAGAACAGACCCTCTGTTCTCAATTCCATTCCACTAGCATGTATTAAATGCCTGTTAATTGCCTTTGGGGAGTTCCCATTCTGTTCAAGTAGCTTGATTCATATTTTCCTCTCCCAGGTCATCTACCGGGCCCTAACTCCAACTAATCAGATTGACGATCCTTATGGCCCAGAAGCCCAAGATTTGCTAAAACTCACCAACCTCCGGCTCCTGCTGCTAAAAAGGCAGGATTGCCCCTGCCAGGGGGTGAGGCTCCTGGAGAAGCCCCAGCGATTCACCCACTATGCCATCTACGACCTGATTGTCCGTGGAAGCTGCTTTTGCAATGGACACGGAGAGATGTGTCAGCCAGCAGAAGAGAAGGGGAACTCCAGAAGTATGGTGAGGAACATGACCTCAGTGGGGCTGGGGTCCAGTCTTGTCTGCCTGCTGGGGAAATGAGTGTTCACGTGAACTGACCTTTAAAGGTTTCCAGTGTGAAAGGGAGAGGAGAGGACCTTGTGATGAATGAATGGAGAGAGAAGAGGGGGAGAAGGAGCAAAGCCGGATTGATGGGAAGGATCTCATGCTTTGTTTGTTCTAGCTGACCTAGGATAGAAGACTGAGTGTAGTTGTGCTTGATGGCTCAGCTCTCTCTTCCATCTTGTCCTATGGAGATCTTTCCTATCTTTTAAAACCAAGGTCAAAAAGGCCACCTCCCCTATGAAGCCAAAGTAGAAATACCCTAAACCCCAATAGTTCTTAAGAGTGTCCCTCCTATATCACATTCTATCATGTATTATAGTGATGTGTGCACTTTTCTTACCTTCTTTACTAGACTATAAGCCCTCTGATGGCAGGGATTATGCTTTTTATCCCCTACGGCTTTTCACAGAGAGTATTGGATCATAGAATGTTGGAGCAGAGAAGGAACTTAACACATACAATATTAGAACATAGACTAAAGAACATTAAAGTTAGATGTGACCTCAGAGGCCACATCTCATTTTACAGAGGAAGAAATAGAAGTCCACAGAGGGCAGGTGGACACTGGGATTTAAATCTGCTTGTTCCAAGGTAACCAGGTAATCACCTTCTTCACCATCATCATTGTCACAACTACCACGTATATAGTGCCTTAAGGTTTGCAAAGTGCTGTACAAATATCTCATTTGATCCTAAGAGGCAGGTGCCTTTATTATCCCCACTTTGCAGATGAGGAAATTGAGGCTAAGCGGTTGAGTGACTTGCCCAGGATCACATAACTAGTAAGTGACTAAGGCAGAATTAGAGCCCTACCCTGACTCCCAAGACTAGTGATTGTCCACTTTACTAGGTAGCCACCTAAGAGTTAGAGGATGTCTCTAGAAATCAGGTGCTCTCCTTAACTTCGGTTCTCTGACAAATGTAGAAATTCCAATGCCAGAAGACAAGAGTCTTCTGACTGCATATAGACGGAGGCAGGAAAACATGCTCTGGCCATCCAGAAGATAAGCCCAGTGACCCTTCCTGGGGGCTGGCAGCACTTTCATAAGCTCAGGGGCAGTTTCTCCTTTCCCTTAGTGACCTGGAGGGCAGAGTTGGATGGAAATATTTGGAAGAGGTTTCAGTGACTCATCCCTGTAAGAACATGAGGAAATCACTGTTGGTGTCATGGAAAGAACCCTGGATTAGTTATTTGGAGACCTGGCTTCTAGTTCCAGCACAATTGAGAGAGTGTTGGTTCTGGAATCAGGAAGACCTGAGTTCAAATCCAGCCTCAGACATTTACTAGATGTGGGACCCTGGGCAAGTCACTTCACCACTGTCTGCCTCAGTTTCCTCAAATGAAAAATAGGGGTAATAACAACACTTGCCTCAAGGGGGTGGTTATGAAGATCAAATGAAATCATATTTGTAAAGCTATTAGAACAGTGCCATGGTAGGTGCTTAATTAATGCTTATTTCCTTTCTTTCCTCTGTTACCATTTCACTGTGTGGCTTTTGTCAAGTTCTTCAACTTCCTTGGGTCCCAGTTTCCCCAAATGTAAATGAGGCGGGATTAGACAAACTAAAGGGATATTTTGATGGGATAGTGACCTTTCTCTCTATGCTTCCTAGTTTGTCTATGTCCTTCTTAAAAGAAGACACCTAGAACTGAGTGTAATATTTCACTAAATTACTGACTTCAGCAGAGCAAGATACAGGGGGACTGCTGTTTGACTCTTCACGACCCCATTTGGGGTTTGCTTGGTAGAAATATTGGAATAATTTGCTATTTCCTTCTCTAGCTCATTTTACAGATGAGGAAACTGAGGCAAACAGGGTTAAGTGACTTGCTTAGGGTCACACAGCTAGTAAGTATCTGAGGGCAGATTTGACTCAGGTCTTCCTGACTCCAGGCCTGGAGCTCTAGCCTCTATACCACCTAACAGCCCCACAGTGGCCCTATATCATGGATCCTATGTCTCCCTTACTTTCCTCTAGGATGTCATTTATTAATTTTTTCTTGTATAAGACATTTTTGACATATTGACTATCCTAAAACCCTCAGATGTTTTCTAATTTCTGTCTAGTCATGCCTCCCCTATCTTGAACCTATAAAACTGATTTTTGAACCCAAGTATCAGACTTTACATTTATCTTATTATCTATCATTAGACTTTACACTATTATTATTTCCTCTTAAGAAGCAATTTTGATGGGCAGGATGACTTAGTGAATAGGGAATTCATTCAGAGTCAGAAGGAGCTGGGTTCATTTTCTGCCTCTGATAAACACTGGTTGTGTGACCCTGGGCAAGTCATTTAGCTTCTTAGTGCTTCAGTCAACTCTCACAGACTATAAGTTGCAGAGTAGATTCCAATGTGCATTGGTGGAGGGAATTTTCTCCCTGGGAGTTCCCTATACTAATAAAATCACACGAATGATAAAAAAAAAAAGTCTTATAAAGTTTGGTCCAATGCTCTATCTCAGGGATTGGCAAACCAAACCTCTGGGCCAAATCTGGCCTGCCACCTGTTTTCCTATAGCCCACAAGTTAAGAATGGTTTGTGCATTTTACAAGACTTCCTGAATGAAGTTGACCCTGTATAATATGCTAAAGCCTTCTTGGACCCATCATGGAATCTTTAGCTTGTCCTTTTTGATCACTTGCAATGATAATTGTGCTGGGGATGGTATTCCATGGTTCATGGTCCTAGAACATCTCCAGGAAAAGACATCTAGTGAGCAGTGGTTCTCCTTTCTTTATATCCCCCAGTGCTTAACAGTTCCTTGTCCATAGTAAGTGCTGAATAAATGATTGATGATTGACTTTTAAATGTGATCCAACTCAGTCTCTTCTCTTTGAGAGGCTGAATGGGCTCTGGAGTGAGGAAGACCTGGGTTTGAATTCTACCTCAGACACTCACTGTGTCACCCTGAGAAAATCACATCAGCCTTAGTTTCCTCATCTGTAAAATGAAGGTGTTAGATTCACTTGCCTTTAAGGTCCACTCCAGTTCTGAGTCTGTGATCTGTCTTCTGCATGTCCTCCCTAATCAATTCTGGGCCCAGCACTGTCCATTTGTAATATTTGCCCAAAGTTTATGTATTGATAGGCTAACTACTTCTCTAGCTACTTGTTATAATCTGGGCAATATCCATTCCTCATCCACTTTGTGTTTCTAGTGTGGATGGCTAGGCTGGTCTCTTTTGAATAAACATTGGTTTTATTGAGATGACCTATTATGTTCCGGGAATCTAGGTAATTGACACAATACTGTTTGCAAAAAGGCATATCTGTAAAACCTCCCCATCAACAGGAAACCTCTTTTCCATTTGTACTTTGTAAGATAGGCAAGCTCGTAGTCCTAAAATAATCTCATATTTATCCTTTCTGTGCACAGAGGTCAAGAAGGGAAAGTCATGAGGTACCCCTGAATCTCCCTCCTTACTTTTTCAGATAGAATGGGGGCAAGTGAATAGAGCTGCATTCAAGCATCGTGACATTCAGCAACCCAAAGCAGCCAGTCTGTGACTGGGGGTAGCTAGAGCCTCCTGAGATGTTGGGTCGGGTCCTGTTTTCCCACAGAGCTCCTCCCTTCTTGGCAAGAGCAGAAACTCGATCTTAGCAGTAGCTTGATAAACAAGCTTGTGTTACTGGTTACTGCTAAGTTCCCAAACATTCCTCTCTGCCCAGTGGGGCTGTGATGACTGAGGACTCTGTCACAAGGCCCTTCCTGGCTCCAGTTTCTAAACAGAGGAAGAACCATGGCAGGACTTTTGTTGTGCTCCCTGGGGGCCATCCTGCTGCAAACGATGGAAATATTGTCGGGCAGAGCCAGTGAATCTGATCAGGCTGTTTGCCAACTGGAAGGCAAGGGAGATTTCAACTCAGCTGCCTCTAGGAGTTAGCAAAAATAAAAATGAAACATGGCCTGCCCTCAAGGAGCTTACATGTTACTGGGGAAACATGCACAAATAAGTACAAAGTATACAGAAATTAAGTACAAAGTATAAGAGAAAAAAGTACAAGATAAAATTTTTTGTGGGATGAGAGCATTTGAAGTTAGGAGATCAGGAAAAACTTCATGCTGGAAATACTCTCATGGGTAGAATTTTTAAGGAAAAAGGGAATACATAAGTGAGAGTTCATTCCAGGCATGGAGAATAGTTAAGGCAGAGAAAGACAGGACACTGAGTGAGATCCACAGATTTCACTCACATGAGGCTAAAGACTGTCAACTCCAAAAAGGAAGGAACAGAAAAATGTGACCTAGAGAAATCACCAGGGAACCATGACATAATGGTCTAAGACTCCTGGGATCCTCACCTCAGAAATCTTGACTGCTGTGATCAAAGTAACCCAGATGATTTTAGAAGGAGGACAGGAGTCTCCTTCTCTCAGAGAGTCAGATTCTAACCTGGAATGTTCCAAGCATAGAAATTTCCAACTATATGAGGGGTATTCGAGGGGTCATTCAGACCAGAGATTGGGGAGGAAGGGTGAGGTCACCAGCTAGGAAGAGGCATGATCAGGCAATAGACAATCTGTAGCACCAAGAAAAATAAAACCAAAAAAGCCAGAAGTGAGTAAATAGAGGAGGATTTTTTAAAGGGATTGGTTGGTTGTAGGTGACCAATTGCTTATTGTACCATCAGCCCGGTCACAGACCAGACCCCATGCCAAAAGGCTGCTGCCTAAAATCTTTGACCCTTGGGCATAGGGTGGAAGCTGTTATCCAGTATAAGGAAGAATTTCCTAAGGCTGAAAACTTCAAAAACGGAACCAGCCGTTTGAGGAGGCAGTAAGCCTCTATTTACTCACAGATGCTTAAAATCCCTCGCACAGGCAACAGAGCCTTTCCTTCCTCCCAGGATCAGAGGTGAGGCTGAAAATTCCTGTTCTCCTAGGAGAGGAGCAGATCACAACCCCTCCATTCTCTTGTCTTTCCTCAAATTTTTCATAGGGAATCCATCCAATGTTCTAGATGACTTCCCCTGGCTCTTCCAATAATCAGCAGTTTTGGGGCAAAAGTCTGCCAAGTACTTGACTTACATCATCTAATTTTAGCTTCACAACAATCCTATGAGGTAGGTGTTGCTGATATTGGTATCCCCATTTTGCAGATGAGAAACTGAGGCTCAGAAAGTGACTTACTCATAGTCATTCAGTTGATGGGCATTGAGAAGTAGGATTCAGATCCAGGGTCTTCCCAATCAGTATTTATCTACTATCTCAGTCCTTCTGATGGTGTAGCCTTTTCTGAGAGTAGGTTCAGGGTCTGGGGGGAAGGAGGGAAAAAATACAAGTTAGAGCATGTAGGCATGAGGGAACTTGGGCCACAAATTGAATAAGTGTCACAGGTGAGACTTGAACCCAGGGTCCTCTGATGCTGCAATCAGTGCTCTTCCTACCCTTTGGAACAGCCTAGGAAGGACGGCGAAACCACTGAAGACAAAGTTCCCAGGTTTGAATACTTTGCAGACTGTGGTTCTGGGTTATGGGCCAGAGCCTTTGTTTTCCTGTTGCCCTCAGGCTAGGTGACTTGGCCACAGTTCTCCACACCCTGCAAATAATCTGGACTTTCCACATGCCTCTGCAGTCTGCAGCTAATCCTTGAGCTGAATTTTCACCCTATCTGATCCAGCTTGTGCCAGGGTGGGTGGCCCCCAAGGCTGCTATTCTCGATGATGATGCAGAAAACACTCTCTCTCTCTCTCTCTCTCTCTCTCTCTCTCTCTCTCTCTCTCTCTCTCTCTCTTTCTGTGTCTCTGTCTCTCTCTCTGTCTGTCTCTGTCTCTGTCTGTCTTTCTCTCTTTTTTCTCTCTCCTCTCTCTTTTCTCTCTTCTCTCTCCTCTCTCTCTCTCTCTCTCTCTCTCTCTCTCTCACACACACACACACACACACACACACACACACACACACACACACACACAAGGCTGGAAGTCAGGCTTATGGGATCTGCCTTAGGAGAGAGTGGGTTCCCTCTTCATGAAGTTTTTCAGTCAATAGAGGAATGACCCTTTGTTGGGAGTGTGACAGAGGATATTCTTATTCAGATTCAGATTGGGCTGGATGTCTTCTGAGGTCTCTTCCTATTCAGAGACTCTGTGCTTCTAGTTGGGACAGGGACGGCAATGTTCTTTGGGAACTCTGGGGAAGGAATTATAGCTTTAAAAGTAGAATTGCTGACCTTGGGATCTAAGAGGGACCTAGGGCTACAGAGGGGAAGTGACTTGCCCAAAGTCACACAGCAAGTTAGTGGCAGAAGTGGGGCCAGAGCCCAGATCTTTTGGTGTCTGATCTACAGGTTCTCCTAAGTGGAGCAGCAGCCACAAGAGAACGTTCCCTTAGGTATTTCAGCACTTTCAGTTTTGGACAGAACCAGGAAGTAGAGTTTAAGTAGAGGGGAGTGGGTGGCCACAGGAACAGCAAAGAGAAGGAAGATTTGACTAGGGTCATAGATTTAGAACAGTGAGGGTCCTTACTGGTTATCTATTCCAGTGATTCTGCAACATTTTGTATTCATGGTCCATATTTCTTTACCATGAAATGTCTATTCCATTATACAATGTTACTCTTATGGATAGAGGGAGAGATGTTGATTGGATATTAGCACAGGTAAATGATTTCAAAATTGGTTGAATGAAAGAACCCCCAAAGCAGTTTTTAATGGTTCAATTGCACCTTGGAAGGAAAATGCTAGTAAAATGCCCTAAGAATCTTATGGGGACCTTGATGCCATGTTGCTTGATATTTTCATCAATTATTTAAATGAAGTTATAGAAGATATGCATATCAGAATTGTAGATAACACAAATCTAAAGAAGGATATGTTGGATGACAAGCTCCAGATCCCAAAAATATTTCCTCAAGCTAGAATGATGGGCTGAATAGAATTAGATGACATTTAATAGGGAGAAGTGTGAAGTTTTACACATGGGTACAAAAACCTTACTTCACAAGTACAAAATGGGGGAGCCATGATTAGATAGCAGTTTGTTTGAAAAAGGAAACAAGCATTTATTAAGTACTTACTTTACAAATATTATTTCATTAAAGTCTGATAGCCTTGATAGGTAGGTACTATTATTATCCCCATCTTACAGTTGAGGAAATTGAGGAAGACAGAGATTAAGTGACTTACCCAGGGCCACACAGCTAATCAGTGTCTGAGGCCAGATTTGAATTCCTGAATCCAGGCCTAGTCCTGTATTCATGAATGCCACCTTGCAGTCTCAAGGTCATAGACCAGAACAAATACAAAACATATACAGAAGAAAGTGACTGTTCATTGAATGAATGAACAGAAATCATGTCATATGCATATCTGTTGAAAGAATTGGAGATACTTAACCTGGAGAAGAAAGACTTGATAGATGTTTTGGGGGTATCTGAAGGACTGTCATATGGACAACGGAGTAGATGCGCTCTTCTTAACCTCGAAAGCTGGAGAGGAAGTTGCAAAAGTGCAGATTTAGTATTGATATATAGAAACTCTACCCATCAGAACTTTCCAAGAGTGGAATAGATTGCTTTGGGAGGCAGTGAGTTCCCCTCACTGGAAGTCTTTCTTCAACAGTCTTGTCACCAATGTTCTAGATGTGAATTTGGGTCAGATACAGATATCAGGCTAAATGACCTCTGAGGTTCTTCCAACTCTGTATTTGGTATGCTTTCTAAGCCTCAGTTTCCTCTTCTGTAAAAATAAAAGAGTTGAACTAGGTGACTCTAAGTCTCATTCTAAGTCTAAAATCTTACAGTGTTCCAACTTACATGAGGTCACAGAGCTAGTAGTAAGGGCCAAACTGGCACCAGAATTTCTGCCTTCAAGCCTGGTGTTTTTTCTTCCATAAAGGGTTAAATTTTAGTGTCCAATAAAATTCACACATTAATCTAATGCACCCTGTTCAGCCCCTGACTGGAGATATCTAAGTCCTCAATGGAAAAGAGATGAGAACCTACAAGGGTCATTTTTTCACATCCTTTGGCTCTAAACCACATCTAGCCTTCAAATTCTCCTTGTCTAATAATTACTGAAAAGTCTCTTCCTCAGCTGATCAAAAGAATTCTGTCTCTTCCTAATGAGACTCCTCTCTAGTCTGTGAGTTGGCAATAGGAAGAGGTCTTGTTCATGTAGCTACAACTTAAATGGGCTTAGTTGGATTTTGTCCAAAGGGTCCTCAGGGGATGGAGATCTCCTGAGCTTTATAAAGGTCTTCAACTATAGGTTGGATCACCGATTGTTGAGTGTAAGGGTTGAAACAGAAGAGCAAATCTAAGTAGCAAAGACATGTGGGGACCACTGAAGCCACCAAAGTCCTTTCTTCCAGCTTGGAGATCCTATGATTTGAAACAGAGGCTGTTGGCATTTTTATTAGAACTCTCCTAAAATGTTCTGGGTGGAGCTAAAGGCTAAGGGGGTGACTGGCTTTATTACTTAACTGCTTAATGACTGTAAAGTGGTTATTTTTAATTACTTAATGGATGCTTTGGTTTACTTTCATCTTGTGGTTTTAAATATGATGGTTTTCCTTCCAGAAGATGGTCTTTTATTTTATTAGAAACATTTATAAATGTTGTTGAGGATTTAATAACCTTGTGGCTCCTTTAGCCTGGGGTGTTCTTTGCTTTTCCATATATGAAAAGGAGTCTACTTCTTTTAAAGAGTGCCCAAGACCAGTTCAAAGTTAGAATGCTACAACTTTAAAAGCTGGAAGAGATTGTCTAAGTCCATTCATTTTATAGAGAGAGAAACTGAGGCCTAGAGAAAGGGTGAATTTGCCCAAGACTACACATCTAGGTAATGGTAGAACTGAGACTAGAATCCAAATCCTTTGTTCTCTACTTGTTCCACCATACTTTTTTCCTGACTCAAAGAGAACTTTTTTTCCATTGGGAACTTAATTAATTCATTGAATGAATGGAGTAAATGAATAAATGAGCCATCTAGAGCTCTTTCCAATGTTCAACAATTCAACAACAAAGTGCATTTACTAAACACTTTGTTCCCAGAGCCATTTTGGATGCTGGAAATACAAAGAAAAGAATGAAAAAGTTCCTTCCCTCAAGGAAGGGAAGGACATTCTATTTGGAGGACACATGGCTACAAATAAATAGATGCAAAATACATATAAAGCAGTTTCATTGGGCAACAAGGGAAGAGTGCTAACCATGGGGATGATTGGGAAGGGCCTTTTATAGACAGCAGCACTTAAACTGAGTATTGAAGGAAGCTTGGGATCCTAAGAGGTAAGGTTGTAGGGGAGAACTTTTCAGGTAGTAGAGGCAGCTGGTGAAAAGGCAGGAGGCAGAGATGGAATGCCATGGGTTGGGAGCCCAAGGAGGCCATTCAGGTGAGAATGAAGAATGTATGAAAAGGACCAGTTGAAATCAGTCTGGAAAGATGGGTTCTCTACATTATCACTCAGTTGGTCTTTATAACAGTCATGTGAGGCTGGTTGTATAGGCATTATTGTCCCCATTTTACAGATGGAGAAACTGAGGTCCTGAAGTGCCCCTGCTTAAATAGCAAAAGAATCTGATATTCAGAGCTGGAAGGGAGCTCTCATTTTGCAGATGAGGACACTGAGGTCCACATAGGTTATACAATTTGTCTAAGATCATACCACTTGTAAGCGTAAGAAGTTCATTCTCATTCTTTCTCTGTCTCTGTCTCTGTCTCTCTGTCTCTCTCTTTCTCCTCTTCTATCTTTCTGTTTTTCTATCTATCCTTCTATCTCTAGTATCTCTAGCTACCATCTATGTGTCTCTGTCAATCTATGATAATAGAGGATGATTTCTATGTTTCTCTGTCTGTCTCCTTCCCCCCTTCCCCCACACAAATGTATATATAGTGTTCCCAAAGCCTTAGTGATTTGCCCAGGATCACAGAGCCAGTTGGTGTCAAAGGCAAGACCAATCCTGAAGCAAATGACTGCCCCTAAAAGCTAGCAGCTTTACAAAATGATCCTGTGGCCTCAACACAGCAACCTGAATCAACAGCACTTGGCTGGCTTGGGAAAGCCTTCATCTGGACCTGGAGTACCAGAGGAGAATCTCAAGCATTCCAGCAGCCTGGGTCAGTCAGGGCAAACCAAGACAACATCACCACAAGGGTAGGAGGTGAAATACAAGGTCAGCCATTAGTCCCTTGGCTGCCACAGAATTGTTTACTCTCCTGGGAGTGATTCTTCTTTTAAAGTTTCCCTGGAGGTCTAGAACACACTTGGGAATCAGGACACTTGGGGTCTTAGTTGCAGCTTTTGTGGCTTTAGTTGTGTGACCTTGCTTTCCACTTCCCCTAGGATTTCCTTCTCTATTAAGTGAGAACAATAAACCTCTTCCTTTTCCCCCCTTTCCCCCTTTCCCTCTCCCTCCCTCTCTATCTTTCCCTCCCCCTGTACATGGACAAATGATTCCCTGGTCATCCTCCTCAACCCCTTCCTACCACAACCTTAGAAGTCTATTGTCAGTCTGGACAACTAGAAGTCACATATGCAGTGCCATGTTCTGAGGCAAGGGATTGATTCCAAACCCTAAAAGAATTTGTGGGAGAGTATTCCCCCGCCCTATGTCTCTCGCATTTATGTCTGCGCCTCTAGCAGGGTATGTTGGAGTATAAAAAGGCCTCTTTGCCTAAGAATAAAGTCCAGACTCCTAAGCATGGCCCGAGGTCTTCCCCAGTCTGGATTCCCCTTACCTCTCCCACTTTCTCTCACATTGTTTACCTTCCTGTAAACTCAATTCTGGCTAGATTGCTCCACCCCCTTTCTCTGGGGTGCACCATGCTTAGTGGGTCCTCCATGACTTTCCTTACTATTCCCTTGCCTAGAAGCCTCTTCACTCAGATTATGATGACCCACCTTTTAAAATTCAAGGCTCCACTTTCTATCTGAGGTCTTCTCTGGCCAGCCAATTCTATGATGATTTCTGGGTCTTCCAACCTCTGATAGCACTGAGTGTCCAGACCCACTGCCTCATATTACTAGTTTCCCACATGGCTATGTCCAGAGCTATAAGGAGGAATTCTTTTACCTGGGGGAAAGTAGTTTAAGAGAGGCAGGATGACAGTGGTGGTGGCACAGAGGACAATGATAGGGCTGATGGCCAGAGGACAGTCTTATTAGCAGTTCAGTTGTCTTGGAACAGTGGGGCATATAATTGACATTCAAAAAATACTGAATTATTGTATTTATATTAGAACACAGGATGCTGAGTTTGAAGGGGATATAGAACCTAGAATGTCAGCACTGGAACAGACCTTGGAACCTAAAATGTCAGAACTGAAAGAGATCTTGAAACCTAGAATTTCATAGCTGGAAGGGTCCTTGGAACACAGAATGTCAGAGATGGAAGGAACCTTAGAACCCAGAATTGCAGAGCTGGAGGGTCCTGGGAACACAGAATGTCAGAGCTAGAAAAGAACTTGGAACCTAGAATTTCAGGCCTGGAAGGGACCTTGGAACCTAGAAAGTCAGAGCTAAAAGTGACCTTAGAATCTAGAAGATCAGAACTGGAAGGGGTCTTAGAACCTAGAAAGTCAGAGATGGAAGGGCCCTTAGAGCTCTGTATGTGTGGTGACCTCCACCCTAGTCATGAAACATTTCTATAAGTTTGTGTCTTAAACTTCTATATTTTCTCCATCCCTTAGTAAAGGATGGGGCCTTAGAACCTGGAATGTCAGAGCTCCAAGGGGGCATAGAACCCAGAATGTCAGATTTCAAGTAAGAAGGTTCTAACCCTACCTTACTACTTGCTACTTAGGTGGCCTTGGGTAAGTGCTTTGTCCCCTCTGGGCCTCTGTTTGTTAATCTGTAAAATGAAGTGGTTAGACCAGCTGTGCTCTGATGTCTCCTATAGCTCTAACATTCTATGTACTTCAGTGACACAGTTTGATTATTCAGAGGATTGCTTTCCACCATCAATGATAGTACCCCTATCAATGTTCAGTTCATTCTACATTAAATACTGCCCTCTGCAGGCTTAGTTTTTAATAAATAGGCATGGGGTCCAGACCTGTGATTTCTTTGTTATAGGGAACTTCTGGATGAGGAAGCTCCCTTCTCCCAAGCAGGTTGCCACCTCTACTCTCAGTCATGGTCTTGGAGAGTTGCCTAGAGCACTGAAAAGGATTAAGTGACTTGCTCAGGATCACCCAGCTAGCCTGTGTCAGAGGCAGGATTTGAATTTATTGATAGAAACTGTATCATTTTTAAACCTGGCATCCCTACTGCCTAGGTACATGACTTGCACATATAAATATGTCATTAATAAATATCTTGAAAATAGGGGCAGCTAGGTGGTGCAGTGGAAAGAGCACCGGCCTCAGAGTCAGGAGGACCTGAGTTCAAATCCGGCCTCAGACACTTAACACTTGCTAGCTGTGTGACTTTGGGCAAGTCACTTAACCCCAATTGCCCTGCCCTCCCCCCTCCAAAAAGCAAAAACAAAACAAAACAAAAAAGCAACATTAAACACTTGCATAGTGCTTTATATTTGGATCTTTGAAAGTCAACTTGAAGGGACTCTGGAGACCGTCCAAGTCAATACTTCTCCACGCCTTGTTTGAAGGCATAGATGACATGCTTCTCAAACTTGCAGATGGCCCAAAGCTGGGAGGAAAAGCCAACAAGGAACATGTTAGATTCAGTATCTAAAAATATCTCACTAGGCTAGAACAGTGGGACAAATTGTATAAAACGAACCTGGATGGTGGGAAATGAAAAGTTCTCCACAGGGAAGTCCGATGAAGAAGTGCAGATTGGCACTTCCATTGTAATTCATAAGTTTTAGTGTATTGTCTAGAGCATTGAGAGGATTAAGTGACTTGCTCTAGAATGACCCAACTTGGTTTAATATAAGTCAACAGAGTGATGTGGTGCTTTATTTTGCTTTTTCTTTTACTAGTCTAGATTAATCCAAGCACAGAGTCTAAAACAAGGGAGGTAATAGTCCTGCTCTTCTGGGAAGAGAACTGTGTTCTGGCCACCACATTTCAGAAAAGACAAACAGTCATGACCAGAAGAAGGCAGTCAAGATGGTGAAAAGAACAGAGAGTGTGGTGTGTAAGAATTAGCTGAAGGAACTTGGGATGGTTAGCCAGGAGGAAGGAAGATAATTGTCTCCAAGTATTTAAAGGTTGGTCATAAGGAAGAAGAATTAGATTTATTCAAATTGTTCCAGTAGGATGTGACTAGGAGCAAGAAGGTAAAGTTGAAGAGACATTGATTTAGATTTGATATAAGGAAAAACTTCCTGACCATTAGAATAGCCTAGAAGTGGAATGGCCTACCTTTGGAGGGTGGCCCATTGGGTTTCCTCATCATTGCTGCTCTTAGAGCTAAGACTAGATGACAAATTATCATGGTTGTTGTAGAAAGGATTCTTGGTCAGATATGGGTTAGGTTGGAACCTAATTAGGCCTCTTCTAATGCTAAAATTCTGGGATAGTTCCAATCCCCTTCATTTTCTGGATGGAGAAACTTTTGTTCAAAGTCACACAGAGAATCAGAGACATAGAAGTCTGTAGTTTCACCTCCAAATCTTTGGCAGAGGGAAGGTGTTCCCTTGTTGGGACAGTCCACTGAATGCTGGCATGCTGAGTGAGAATCCCAAAACTTCCATCTTTCTCTGAGAGTTTAGTGCAGACATTGGCCTCTCCCCTTGAATGACAGTCTCATCCTCTTGGTAATAGGTCCACGGGATGTGTGTGTGCAGACATCACACAGCAGGTCTACACTGTGAGAAGTGTTTGCCACTGTACAATGACCAACCATGGAGGCCAGGAGACGGGAAAACCAGCCAGCCCAATGAGTGCAAAAGTAAGTGGCTGGGGTGGAGCCCTGAAAGGGTCCTGGGTCTTAGACAGTCTCATGCCCGGGTATATGAGGAAGTGTATAATTGAATCTATACTCTCATCTGGGATGTTTGGGTGAGGATGAGGATGAAGGAAGGATCTGAGGCTCATATGCAGACAGTCAGATCAGGAAGAGCTACTGATGGTCACCTGGCTGCTCTCAACTGGTCTATTCTCATTGTGTTATTTCTTTCCCACTTCAAGGAATGGCCAGACATTTCTTTTAACCTGACTTCACCTCGATACAGATGCTTTGGGAGGAGAGGTGGGAGGTAGACCCATGTGATATGACTTGTCCAAGAACCCATGAGACCCCTAGAGATAAGGGTATAAAACAGGGGAAGGAGACCTAGAGGCTGTGGTCAGGCCCTAAGTGTCTGTGCAGATGGGTGAATGGGGGCTGCCCTCCACACAGAGTGCCGTTGTCACAACCATGCTGATAGCTGCCACTTTGATGGGGGCGTCTGGCTGAACTCTGGGAAGCGAACAGGGGGCATCTGTGATAACTGCCAGCACCACACCGAAGGCCGTCACTGCCAGAAGTGCAAGTCAGGGTTTTATCGGGACTGGAGCAAGCCTATGTCTTCCCCAGAAGTCTGTAAACGTGAGTATCTCTCTACTGGGTATCACAGCCTAGAGCTTTGGGAGGAGGGGAGACAGTGAGGCCCAGAGCCTTCTTATAGAATCCTGGAATTCTGGGATATCAGAGATGGAAGAATGTTAGAACTAAAAGATCTTTAGACCTAGAATGCTAAAACTGGAAGGGATGTTAGACAGAATTTTAGGATTCGATGGAGCCTTAGAACCTAGGACATCACAGCTGAAAGAAATCCAAAGGCATAGAACATCGGAGCTAAAAGGGACCTCAGAACTTAGAACATCAGAGCTAGAAGCAAACTTGGGACATAGAACGTTGGGGCCTGGGCACGAAGGGACATTAGCTTCAATGTGTATACTACAGTGCTTTCCCTACCAACTCTGTGTAATATAGTGAAAGTATCAAAATCTCCATTTTTCAGATAGGGAAACCGAGACCCAGAGATGAGGTGATTTTCCCATGGTCACAGAACTAGCCAGCAGGGGAAATGGACCTCAGACTCAGGTCACTTGACTCTCAAGTGCATTGTTCTTTTCACTATATAATAATAATAGCTATGGGGGTATTCAAGGAGGATTAGCCCTTTTCAGGGCTGCTTATCCACCTTTGGTGTCCACCTGTGGCTTCAAGAATCTGTCGCATGTGCAGCACCCACACCTCAGTAGAACCGATTCAGCAAACAGGCTAAACCAGGTTGGGGGTAACCCAGGGGCCTCCAAGCCATCACTGAGAGAGGGGAGTGCCTATCCCAAACATGGGAAGACTTGCCCCACTGGGATGGGTGGATGAGAACATGTTCCAAAGGCCATGGAGGCAGCTGAAGCAGAGCTTGGTCAGACATTGAAGATGCCAAGGTCACCCACTGAATCCCAGGCCATCCCCAATCATCCTGACTTTGGTCTTCCATGACTTTGGAAGAGAAGGTGAGGCTAAAGTCTTTGTACAACTCTGCCTCACTTATATCCAATTCACACATGAGTCAGGACATCACCTGGGATGTCATTGGTCCTCTTCCAGAAGGACAAACAATCGGTTAGATAACACTTGGTTTGTAAGCAATTTACATACATTATCTCATTTGATCCTTAAAACTGTCCTGGGAAATAAGTGTTATTTTTAATCCCCAGGTCATATTAAATGTCTGGAATAGGAAATGAATTTTATCTTGGAGCTTTCTGACTCCAAGACCAACCTCACACTTGCCCCTCCAAACATTCCCAGGTTTTTCCCTTTTAAATGCCTAGGAGACCCTGAGGCTGTGACAGTCCTGACCAGTAGGGTCCTTGATTATTTTGCCAGCTCCATCTTTTCGGCCTGCATTTTGTCATGGGTGATTATGCCAGAGGGGCATGGGTCAGACCATACTGCTTGGAGTGCCAGGATTAAGTTTCAAGTGTTACCTGTCCCCTTCTCCTCAGATATCTCAATGTCTGGAGCTGTGAATCTATCTAAGGAGCCCAGCACAAAGCAGGATGTGAGCTTATCACTCCATCTATGAAATCTTCAGGAGCAGCTGAGAGGGCAGCACCTTCTTTCAAAGTTCTCTCTGTCTGTGTGGAAACCTTACCAGAGGCTCCCGGAGTGGGGTCTGGCTACATCCCCTTTTCAGGGTGTTGGCAGGCATCCCAGGCAGGAAAGAGGCAGCGGAAAGGGTGTAGCAAGCCAAATTCATTTCATTTCAAGTGCATTCACCTGCTGCCAAGGCCAAGAAGAATGGAGAGGCAGTATGATTCAGAACAAGCACTGCCCTGGGAGCCAGGAAACCTAAATTCAAGTCCGATTTCTGCCATGAAATGGCTGGGTGACCTTGAGCGAGTCAGTGAAAACTGTGAAGGGCAAGGCTGAGAACTGGTGCCCTTTGGCTTAGTGCAGAATCAGAAGACTGTGGTTTTCTAACACAAATCTCCATTCACCACCTGTGTGACCTGTGTGAAGGGCTCTCTCTGGCTCTGATTAATTAAATCAGTTAAAAGCTCTCTGGGCTCCAGGCTCTTTCTCTTTAAAATGATGAGTAAATTGGACTGGATTGTCTCTCAGCCCACTGTAGGATCCCTCTGTCCCAGTAGCCAGTCCCCTTCTTCCTCTTCGTGGAGTCCCAATGCTCCCTTTCTCTCTGTCTCCCTAAGAGTCCCTCTCCATGTTGGTCAATTGAAGGACTGTTGGACTATAGGTTTAGAGCTCTCATTTTACAGATGAGGAAACTGAGTCCCAGAAAGGTTGAGTAACTTGTCCAAGGTCACATAAATGGCAGAGGCAGGGAGATTTCCACTCTGTCACACTGCCCTCTAATCAGTCACTAAGGACTTTCTACGTGCCAACCACTGTGATTGGTGCCAGTGCCTCAGATACAAATACAAAAGGGCTGCCACAGTGTTTGCCCTCGAAGAGCTTACATTCTACTGGGGAATACAGTCAGGGGTGTTCTGGTAAATGTTTAACAAGCAGATCTTCAAAAAGAAACGGCCATCACACACTTTAAGTTTAATCTGTACTATTCATTGCATTTTCTCCACTGCTTTATTAAAGTTTATACAATCAACAGAATGATAAATCAAGTCCTGACTTGCAGCATTTGCCAATTTCCAAGGTGTAAATGCTTAAGTTGAAAATTTAACAATTGGTTCCGTTGGTTGAAGCTGACTTGAGAGCATCCCTGGATAACTAGGGGAGTGAGGACAGGACTTTCATCTCCTCTCCTCCTTCCCCCTCCCCTGCAAGTCTCACTTTCCCGGTCCCTCTTTCACTTGGCTAGGAGATCATTTGCAAGGTAAATGTGTCTCTGAAGATAATGTAGGTAGTTTTCCATCCATCTCTAACTCGATTATCCTGTGCCTTGGGGGCAGATGAGCCTTAAGTGCCCTTAGATCACACTTTGCATAAGGAAGGAACCTCTGGGAAGGGAAACACTTTGCCCTAGGTCACACAGAAAGTTTCTGGAAGGGCCAGGCTTAAAAGTCGAGCCTCCTAACTCTCAGTCTGGAGCTTCCTTTGCCTAATATAGCACCCATCTTCAGAGAAGGGGCCAGCTAGTCTGCCTTCCAGGAGACTTCGTGGAAGGGCCATCCCACCTGAATTCACTTAGACTGAGAAATCATCTCGTTGCTTCACTTTAGGTCACTCGTAAATCTTCTCTGGGTGGGAGGTAGCAGTGTCTGGGAAAGATCACTGCATATGGGAATAAGAAGACCTGGCTTTGCCACTCACTGGCTGTGGAATTGCCACTTCCCCGGGCCTCAGTTTTCTCATCTGAAAAGTGGGGATAAGAACAGCCTCTTATGAACAGTCCTTCATGAATCTGACAGTGGCCTCATTTGGATATAATTTGTGCTAAGAGATGTCCACTTGCCTTCCTTGCCTCAAACGCTTGTTGCAGGGGTGAAAGCATAAAGCCCAGAGGGGCTACTGTTACTTATTCCTCTGAGCTTAGCCCCTCAGTGGGGAGTGAGACCCAGAGGAGAAAGGGGATGAACTGACTGACAGACTTCTGTTCTCCTCCTTGAGAGAAAATATTTGGGACAAAGAGAAATGAATGAGTTAATGCAACTTTCTGAGGTCTGGGGTAGTGGAGGTCTGTCTTTCCAGGTTAATGGGATTCAGGGAGAGCAGGTCTAGGGCCAAACAGGATCTTTAAACATTAGTCACAGCACTTAGTTGCATCCTTCCCCAGTCACTTCCCTAGGAACGAGGAGGAAAAGAAAAAGAAAAAGAAAAAGCTTCATCCCCATCAAATGCCACCCCACCCATACTATTCAAACTTCTTCAATGACTTTCTGTTAATGAGGACCCAGATGATCTCTCTCTCTCTCTCTCTCTCTCTCTCTCTCTCTCTCTCTCTCCCTCCTTCCCTCCTCGCCCCCCCACCACCCCAGGCCCACCATTCTATCCACAGTGCTGCCTAGCTGCCTCAAGGTATAGATTCTAGTCTTATCCCTAACTTGCCATGTGACTTGCCCCAGTCATTTTATCCAAATTGTTTTCCCTTTTGTAAATTCAGAAGGATGGACTAGATCAAATTAAATCTTTGGCAGTCTGGTGATGCCTACGGATCCTTTCTCCAAATAAGGTTTTTAAATGAATAAAATAAAGTGCATAATATTTTGAAGGAAACCAATTACATTGAAAGACAGTCATCAAAATATTTTAAAAAGAAAAAAAAACCAAGAGATGAAGAGCCTCTGACATAGGTAATCTTTAGGGTCCCTTCTCTGATTCTCAGTGCTGACCCACCATTCTTTCAGAAAGCAAACGCCCCTCAATATTTTGGGCACAAATATGAGCAGCCTTTGAAAATGGTCTATCTCTATTATACCGAAGGACAGAGGTGGGAATGGGTGGGGAGCCCTTTCCCCAGGGCTAAAAGGAATCATCCTGTAGTGGGGAATGGATGAAAGATAGAGCTTGGAAACAGAGATGGTAAACTCCCTCCCCAGCTCAATCAACAGTCTTCAGAGAACCTCCCTCTGGTTGTTTGACTACTAAATTGGCAAAAGGGAAATGGGAGAATTGTCGGGGTCAGTTACTCCCAGATACTTCAGCTGGAAAAGTGAACCTAGGAGATTCCCAGTAGTAGGAAGATAATTTCCTCCTGAAGGCATAGTCAGAGCAGATGGAGAACTGTTGGACAGTCCTTAAGAAATCAGATTTTTTTTTTTTAATGGCAGCTAACATCTCTTTTAAGTTCTTTGACCAAGCCTTTGGAGCATTACTGGGAGATTTTTGTTTCTGTCTTGAAGACTGCTGCTATTGCCCTGTTTCCAATGAAAAGGGGGCAGAGAGGGAAATGTATATATTCTTCTCAAAATTTGATTTAAGGCAAGGCAAGGCAGGAATAGTCATGGATAGAAAATTCTGGAAGGACTAGGGAATCTCATACAAGGAAGCTTTTAGGAAGGGTCATCTCATTTAGTTTATGAATTCATCATATATAATTAATTGGTTCTTTAAAGGTTAAGAGCATGGCCCCAGAACCAGCTGTCTCCTGTAGAAGAAGGTGTTTATTAATTAACTAAGCTTGCCTTACACACATGACTGGAGATTCAGAGTTGAAGGCCAGTATGCAATTTACTGTGATCTGGGGACCAATTATGTGCTCAGCACCAAATAGGATCCTCAATATGGGGGCACTCTGTAGGCCATTTGTCCCACCTTTGAAAACAGTCTTCATTTCTTTTATCTCAGAGATCCCGAGTAAGAATGAGTGGAGAGCCCTTTTCCATTCAGAGAGGGCTAAGAGGAATCAGCCTTTAGGAGAGGGTTGGTATATGTAAGATGTAAATTTCAAATTGTGTGTCTCTTGGGCAACTCAAACTCAATGCGTCCAAAACAGAACTTCTTATATTCCCCCACCCCACCCCCAAAACATTTCCCCTTTTCTGACCTTCCCTTTAACTGTAGAGGATGCCACCAGGATCCCGGTCACCCAGGCTTACCATGGTGGTATCTTCCTCCATTCCTTTCCCTCACTCATCCCACATATCCAATCAATAACCTAATCTTATCATTTCTTTCTCTACATGTCCTCTTCTCTCTACTCACCCCATGACCACTTTAGTCTAGTCCCATATCATTTCTTGCCTGGATTATTGCAATGGTCTAACTGGTCTCCTTGTCTTTTCTCTCCCCTACTCCAATCCATCCTTCTTATTAGCCATGGGGGAAAAAGTGTGATTTTCCTAAAGCATAGTTCTGACCATGTCTGCCTCCTACTCAATAACCCCAGTAGCTCCCTACTACCTCAAAGATAAAATTTGGCATTTAAATAAAGTTCTTCACTGCCTGGGTTTTTCCTACCTTTCCAGTTTTCTTACATTCTATTCACTTTCACAAACTCTACAATCCACCCATACCAAACATTTAAAAATGGTGCTCTATCTCCTGTCTACAAGACTTTGCAGTGGCTATTCTCCATGCCTGGAATGCTATCTCTGCCAACTTCCAACTCTTGGAATCCCTGCTTCCTTTAAAACTCAGTGAACTGTCACCTCCAGGAGGCTTTTCTTGATCTCCCTAAGGCCATTCATCTATACTATATTTATCCTGTACATACAGATTTATATATTGTCTTCCCCAATAGAATGTCAGCTCCTTGGGGGCAGGGACTGTTTTTATTCTTTCTTTATATCCTCAGCACTAAATACAGTGCCTAACCCAAAGCACTTAATAAATGTTATTTCATTGATTAATTGGACCCTAGGTTTTTTCCATTGTAAAATGGGGTAACCTATGTCCTAGGGTGATTGTGAGGAAATCACTTTGTAAATGTTATAGCGCTATAGAAATGTGAATTACGATGACCTCATTTGATCCTTAAGACCTACCTGTGAGGTAAATGGGACCCATTTGACAAATGAGGGCACTGACTCAGCTTAGGAGGTTTGACAGAAGTTACCACCTAATTAGTAGCTGAGCCAGGATTAGAATCCAGATCTTATACTCAAGTCAAGGGTTGTCCACTACACCATGCTTTGTGCCTTTCTCTGACACCAATCCTCAATGATGTCTACTGTTTTCCATAGCTTGCTCATGCCAGCCCTTGGGCTCAGCCAATGAGACTTCCCACAAGGGTTTCCCTTGCCACCCCAAGACAGGCTACTGTCTCTGCAAGCCTGGAGTGGCGGGCCCACACTGTGACCGCTGCCTCGTGGGGTACTGGGGCTTTGGAGGAAATGGTTGCCGTCCTTGTAACTGCTCTGGGGAATGTGATCCCCACACTGGGGCCTGCCTAACTGGGTAAGTGAACCTCCCAAGGGGAAACATATGGGGGTAATTCAGAAAGCAAGTTTGCAAAGTGAATTAAAAATGGCGCCTCTTAGACACGGATGGATTTTCTCAGGTTACACAACTAGTAATGGGATCCAAACCCAGGGCCACCATTGGGCCAAGGCCACAGTCATACAAAAGGAAGGAAGGAAACCACATTTTTGACTCACATGGTACATAGTAGGTGCCTAATAAAGGTTTACTTAATTGAACTGATTGAACCTAGTATGTGCCAGGCATGGTGATAAGTACTTTACAAATATTCTCATTTGATTCTCACAACCAACAAGCCTGGCAGGTGGGTGCTAATTTATTATCCCTATTTTATAGTTGAGGCAGACAGAAGGTAAGTGACTTGTCCAGGGTCATACAGCTAGTAAGTGTCTGAGACTGGATTTGAACTCAGTCCAGACTCCAAGCCCAATGCTAAGGGGAACACAATATAGCATAGGACTTATGTCTCTGAAGCTGAGGTTATACAAGGAATAAAGTGCTTGATGACAAAGGAAGTAGATAATAGAGATAATGATACTGGTTAGTATTTATAGAGCATTTACATAGCTTTAAGTTTGCAAAACACTTACAAATACCACCTCATTTGATCCTACTGAGAAGTGGGTGCTATTGTTATCCCCATTTTGCAGATGGGGAAAACTGAGGCTGATACAAATTAAATGACTTGTCAAGCACCATATGGCTATAAGTATGCAAGGCAGGATTTGAACTTAGGTCTTCCGGAGTCCCAGCATTCAAACCACCATGACACATAGCGAGGTTTTATTTTGTTTGTTTTTTGGAGGGCAATTGGGGTTAAGTGACTTGTCCAAGATCACATGGCTAGTAAGTATTAAGTATCTGAGGCCAGATTTGCACCACCTAGCTGCCCTATAGCTAGGTTTTAAAAAATATATATATTTAAATTTTAAATTTAATTTATAAAATATTTGTTTTTCATTTCAAATCCTTTCCTCTCCAGCTCCTCCCTTATTTGGTGAGAAGGCAAATACTACAAACCCCATTGTATATGTGAAGTCATAGGGGAGAGAGTCTTGTGGCCTGAATTAGTCAGAGGTGGCTTGTTGGCAGAGGTGGGATTTCCCTTGGCCTTGAAGGCCAAGACCAATTTTGATAAACAAGTAGGAATCCAATTCAATTTGACAAGTGTACATTAATCCTCTTTTCCCTAATGATAATGGCAATGATCAACGATCTGTCTCAATGTAGAGTTTACAAAGCCCTGTCCTCATAACAGCCAGCGGGGAGGTGGGGCATGACTGCTGCTTTTAGGGAGACCTGACAATGTCAGGAAGACCTGAGTTCAAATCCTGCCTGAGACACTTATTAACTGTGTGACTCTGGGCAAGTCATTTAGCCTGTTTACCTCAATTTCCTCATCTGTAAAATGAGCTGGAGAAGGAAATGGCAAACCACTCCAGCATCTCTGCCAAGAAATGGGGTCCTGAAGAGTTGGGCACATCTGAAATGACGGAACAGCAGCGGCACGCTGACATCACTTTGCAAACCTTAAAGTACTTTATAATTGCCTTTAATGTCCCTTCCAGCTCAAAGTCTATGATGCTGGGATCCCTGACTCCCCTGAACAATCTCTTTGGACTTGCCACTTGAAGTCAGCTGGGGATAACAATGGCTAGCATTTATATAGCAGCTCATTTTAGCTTCACTACAACCCTAGGGGGCAGGAACTATTATCATTTCCACTTTACAGATGAGGAAACTGAGGCAGGCATCAGTTAAGGGACTTGCCTAGGGTCTCATGCAGCTAGAAAGTATCTGAGATTTGAACTCAAGTCCTCCTGATTCTGAGCCCAACACTCTGTCCAATGAGCCATCCAGCTGCCTTAGCACTCTTCACTGTGAAAGAACCCTGAGAAGAATAGCCCACTCCTTTGAATTTGTCCCATGTTTAATTCCTTCAGATTTTAAGAGTGGCCCTTAATATATATGTAATGAACAATATGGAGGCTGTATCTTGTATCAAGAAGCAGCATGGCATGGTGAATAGAATGCTGGGCTTGGAGTCACAAAGGCCTGAATTTGAATCCTTACACTGATGCCTATTAGCTGGGTGACCCTGGATAAGTCCCTTAATCTCTGATAACTCTCTTAAACTGGTCATCTCCAGCTGTACTGATGGATATCTGGCCACTGGACCCAGATGGCCCTGGAGGAGAGAGTGAGGCTGGTGGCCTTGCGCAGCACTGCCTCACTTAAATCCAAGTCAACTGCAAGTCATGTCATCATCTCCCTGATGCCATGGGCCTCTTTGAGAATGAAGGACAAAACCTCATATACAATATTATAAGTGAGTTACTATCATGTGAAGCATGTCATGAATGTACATATTAGATATGTGTGTATACACATACAATACATATATACATATACATACATGAAGTCACATGTACATATGCATGAAGTTGCCAGTCTGGCCCACCCCTGGCCCTCCCTCCAGACTACTAGTGAACATTATTATTATTATTATTTTGCTTTTTGGAGGGGGGAAGGCAGTTGGGGTTAAGTGACTTGCCCAAGGTCACACGGCTAGTAAGTGTTAAGTGTCTGAGGCTGGATTTGAACTCAGGTCCTCCTGACTCCAGGGCCGGTGCTCTATTCACTGCTCCACCTAGCCGCCCCGTGAACATTATTACTTTGATCTGGGAAAAGGAAGGAGTTTCCATCTAGTAAAGCAAGAAGACTGAGCCAGAAATAGGTGAGAGGAGGGATTGGGGTGTTTCCTTGCTCTAAGTGGACTCAGCCCTTGGGTGAGTTACTAAGGTAGGCTGTGAGATATTTTTCTCTGGTGAGAAAGTTTCTGTGCTGAACTTGGAGCCAGGAAGAGCTGGGTTTGGATCCTGCCTCTGACCGCCCCCTTCTGTAAGGTCAAGGATAGGTCACATAACCTCTTTAGGCATCAGTGTTTTTAATCTGTAAAGTGAGGATGTTTTAACAGGCCTCTGAGGTCTCAATGGGCCTCATATCTCACCCAGGCCACCTCTGCAAAGAAAAACAAGGACTTGTCCAGTAGGGCTACAAATACAAGATCTCTACAGACTTAAAAACAAGTGAGTTGAGTGGGAGACCCAGCACTGGCTGATCTGCAGAGGTCTCTTCTAAATGTGGGGACCTGGTCATGATCTGCCCCCTGCTGCAGGGGGCAGAAGCCCTCCATGGTCTAATGATGGATTTCCCTTTTCCCTTCACAGGCATGAGAAGGAACCTTTCTTCCATGTGCCCATGGGTGGGCAGATCCCTGACCTTATCCAAGGACCGGGCAATGACAGTGAAGAACCATTGAGGTGGGATGGTCAGGAGAGGGGGTTTTCTGCCCTGAGGCATCCAGGTAGGAAGCTGAAGTCCCATTCGACTCAGTTTCTCAGATGTTTCTTAAATGCCCACCGTAAACCAGGCATTGGGAATTACTAAACACAGAGGGAGAAAGATCAGACTGCCCTCAAGGAGCTTACATTCTATTAGAGTGGAGGGGTGAAGGTTACTGCATGTACACAGATAAATATGACATGAACTAGGAAGTCAGTGGTGGGAGTGCCTGAGGGGGGACCTTGGGAAGAGAAGTCTAGAAAAGGTTTTTTAAAAAATATTGATCTCTTTCATTTCCAAATGCACCCCTCCCTTTCCCTCTATCCAATCAGCCATCCCTTAGAACAAAGAATTTTTTAAAATGAGGACAATAAGTTGTTCAGCTAAACCAGCCAATATTACCTGGATATGATAATGTATACAATGCTCTGAACCCAGAGCCCTTTGGAATATCTTTACACAGTGCTAGCATGTGTTGACAAATGTTTAACAACTGGCTCTCTGGGGGGAAAGATGTATGCACAGCATGCACTTTTAAGTTTAACCTTCATTATTCACATTTTCCCATTACTTTCTTAAGTCTAGACAATCAACAAAACAAACCAAGCCCTGATTTATAACATTTGACCATTTCTGAAGTTTAAAGTGCCCACACTGAAAATCTAACAATCAGCTCACCAAGCTGGTATGAGCTTTGCTCTGATTTTATTTGATTCTCACATCAGCCCTGGGAAGTAGGAGCTATTAAGATCCCCATTTTACAACTGAGGAAACAAGTCCAGGGTCACACAGTTGGTAGGTATCTAAGGATAGATTTGAACTCAGGTCTTACTGACCTTAGACCCAGAGTTCCATCCACTGAGTCACCTAGATTCTCTAATGATCATGCAGATAGTAAATACCAAAAACAAGGCCCTGGATCTTCTTATACTTAGGCATTCTATCCACTATGCCACCCTATCTCTCATTATTAGAGTTTTAAGTAGAATTTTAGCCCAGGATGCGACTAGGATGTTTGAGATGGGAAAGGGGAAAGAAATCTTTAAGGCCATGTTGACAGACAGTTCAGGGGTGCTTTGCCCTTTTCACTTGTAGCAGAAACAAACTGCTACGTTCTTTAATTATAGAGGGATTGTTATATGGGCAACGTCTAAAAGAGGCCTTTGTTATATAGGATTATTTGTTGTATGGGATCTCTGCTAAGGGAAAAAAAAACCTCTGTGAGGGTAAGAGTAGTTTCATTTTTGTCTTTCTATCCCCAGTAAATCCCTATGGAATTAAACTGATTATTCTCTATAATATATTCTCTAAAGAATATTCTCTAATAAATGGGATTTTAATCTGTGTTTAAAATTTTATTGAAGAATTTACTGCCCAATTTCTCTCGTCCTTTTGTTCCCTCTGTTGCCTTGGAAGCCACAGAAGCAGAAGAATTTTTAACAACCTGTCTGGTTTTAGGCAAGTCGCTTGTGTTTTCTGGGCTTCAGTTTGCTCAGCTATAAAATGAACAACTTGGAGCAGATGGCCCCTGAGGTTCCTTCCAGCTCTAAATCTGTGGTTCCAATGGAAGCAAAAAAAATCTGGCTTTTCAAGAAATCCCTCTCTGCCTGTTAAATCTCCCTATGGAAGACAGAGGTTGGTGGTGAGCTTGGGAGGCATTTAGCTATTTCAGGTGTGAAGCTGACCTTCGATTTCATTTCTTTTTTTCTTGCTCCGGCCTCTCCCTCCACCTGGCTAGAAAAGTGTGTCTGCAAGGAGAAGGCTGTTGGGAAGGTCAGGGATTTCTGCCAGATGAAGTATGCCTATGGTAAGTGGCTCCTGGAGAAGGGGTGGGGCTGGATGCTCCCAGAAGCAGATCAGCTACAGGCAGATCTAGAATGACCAGAACTTTGGGATTAGACAGGACTGCAGGAATGGGTCCCAGCCATGGCTGGTAGGAAAGGGGCCAAGCAGGTGAGCATTTGGAGCCCTGGAAGACTTCTGGTGGTAGCAGAGGGACTCCACTGTGGGACTAGAGTTCAGGGGCAGGACTCCAGTACCTCCAATGCCAAGGCAGAACCAAGGTGTGCCAGGAAGGAAGCAAGGTGTAAGGAGGACTCCTCAGGCACTGGGGGTGGGGCATGGGAGCAAAACTGAATTTAGTTACTGGAGCTGGGCTTAAGTCTTGGGTATAAGGAACAAGTCATTTTTAAGTGTTTTCTCTAGACAAAAGGAAGCTAGGTGGCACAGTGGATAGGGCCTGGAGCCAGGGAGACTCATCTCTGTGAGTTCAAATCCAACTTCAGACACTTACTAGCTGTGTGACCCTGGGCAAGTCACTTAACCCTATTTGCCTCAGTTTTCTCATCTGTAAAATGAGCTAAAATGACAAACCACTCCAGTATTTCTGCCAAAAAAACCTCAAATGGGGTCATGAAGAGTCAGACAAGACTGAATAATAACAACAGATATAAGGTATTATAGGTACAAAGATGAACAACAGCCCCTGCCCTCAAGGAGCTTATAGTCAGTCAGTCAGTCAATAAGCATTTATTATCACTGATATGTAGAATTTTTGCCTTTCTTTATATCCCCAGGGCTTAGCACAGTGCATGGTATACAGTAGGTACTCAATAAATGTTTATTGACCAACTGAATGGCATAAATAGTCCTGGCTCTCAAGAAGCTTATAGCCTACTAAATGGAGCTATGAAACATATGCAACTAAGTATAGAACACAAGGTTTAATGAGAAAGAAATGAAGGAGAGATCCACTCAAAGTCGCCCAAGGAAAGTGAGATGCTTCACTTTACCACTTATTAACTGTGTAACCTTGGGAAAAGTACTTAACTTCTCTGGGCCTCAGTTTCCATATCTGTAAAATGGAGGGTTTGGACTTGATGGCTTGAGGTCTGTTCCTACTCAGTCTAATCTATGGTTTTCAGTTGGTTGGGAATTGGGGCAGAGGGGAAAGGGAATCAGATGAGACTGCCTGTGAGAGCGTGTTTTTGAACTTGACCTTTGGAAGAAGGGAAGGATTTCAAAAGATTAAGAAGCAGAATCATGAGGCCCAGTCTGTGCAATCAATTGATCAATCAATCAAGAACTTATTAATAGCTGTGTGACCCTGGGCAAGTCACTTAACCCCAAATGTCTTGCGTTCTCCCCTCAAAAAAAAAAAAAAAAGAAAAAAGAACTTATTAAACACTTACTATATGCCCAGAATTGTGCTAGGCACTTTTGGGATACTAGTACAAAGAATGGAACATCCCTACTCCTAATAAACTTACAGGGGAGATAATAAATACAGCCAATCTTCAGCTTACATTGGGATAATATTCCTAGAAAACAGAGCAAAAGACAAAAACACAAATTCTGATACATTGAACCTATGGGAAATAGGCGGTTCGGTTCCTACACCCACCAAAAAATGGTCATCTTTTGCTAGAGACTGATGAACATGTACTTTTGTGCATACAATTTTTATAACAAAACATTCATTTGGATAATAGGCACTTTTTCTAACATAACCATGAAATAACCCCACAAAATGCAGTACACAAACAAAACTGATAATGTACAAGACATTTTTTCACTAGTAATTCCCTGGAATTGTGACCTTTTGTGCTAACATCTCAATAAAAACCCCATTGATTTCAGACAATACTATACTGCTGCAAACCTCTCCACCATGGCCACCCTCTGAAAACCAAGGAAGAGGTTATTGAGACTTTAGTCACTGTTACTGGAAGACACCAAGTTCCCCCAACACTGTGAATGCCCGGAGAGCTCTTTGCTTTATTTACAATGGGCGGTTGGAAAAGTCCAGCAAAGTGCCTAGTAGGATACCAGCCTCTCCACAAACTTGCATCACATTTCTCATTTTTTTTTCTCTATTTGGAACAGCCTTGAATGTGTGTGGTTACCAACTTGAAAGTGAAAATGAGATTCCTAATAAAATCATGTGAATGCTTGATGGTGCCAAAATTAAACCAGCAAATGTTGAGGATTCAGTGTCTATACAACTTGTCACAAAAGTCTTGGTGCAGTTTTAATCTATTAAAACTTAAAACTACAACTAAGACTTTTGGGATATCCCTTATAAACATAATCAGCACAAATACATACATATGTTTATATATTATATATGCATAATAATATAAATATACACACATATGTGAATGTGTGTATATATTTCATAGAATATTATAGATACACACTCAAAGTGGTTAAATCCAAGACACTTTGGTGTGGAGGGCACTGGTACTTATGGTGATTAGGAAAAGCTTCTGGAATCATAGATGGTCATTAATATCAGAGTCCTTAAAGCTTTCATATTTATTTTTATTTTCTATAGTGTTGTTACTGTATAAAGTATTTTTCTGGTTCTGCTCATTTCATTCTTTATCAGTCCATATGAGCTTTCAAAATTGTTAAATTTTATAATATTAATGTTATAGTCTAAATTAGGGGTGGGGAGCTTGCAGCCTCGAGGCCACACGTGGCCCTCTAGGTCCTCAAGTCCAGTCCTTTGACTGAATCCAAACGCCTCGAGGCTGCAGGTTCCCCACCCCAGGTCCAAATTATTTTTATGGTTCTGTGCCCCTAGGGTTCACTGCCCTTCACACAATTAGTCCTAATTCTAAGCAACAAGGAAGAGCTGGTTAAATAGGGAATGGTGACCTAGGCTACGTTTGCCAAAAGCAACAAGAGAGAATTTTGAATGGCATGGCCAAGGCCAAGGTGTCTTTTGCTCTAGTATTACCAAGGGACAGTGGTACCTTCTTGATGTAAAGGGAAATCAAGGCAGCCCCCAGCACTTTGGGTGAACCCCCTGGGTAAACTTGTTAGGGGACACAGACAAGGCTCACCCAAAATGAGAAGGAATGGGTGGACTGCATCATTGGAGAGAACGTACATATCAATAAAGTAAGAGCACCATCTCCGTAATCTCTCCTGCTCACTCCCTTTTAGTGACCCTCTGACTCTCTGCCATGACAATGCCACAGCCTCTTGGCCAACTGGTTCCTTCTTCACTAATTTCTCCTGATGTCTGAACTATTAAAATCTCAGCAAAAAGGTCATGGAATTTAAAACTGGAAGGGGCCTTAGAGATCATTTAATCCAGCTATTTCATTTCACAGATGAGTAAACTGAGGCCAAGAAACACTAAGTGGTCTGCCCAAATTCACAGGTTTTAAGTGGCTAGGATATGAACCAAGGTCATTTGTCTCCAAATCCAGGAATCTTTTCTACTTTAGTGCAAATACCTGGGATGGGGTTTTTTTGTTTTTTGTTTTTTGAGGCAATCAGGGTTAAGTGACTTGCCTGGGGCCATACAGCTAGTAAATGTCTGAGGGCAAATTTGAACTCAGGTCCTTCTGACTCCAGGGCTGGTGCTCTATCCACTAAACCACCTAGATGCTCCTGTATTTTTTTTTTAATTAAAAAATAATTGTGAACTCCACCTGTGACCCTTTCCTTCTCTGGTAACTGTCACATACCGCAGTTATTTCTTTGGACAATGACCTAGCTTTCCGTGTTCTCTTTAACCCCCAGTCTGTGCCTGACAGAATGAGGCCATGTATGGAATATCAGATGAGGAGTCCAATTAGTGCAAGAATCAATCCCGAATCCACTACTAATGAGCTCAATTCACTTTGACCTCTTTGGGTATCAGTTCCCTTACTACAAAATGTGAAATTCAGACCAGATGATCAATCAATCAATCAATATTTATTAAAGACTGTGTAGCTGTGCTAGGTCAGGGATATGGTGACAAAGAAACGAAGTAGTTCCTGCCCTCCAATAGCTTACATTTTGCTAGAGAAGACAACCTAGAAGAGTAAAAGTATAAATAAAAATTTGAATAAATCCAAATAAGACAAAGTGGTTGTGGAGGGAGGAGGTTCGGAGCTGAGGGGGTGGGGATCAGGAAAGGGGACACGAGCTACATCTTGAAGGAAGTGAGGAATTCTAAGAGACAGAGGTGAGGAAGGAGTGCATTGTAGGCATTTGCACTGGCCATGGAGGATGGAGGGACATGTTTGACTTCAAAGTTCCCTTTTAATGCCAGCACTGTCTAATGCTACGAGTCCAAGTTTCTACTTTCTACCTTTTCACTGGGCTTGGGAAAGATCCCAATTTTGAGCAGGTGTGTGTGGGTACGTGTTTGTCTGTCTATCTCTGGGCAGTGATAAAGGCCAAGATCCTTTCGGCATATGACAAGGGTACCCACGCTGAAGTGTGGGTGAAGGTGAAAAAGGTTCTAAAGTCGGGTCAAGTGAAGATCTCCCGGAGTCACCAGAGCATTTATCCAGAATCCTGGACTCACAGGGGATGTACCTGCCCCATTCTGAACCCAGGTAAGTAGCAGATGGGGGTGGTCACCATGGGCCTTGGGGTAAGGGATGGGCTACATGGGACCTTTGAGTTGGGGCAAGCCACAGAGGCAGACACAAACAATATGGGGTTGATGAAGGTACTGTACAAAGTGCTTTATAAACCTTAAAGGGTCAGTATTATTGAGGTAGATAAAACTCTGTGTATCTGCCTTAAAAGTTAGTTTCATTCTTCATCATGCCAGGTAGATAGATTTACACCTGGAGGAGCCCTTGGAGGCCACTGAGTTCAACCTCCTCCATTTTACAGAGAGGAAAGCTGAGACTTGGGGGGGTTGTGACTTGCCTTGGGTCCCACAGGTAGTAGGAGATAGATAGTGGAAATAGAACCCACTGTACCAGCCTATCAGGTAGGGGATTCCTTTTGGCATTCACATTGGTATAGCTGACTGAGGTCTCTTCCCACTCTAAAATATGTGTTCTATGACCTCGTGCAAAAACACAACGTGGTTGGAAGAAATCCAACCAGTGAAGTCAATGAATCAATCAACAATCGTGCATTAAGCATCCCCACTACGTGCCAAGTCTTCTGCCAAGTGCTGGGGATTAAAAAAAGAAAAAGAAAAGAAAAAGCAGAAACAGTTCTTTCCCTGAAGGAGTATAGTTCCTTCTTAAAATAATACACCTATGAGTCATTCAAGGCATGAATTTTGAAGTGTTTAGTCAGTTGGGCAATAAACATTTATTAAGTGCCTACCATATACCAGGTATTGTGTTAAGTGCTGGGGATACAAAGAAAGGCAAAAGATAGTCCCTTGCGTCAAGGAGCTCACAGTCTGACAACATGCAAACAAATATGTACAAATAATTTATATAAAAGGCACATAGGAAGTAATCAACAGAGGAGAGATAATAGAATTCAGAGGGGTTGAGAAAGGCTTCCAGTGGTAGATGGGATTTTAGTTGGAACTTAAAGGAAGCCAGGGAGGAGTGTAGTTAGAGTAAGCGTGGGAGAGAGTTCCACGTGTGGGGTATATCCAGACAAAAAGGCCCAGGATGGAATGTCTTGTTCACGGAGGCCAATGCCACAGAGTCAAAGAGTACGTGCTGGGGAGGAGATGATAGGGAGCCTCTGGAGTGCACTTGGTAAGCCTTCCTTCCTGGCCACCATCCCTGGTGGTGGTGGTTGTGTTTCTACCAGGTACAGACTACTTGATCGCAGGGCAGGAGGATCCCAGGAGCAGCAAACTCTTAGTCAACATGAACAGCCTGGTGAAGCCTTGGAAGGTGTACCTGGGAAAACAAGTAACAGGCATCCTTCGTGCCGGCTGCAAGTAACTGAGGCAGATGTCCCAGAGCCTCACTTCTCTCCAACAAAGCCTAGCGTGTTCACCGCTCTGCAAAGCCCAGGCTGCCCGGGTGATCAGTGTGGGCTGCCCCGCCTTTCCTAAGCTCAGGATAACGTCCTTCCTGTAGAGCCCCTGCTGCCCCACCAGAATCCCAAACAAATGGTCTCACTCAAAGACGGTGGTCTTGGTGCCAGCTCTTCTTGTCAGAGAGGGATTCCACTAGGATTAAAATGTTGGTGATACAATGAAGGCATCCTAAGGCAGAGGAGATAGCACTTGATTTGGTTTCAGGAGCCCTGGATTCCCATTCTGGCTCATTTGGTCTTAAGAGAGTCCCTTCAACCCGGGTCCCTCTGCTGCTAAGATGATGGAGAAAATGCTACTTGCTCAACTTCTCGCACAGGGTTGTTGTGGGGATGAGATGACAGATGTTAAGGCATTTTGTAAGCTGGGAAGTTCATACAAATGTAACAGGCTGCTATTATCGTGAGTCTCCACATCTGAAATTTAGCCCAACACAGATGACCTGTTGGGGTACTGTATTTTGTCCACGGGCATCTCTCGCTGTCTTTTATTCTAGTATTACAAATGGAAAATATGAATTGATCATTGGACGCCATATTTTGTTGAGTTTATTATGGTGAAGCAAAGTGCTTCAAGGCACCTATGGTTTAGTTGGAAAATGGCTAGATTTAGACCCAAAAGATCTAGGTTAGAATCCTGGTTCTTGCTACTTACTACCCTTGGGAAAGTCACTTAATCTACCTGGGCCTTGGTTTACTCAATAAAGCAAAAAGGTTGGACCTGATGGGTTTTGAGATCCAGTGGGGAATAGTTGAAATAAGTGTAGAAAATGTGGCTTTGAACCCTTGCTCTGCTTCTTAACACTTGTGTAACAGTGGGCAAGTCCTTCCTAGGCCTGAGTTTCCTCATCAGTTGAACGAAGGACCCCTGAGAGGTCCCTTCTAGCTCCAGACCTGCAATCCTAGAAATGTCAGTTCCTCAGAAGCAGAATCCCCCGCTCTTAGACCAGGATGTCTATTAGCTTATCAGCTCCTTCAGATTCAATAATCATCTCTATGCAGATGGTTCAGAGATCTTTTCAACTAGCCTTTACTTCTCTCTTGATTTCCAGTCTTGTATCTCCAACTTTCTATTAGGCATCCAAAACATCTTAAAGTCAACATGTTCCAAACCAAACTTTTTCTTTTCTCTAAATTCTCCCTTCTTCCTAACTTTCCTATGTCCAGGGCACCACCATCCTTCTTGCTACCTAGGGTATCAATCTTGCCTCTTCACTCTCACCCTTCCCTGCTATCACATCTGGACAATTGTAAGAGCCTTGTGGTGGGTCTCCCTGTCTCCAGGTTTCTCCTCATTCCAGTCCAGCCTCTGCTCAGCTATAAAAGCAACTTTCCTAAAGTGCAGGTCTAAATATCTCTCACCCCCACCCTCATCTAGTAAACTCTAGCTGTGTGACCCTGGGCAAGTCACGTCACCCTGTTTGCCTCAGTTTCCTCATCTGTAAAATGAGCTGGAGAAGGAAATGGCAAATCACTCCAGTATCTCTGCCAAGAAAACCCCAAATGGGGTTATGAAGAGTTGGACACAATTGAAATGATTGCACAAACACGAACACACACACATACACACACACATACAATGTCTTCCTGTTACCTCTAGGACGAAATATAAAATCATCTGTTTGGTTTACAAAGCATTTCATAATCTGGTCCCTTCCTGCCTTTCTACATGTTATATTCTTCCATAAATATAATACTCTGTGATCCGATAACTGGCCTCTTTGCTGTTCCTTGTACATGATACTCAATTTCCTGACTCCTTCCATCTTCCCTGGCTATCCCCCATGCCTGGAATTCTCAACTAAATCTTACCGAAGCCTCAGCTAAAATCCCACCTAAAAGTAGCTTCTTCTGCCCCATCCTCCTGAGGCTGGTATCTTTCCTCTCATCCTATCTCCAATTTATCTTGTATATGTATCTAGTTTGTACATAGTTTGCATGTTCTTGAAGGCAGGGACTGGTTCTGCTTGTAGTATCTCCAATGCTTAATGTGGTACCTAGCAATGAATGCTTAATGTTGCTTATTAGAAATGGGACTTTAGAGAAGAAAGAATCAGAGATGGAAGGCTCTCAGAGGTCACGCAGTCCAACCCAAGAATCCCTCCTACAACAATGAGGAATCCCAGCCTGGATTTAAAGACCTCCAGATTACTTTGCCCAGGCCTTGGAGGCCAGGCTATCAAAGCTGGAGACCTTTGACTGATGCTTTCTAGCCAGACTGGATAAGTGGCTATTCCCCGACCTAATCCTGACCCTCTCCTGCCATTGTACACTCAGGCAGGTTGCTCTCCTATACCTGGAATGAACTTTTCAGCACTTCCTCTTCCTTCAAGGCCCTGCTCCCCTCCTCCTCCATCCCACCCCACTGTGGCTGAGAGGGTTCTCTTCTACCTTTGATTTTCTTGGGGCATTCTGGATTTCTCGTTGTTTCTCCACCCCTTACCTATTATAACATTTACTCACGTACTTGTCATTCTTGTAGGATAGCATATACCCTTAAGGGTGGGGACTATGCCAACTTTCATATTTGTATTTCAGCACTTAGCAGATGCCGACTAAATCTTTGCTGAGTTCTCAGGCCTTCGATGGAAGCCCTCGTGGTAGACATCATCCCCACCACTATTAACATTTAACATATCAACATTACAGTAGAGAAGGAACAGTGCTACATTCTGGGATTTTCCCCTTCACTTCCAGTGTGCTTGTCTCAACATTTTAATTCTGGCTTTGCGAATTATGACTGACAAGGCAGAGGGTCTGGTTTTGGGTTGTGGGTGAAACATCATGTCCAAGGGTGGTCTGAGATCCAACTTCTAGGTGGTACTCGTTTAATAAAATCTTTGAAACTCAGCAAAGACTGGACCAGCTTTAACAAATGGTAGTGTGTGACACAAGAATGCTTAGACTGAATTAGAAAGATGTCAAGGTCACCATGTCATCTTGGGGAAATGTCTATAGTTACACACATCATGGAGGATGGGCTGTTATGGTCATTCCATTCCTCAGGGTTTCCTCTCAGTCCTTTAATTCTGCTCAGTATCTCTTGCACTTGGGTCCTACAGATTAAAGTATTTACATGCATCTTCATCACCTGATTTCTGGTGAATGGTTGGTCTTTGTCTAGACATGGAATTTCTTCTGAGGACATAATAAAAATAATTCCCAAGAGGTCATGGAATGCAGTGGCAAGGGCCTTGGGCTGAGGGTCGAGACTGGTTCTAGCTTCAGCTCTTGCTGTGTGACCCTGGTTGAGGATAACCTTGTTTTCTTGTCTCAGTGCAGGGTTACTTACTTTTCAAGTCAGATAGTGGATGCCAAAAAATGCTTAAGTTGTAAATGCAGGACAGATGGCTACTGAGATATGGAAAAGTGGGGAGTGGCCTTTTGTCCACACCAGTCAGAACAAAGATTGGGGGCATTTCCCCACTGATCAGTAGTCACTACCTTTCTCCCTATCCTCCCTCCCCACACTGTACAGACATTGCATCCTAGATAGCCTCAGCCCCAGTCCTGCTTGCTTCGAGTTTTGGAAGACGGCCAGAGGTTCATCACCACTGGCTATGACTGCACAAAAGGCTCATTCTTAAAAGAAATTCAATTTAATTGTCAAATGGCAGGAAAACACCATCTGGCCCGGCCCATGTTAACTCTACACATTCTGGGGAGTTTTGAGCCAGGCCTTTGGCTTAATAAAATGTGGCAACATTGAAAGCCAGCTCCTGGTTGCTAGCAAGCACCTGACTTTCCATGAACCCTCTTTCAATGTCTGATCTCTTCCAACTAGCCCCACAGCCCTTCTTTGCAGACCCTGATATAATCCTCTTACAGAGCACTAAAGAAATGACCATGAGATTTAGTCATCTAGGCCAGTCACTGCTCCCCTTTTGCACATGGAGAAACTGAGGGCAGCTGGGAAGTATGGGTTGGTCTAGATTACTTCAATCATTACACCCTTTTAATAGATGGAGAAACTGAGGGCCTGACATGGGAAACAACTTGTCCATGGCCACACAGCTGGGAATTGTAGGCTGAGCTGGATGGTCACTGACATCATTTCCAACTTAAAAATTTTATAGTTTTGTGATATGTTGGAACTGGGGTTTGAAAGCAGGTCCTTTTGACATTAAATGCTTTCCCCCTACAGTAATGAGGAATAAGGAGTATGAAATTTAATCTTACTGCTTCCTTTTAGAGGAAAATGAGGCCCAGAGAAGGTCACCTAGTGAACTGCTAATTTATCAGCCCAGCCAAATGTGAAATATACCATCAGTCACTGTGCCTTCTTCCACAGGCTGATTATAGAAATCCTTAAAAATGTGATTCAAACTGAGTTAATAAAAGCCCAGGGTCTGGGAGGGAACCTAATCTGGGCAATAGGGATCTTTCTGCCTCTTAGATATTCCAGGCACTATTTAAAAAACAAAATCCAAGTAGGATCTTAGGGACTTTAAAGAATTAAATAAAGAGGATGAAGAGATTTGGAGCTGAAAGGCCACCTAATCGTATCTCTCATCTTAACCCAGGATCCAGCAGTGTTTAAGGGACTAGACCCGAGTACCACAGTGAGTCAGTGACTCAAGGCTCTTAGGCCAGAGGCCTTTAGAAAGCCAGCTGCCATTTAGTCCATTGTAATGAATAGTCCATGGCTAGGCCAGGCACTGGTGTGGTCTTGTCTGTCTGTTCTAGGCATGGGCAAAGATAGGGCTGAAGACTGGAAGTCCTTAGTATCTGACCCCTCAGAACTCCACCAAGCAGGAGTCACGAGTCACTACTGACAATCTGTCCTTCTGCTTTGTATAAAGCTATGCAGTGAAAAAAAGAACACCTCAAAGATCAAGTGGCTTGCATGTTATGGATAGGTTCCACTCTATGCCAAGCTAGTCCTTTTTCCTACAAGTCTTCTGCCAGAAACCAGCTGTGGGTGCGTAGACTCTCCTGGAGCCTGTGCTATAGAGCTCTGGGGACACACACTGTAGGTTTGGTGGGTGGTGAAGACTGGACCTTGCTTCTTATCAGGAGCAAGCTTGCTGCCAAGTTTTCTCTCATCAGCTACCCTCCATTCGGTGCAGACATTTCTTCCAATCCTGATTCCAAACTCTCCAGGCCCATGGTTGGTCCTTTCACAGGGCATCTGATAGCACTGGCCTGCATTGTAATATCTCTGCAGAAGCACCATGGTCAAAGATAATGTACATTAATATCCCACCTAAACAGAACACCATCAAAAATCCTGAAATAACACACTCCATGCATTTTGCACACAAGAACTCCTTAAACCTTTACTTTACCCCTTCATATAGGGGCAGTGTGGAATAGAGGGATGAACCTGGAATCCAGAAGACCGGAGTTTGAATTCTGACCTAAACCCTTCCTTGCTCTGTGACCCTGGGGAAGCTGAACTCCTTGCCTGTAAAACAAGAATACTAAGATCTGTAGCATTTACTTCATTGAGCAGTGAGAAGGAAATGAGATAGTCTAGCTCACTGGTTTCCTAGTATATATATTACACACAGGAGAAACTAAGTACTCTGAAAGCAAAAGTTCATAGCACGAGGCACAGGGGAAAAAGAAACCTCGGGTAGCAGGTGGAAGGATTCAATAGACATGGAGTCCAAAAGGAGGCCCTGAACCACAGAGAAGCACCAAGTCCCATCATACTCAGCAACCTCTGATAAAGAAGGGGTGGGAGAAATGTACTGGATCTTCAGTTATCTGGAAAACTCACTCACTGAACAGCGAGCAGCTCATGGCTGGGGAGGCTGAGACATAAACGAGGTGTGTCTATACCACATCTCGTGCTGTTTCTAGCTGCCTTCAAAACACCAGTTTACTGAATTTACTCAGAGACATGCCTTGCTTCTTGTAGACTCCTTAAAGACTTTCCCTGATTCCCCTTGGGAGGGTGCAGTGGAAAGAAGGCTGACATCAGATGGCCTGGGTCGGGGTGGTGGGCCTCTAGCATCATTACAAATCATCTCATCTACTGGAATATTTCTCTGTTTCTAAGAAGAGGCCCAGTAGTTGCCACCTCCCTCATAGGGTCAAAGGAGGAGTGTTCTGGAAACGATAAACTGGCACATACTTATAAGCAATCACCTTCTCTTAAATGGAAAACAATGCTCACCGCAAAAACAAAGCCAGGGCCTTCAAAACCAGGTAAAAATCCTTCTTTTAATATGCACTTAAAGTCACACTATTTTCTCTAGACTGTTACTCCAGGCAACAGCTCAGTTTTCACCTCCCAAGGGCATTTTGTAGGAACTGATAAAGATGGAATAGGCATTGACAAAGGGACCCTCAACCACAGCATTCTCAACAGGAAAGGAACCGTGATAACCATTTTCTCAGTTTCAGCTTTGGCATTTGTTTTGTAAGTAGAGTCAGAGGCTGCCTGGTGTACCCGCACATCTGCACTTTGAAAATGTGTGAAAATCAGAGTTCAATGCATAAATTAAAAACAAACCAAAGTCCCACCCAAGCCACTTCTTTTCCAGTCTATCAGCAATATATATATGTGTGTGTATAATATTTATCTATTCCTGATGTAAATGTATTATGAATCAGTACCTTTGCACAATATAAATTTGAGATTATCTTTTAAAAATCAATCATCTCAGAAAAGGTCCTTCCTCTTTGATATATATATATATTTTTGCATAAGTCCTAAGTGGACTACAAAATACACAAAAAAGGGATCTCAACAGAATGAATGAATCCAGCACGCCTACTCCCTGGCCTGAACCTGAAGAGCAGTGGTTTGGGGGATTGCTGAGAAGTCTTAATATTTCACGTAAACTGGTGAGATGGGGTGCTCTGGACAAGAATTCAAAAGCAGCAGCAGCAGCAGCTATATCTGCTGAGAGGTTTACATGGTGTATACACACACACACACACACACACACACACACACACACACGCACACAGACACATAGATACACACACAGATCTCCCATCTTTTTTTCAGTGTTTGCGTCACAGGGTTGAAGCCCCAGCCCATCAAAATAAGTTATTTCGTATACAGTGCACAAAACATGAAAAGGTAAGAGACTTTCTGTGAAGACCCCCAGAGAGCCATTCTGCATGAGGTCCACGCCTCTCTGAAAGGCGCAAAGGCAGGAGACGGCGCCTCCATCCGTTTTCATTAGCTGGACCCCTCCTCTTTGGTCAGAGCTGCCTCAGCAGCCGTGGCCGTGGCCGTGGCTGCTGACGTGGCCCCCTCCACACCCTCGCTCGCTTTCTCTTCTTCATCCTCCTCCTGGGGATAGAGGTCTGGGTACTTCTGCATACATTCTTGCATGGCCCGGAACTGATCCACACAGTCTGAGCCTTTGACTTCCTCTGTGCTGTAATGGAAACAGGAGAAGGCCGACTTGAACTGTTCTCCACAGGGACCACTGGCCATTCCCCCAAGACATGGGCAGTTCCAATTAATGTCTCCATTGGGCAGTATCAAACCTGCAGGGAGGAGGGAACAGAACTTTAGAATGTCAGAGGTGTTCTCCGAAGGATGGGGGAAAACAAAACTGTCTTGTAGGGATGGGCTGCTGACCGCAAGAACTGGGAAGGCCTGAGGCAGTCAGGGGCCAAGGCCCCAGCTCATTCTTGTGCTAGAAGGACTCGCCACAAAGGGGAAAAATCCAGTTTTTCCTGGTTCACTGATAGTGGCAGGGTTATGGCCCAGAATGTTAGAGCTGGAGAGGACCTTACAAATCTCTCTCATCTCAGAGGTAAGAGGTGAGGGGTGATGGTCATGCAGCAAGGTAGTATCAAAGGCAGAACTAGAACCCAGGTCTCAAGTTTCAGTCCAGCGCTCTTTCCTCTATACTACCTGCTTTCTCCAGGGCCACTTGATAAAGAAACCCCACAGCTCCTAAGCAGACCATTCTCAATGAAAAAGCAGCCAGGAGCACATGGTGGAGGGTCAAGAGCACTGGGTTTGGAATCTGGGGACCCGAGTTCAAATCCCAACTCCTCTCTGGAGTCTCTGGGCAGGCCACTTCACTGACCTGGTGAATTTTCCTCATCTGTAAAATGGGAGTGCTTAACCTGAGTGCTTAACTTTAAGGCCTCTTCTCCCTAGAAATCTGATTTTGATGCCAAATTCCATGTCACTTCCTAAAACAAGAGGCCAATGGGGGGAGGGGGAAGGTTTCTTTATCAGCTCTAAGACCCCATGTGGGACTCCACTTCTTGCCATCTGGATGGGACTGTGAGATCATGACAGCCATGCATCATGAACCAAGAAAACTAACTGGCTGTGGTGCGGAGAGCCCTAAAACATGGGGGGAGGCCTCCTGCCTGACCCTTCCAGGGTCTCTGCTGCTGGGTAGAAGGCAATGGCATGCTAATGGCAAACACTGCCTAGCAGGAGCCTCTGCAGCTCTGGCCACTCTCACTGCCCAGCTGCCCCCCAGGGGCTGTCCCCACTGCACCGACCTCCAGCCACTGGAGGCCAATTGGGCTGGCCCACCTCTTGGCAGAGAGGTCTAGATTCCAGAAGGCTCTGAGTCACGGGTCCCAGAGGACCACTGGGGCATCAGACAATTCAACGATGAGAAAAAGGTGCCCCCCCCCAACCATTATGTCTGCACAAAATATATCATGGCTCACTGCTTTCTGCCCTAATTCTCACTCAAGTCTTCACAAAAGGTAAATGGTTTGATGCTCAAGGGACTAACCCTGGCCAGCTCAGAGAGCCCCAGCCACCAGGCCCATTCACATGGATAAAAACATTACTTTCCCGAGATGCCGACTCAGTTTCCTTTGCTAGCGAACCTGGGATGTGTGGCTGGGTGGGCAAAGCACTGACTCTGAAGCCAAAGGCCCGAGTTTGACCTTCCCCAGGCTTCAGTGTTCTCTTCTGTAAAAATGGGGGGAGTGAAATCAGCTCAGAATTCATCATCCTGTAATAAACAACCTGCAAACTCTCTAGGGATCAATCCAGGCAAATGCTGCCCCCTGGAGGTTCTGGTCTGACCAAAGACCTGACCTCCAAGTCAATCAGATTGTGTGTGTGTGTTTGCACCCCCACTCCCCTGCATGCCCACTGGGGGCTATGCCTTGACCGAGCCTAGGATGGTGTCACTGCACTGGACCAGACTCATGAGCCAATGTGTGAAAAGAAGCCCGTGCCTGGTGGTCTAAAGCCAGAACACCAGGATAGGGAAGCCAGCAAGAGAGATTCACTGGAGGAAAACATTCTCCTTCCTACTAGTGCTTTACAAGACCAGTGGCTGCTTCAATGGGTATTCCTAAATCGCCATGGCTCCCAGTTGGTATGGAATGCCAGAGCCTCAGAAACTAGGCCAGGATGGACAAGCACTGAGCTTGGAGCCAGGAGGGCCAGGGTCTCCGGCAATGATGGTCCCAGGACAAAACCAGCTGGATGACCCAGGGCATGTCCTTCCTCCTCTCTGGGCCTCAGTTTCAAATCCACCCTTGAAAGTGACCAAGGTGTGGCTGGAGGCACGCAGGTCTCTGGTCGTCTCTGGAGACCTCCTCCAGCTCCACAAGTCCGCTCGCCACTCTGATCGTGCACCTGGGAGCTGTCAAGCTGAGCGCATCCCCCCTGAGCCCCAACCCCAATAAACAGTCTGGCAAGGAAAACCCTGTCCTAGATAGCCTTCCGGGTACTTGGGAATAGCAGGAAAATTGTGTTAAAGAATTAAACCCCATATATCATCTCTCATATGCAAACAATACCAAAGATGGATTTTCCATCACATTATCCGGCCTACACCAACAATGTCCTCACCTTGTTCCAAAGGGACAAAATTCACTACATACAATTCTTTTACAAGTCAAAATTATAACAATAATAATCTGTATAAGAAAAAGACGGTCCCTCTGAATTTGCTCTAACAGGCCCCTGGCCTCTTCTGCCCAGCACTCTGACCTCTTAACACCATTCTTCGGAATAAGACAAGGGGACTCTACTTCCATCTCCTTCATGCCCTAATTTGCTTTCTCAGGATAAAAGGATCAGGCAAAGGACCTTAGGGCCTCTCCTCTCCTGCCCTCTCTGGAGGGTAGACTGCTCACCTGAAGCCTCCAGGGTCTCATTCCTCATCCTTGGTCATGAACAAAGAAGGGAAGAAAGCCCCAAACCATCAGTGGCTTAATGCAACTGGCCTACTAATAAACTGACACGGTTCCCTCTGGGACTGCTTCCCAGAGTCAAAGCTAAACTTCCTGAGTGCTAACTGGTCTGCAGAATCTCTCTAACATCTAGTGGAAATGTGCTTTTCAGATGATGGCATTGTTCTCTAGCTTTTAAATTGCTAACTGAAGATTTCAGAGTTGTTCGGCTCAGTTAAGAAGCAAAAGCTAACTCTTCCTCTCACTCTGACCACCCGCCATAGCCTGAGCCACACCTCCAGCTTCACCGTGGGGGAGCTCCCTTCTCCAGCAAAGACCAGACTGCATCTCCACCTGCGCAGATGCAGCAAGAGCTGCCATCCCTCCACTGTCCACCTGAGGGCACTGCGCTCTTGGGGCCCCAAGTGGGCCAGGCCCACAGGCCTGAACCAAAAGCCAGGCTGTAGGCGGGATAAGCTCACCAGGGTCTAGTCTACCTAGAGCAGGGCTTCTTTACCTGGCATCTGTCAACTTGTTTTAAAATACATTCTGCTAAGTATATTTCAACATAATTGCTGTCTTTTGTAAGCCAACACATTTCATTTTGTGCTTTATTTAAAAGCATTATTCTGAGGAGAGGTGCCCCCGGGCCTTACCAGAGCATCACACCCAAAGCTTAAGAACTGCTAGTCTAGAGGAAGACAAACAGAAAGAGGAACTGAAGACTTAACAGGGAGAGCTCGGCGGCAGTGGGGTCCCCAAATTTCGTGTCTTGACACAAAGGCTTTGCCATTGGCTAAATGAGATGGCCTGCTTGACCTCTGAGGTCCCGTGAGGCCTTCTTGCCCTGGTGACTCTTGTCAGAGCTTGTGCTCCACTGGACTGGCACTGCCTTTAGGGCATCAGGGTCACCTCCATGCTAGACCCCATTATTGCCATGGTTATGCTAAGAGGACTCACCAAATGGGGACATTCTTAACTGCCAACAACCCGCTGTTACAGCATTTTATCATGTTAGACTTTCCTAGGGGCATGTTAGGTAAGAGAGAGAGAAACAGGACCAGCAGCTGGTCAGATCGCTCCAGATACTTTAGAAAACAAAACCCAGAAAAAGTGAAGAGAAGTTTTAGGGATTTCAGGTTACTGAGCATGGAGATATGATGACCCTCCTGAAGCTGACCTGCCCCTGCCAGGGCCCTGACCAGCTCCTCAACTGCATGGGAGAAACTCACTCATAGGCTCTTTCTTACAGGGGGTGGGGGGGCAAGAAATCTTCCTCAACTTGGATCGAAGTGCTACTGACCGTGTTCTTCATAGGGATCGTTGGGGTCATCAGCTACCAGCTCGGCGTTGCTTGGCGTTTCATGGTCTTCTTTGGTCACAAATATAATGCGGTCCTTTCCTGACATTTGGAAGAAAGACCAAAAAGAGTCCCAGCTAAGTATTAACTTTAACAGCACAGTCTAGCACCAAGAGCTGTGGTCTGGCATAAGTCCTGGAATTAGTCCATTTATTCATATACCCAGTGATCAAACATATGGCAGCTAGAGCCCCAGGCCAGGTGTTCCTGCCCTCAGGGAGCTAGCTCATGTACATTTGAAAAAGCATTAATTTTGTTGCTTTTCCTAGTCTTGACCAGGGCTCATAGAACCTTGTGGTACCCCATTCTGTTAGGATGCAAGCCGGAGAACAAAGACAAGGCACAAGAAAAACTGAGTAAGAAGTCTGGGGAAAAAGTACCCAGTGTATGACACAAATATAAGGAAAATAAACATCTGAGCAAGATGGAAGAAAAAGCGAGAGGCGCCACCCAATGACCTTAAATCAGGCAATATTGCTTAGAGGGTAAAGCCGCTCAATTATCCTCCCAGAGAGCCAACAGAAGTTGAGAAAGCGGCCATAGCTCATGTGTAGATAACATTTTTCTGTCAGTCATTTTTTAATTGGGTCTGACTCTTCTTCATCCACTTTTCGGTTTTCTTGGCAAAGATACTGGGATGATTTCCCATTTCCTTCTCCAACTTATTTTACAGATGAGGAAACTAAGGCAAACAGGGTGAAGTGACTTGCCCAGGGTCACACAGCTAGGAAGTGTCTGAGGTTGCATTTGAATCAGGTCTTCCTGACTTCAGCGCTCTAGCTACTGTGCCACCTAGCTGCCCACATACCAATTCACAAAAGCCTTTCCTCACAACAACCCTGAGAAGTGGCTAGTGGATTATTCCCATTTGACAGTTTAAGAAATTGAGGTTCATAGCACCTGTGACTTTCCTACAGGGCTGGGTATCAGAGGTAGGCGCTCTGATTTCAAAGCCTGCTACTCCATCGCACCTTATCTCTCTTCCTGAAAGGACTAAGGACTATGATTAGCCATGACAGGACTGGGGAGGTCAGACTAGATCCTGGCTTGACAGAAGAAGCCATTAAATTGCTCTTTCCTGGATCAAACACTTTCATGTGAGGGTGTGGATCCGAGTTATTCAACCAACATTTACTGACTGTCCACTGCACCCTCTCTGAAAGTGCATGTACCTTGTCTTGTTCCGGTCCATTTCAGAGACAGAGGGCATGTCAGACAGTCAGCGTGTGCACAGACAACACTGGGGAGGTATCCTGGGCTGGGAGAGTTGGAAGGCCCATTCTTCTCATCCTAGTTTTGCTGGGCGACCTTGGACAAGTCCCTCAAAGCCTCTGTGCCTGCTTCCTCATTACAACCACATATTTTAGAATTTCAGAGCAAGTTGCAAAATATTTAAAAGTGATCAGCTGTTGTGTAGGAATGAGGGGGATGGATTAAATTATTTCTTTTCTCTTTTTTTATATAGTTGGTTTTTGCATCACTTTAATTTACCACTGTATTTCGACCTCACCCACTGAGCCATCCCTGATTATAAGAAGTAAAGAATGAAAAAGCAGTTCAGTAAAGTGAACCAGGGCCGTTCTTGGAGTCTGGGACCCAGACTCACCCATCTCTGCAAGGAAAAAAAAAGGCAGATTATCCTTTCTGGCTCAGCCATGCTGATCTGAGGCTGCTGGATGTTAACTTTGCTGTGGGGGCTGGAGTGTGTGACCAAGCTGGGGCCTGTCCTATGGTGCGCACAGAATCAGCACTCCATCAACATCTGTGAAGCACCCCCTCTGTTCCAGGCACCAGGCCAAGCCCGGGGAGGCTCGTACACCAAGAGGAGGGGGGCTGGAAGAGAGGAGCTCTAATGACCCCAAAGCCTCCAACAGTCTGGAGTCCAGGGGCCCCTCTGTACACCAAGACTGCACACAGGACCACATGTGAAAGAAATAAGGAACAAGTTAAGAGTTCTTCAAATGGCATGTCACAAGCCACCGTGATTAAGGGTCATTTTCTCCTGGAAAAATAACACAAACAGGATAAAAACCATCCTAGACCCTGGGAGGTTTATATGACAGCGGATGGGACTCTGAATGTTTAAGGCCGTCTCTATCCTGTGGAGTCTGTAACTACTGAGAGAATTATGGAAGCCAAGAGGCTGGAGGGGCCCTGAGCTTCACATCCCATCTGCCCCTCTATGATATGGAGTAATGATAATATTCATACAGCACCTACTATGTGCCAGGCACCACGATAAGTATTTTACAAATATCACCTCATCTGATCCTAGTAACCTGGGGTGTGTGTGTGTGTGTGTGTGTGTGTGTTATTATTATTCCCATTTTATAAATGAGGAACTAAAGACAGGTGGAGGTAAAGTGACTTGCCCAAGGCCACACAACAAGTAAGTGCCTGAGGTCACACTTGGACTCAAGTTCTTCCACACTCCGGGTCCAGTGTTCTATCCACTCTGCCACCCAGCTGCCCCCTCTAACTGTCTGTCCATCTGTCCACTCAACATGTACTAATCTTATATCCAACTTCCAGCCAACAATACTGCTCTACAACCCCCTGCTGTGGTCATACAGCCCACTGGAAAGAGCCAAAGATCTGGGCTCAGGAGAGGATGTGGATGGGAATCCCAGGTCTTGGGTCACTACTCCTTCTCTAGGCTTCAGTCCCCTCATCTGCCCAATGAGCAGTCTGAGGCTGGACCTTGAGAACTGCAGGGGTCCCTTCTAGCTCTCAATCCATGGTCCTGGCCAGGGTGGGGAATCCATACAGGGTGATATGGGCTAACCAAGAGTACTCTACCTGGCCTTGAGAGCCCAGAAAGTCTCTGCTCTTTCTGGCTGAAGTCACCCTCTGTCCAACACACTTCCCATCCCTTTCCCATGGGAGTCCTCCTACCTGGTAACCCTCCTCCCACCCCTTTTCTGAAGCCCTCGGCCCCTAGGACTTCTAGATTTGGCACATTTCAGGCTAGAACCTTCCAGTTTCTGAGCTGCCTATGAGCTCAGGAGTGGCAGTCATGAGCCTCCCTGAACAGAAAGCCTCCCTTCCTAATCATCAGAGTTGCTCTGACCCCTTGGCTGTGCCAGTTGTCCGGACCCTGGGACTGCCTGAGCTGCCCTGAAACAGAGACCCAGGCGTTGGAGCTCCTCCCATAGCCTGAGGACCAAACTGCTCACAGACCTTCCTTGTCCTTCACATGAAGAGGCTTAGGGCTGCTCATCTGGAGGTACAGGGCCTGGCCCCAGAAGTCTTTCCAGGGTTGTCTCCTATTCTCTTGTAGACTCTTTGCCCTCTGAATTGTACCTGCTTCTGTCTCTTACATCTCCTCCAGCCCAACAAACCTGGCAGAGCGCCTGGCAGAGCTCTTCTGCCTGGCAACACCTCCTCTCGTAAGCCCGGGGTGGGCAGGGGTCGCTGACCCCTGCTGGAGCCTGGGCCAGGATCACCTTCCAGCCATCTTCTCTAAGCTAAGTCAAGCCAGACTAATCTCTTCTTCTGAAGCCCTTGGGATACCAAACAACGGGGAACGCGCTGTCTCTTCAATGGTGCATCACAAATGATGACATTTCACACTCACGTCCCTTCTTCAAACAGGGCTCCCAGAACAGGACAGAATACTATAGATGAGGGGGGTGGTGGATAGCACCCATGTGTCACACTATCATCTCACTACATCCTCATTGTAAAGAGGAGGAAACCGAGGAAAGCAGAAATGAAATGACTTGCCCAGGGTCACACAGCAGTGTCTGAGGCCAGATCTGAAACCCAGGTCTTCCTGTCCCCAGGCCCCACCAGGGTAGACAACAACAGGACTGGTGCCTTCTCTAGCTAGACGTGTTGGCTCTTTTAATGTCTCAGGAACTTCTGCACCAACAGCCTTGATCTAACAGGCTATCCAGGCAATGGCTGGATTAACTCGGGTTTAGCTAGTCAGAGCTGAACCTGTTGGTGAGGTTCTCTTGTGCCCTGACCCAGCAGATTCAGACCCACAAGACCAAAGCTGATCTTGAGAGACTCATTCTCACCCTTCATTTTGAAGATGTGGAAACTGGAGCTCAGAGGGAAGGAAAGACTTAGGCTGAGAACTAGTTTTCCTACTTCCTTGTCCAGAGCCCATGGTTAAAGCTGAGGCTCTTAAAGGGAGCTCAGAGGTGGGGATCAATGCTCCACCCACACCTAAATCCCCACCCCCAGGATGCTGACCAGGAGCTATCTGATCTCTGCTGGAAGCCACCAGGGAGAGGGCCCTGTAGAACAGGATGCCCTGATCCTTTACTAGATAACTCTAAAAGGTTCAGACACGCCTTCTCATAATGTCACTGATTTGTTTTTAATTTCAGCTCTCTGAAGCATCTTTAATAGGTCTGTTCCTTTCTTCCACAGGACAAGGCTTCAGAAATGTGAACACAGCTAGAGATCCCCAAACACTTATCTTACTAGGAATCATTCACAAGAGGGATCTGACAGGTGTCCACCTAATACAATGTGAGATAAGACCAACCGCAGTGTGTCACTGACCTTGGACAGATCCCTCTCCTCCTCTCGGTCTGTTTCATTTTTCATGAACTAAGGGTCTTGTCAGGGCCTGCCTCGTTGGCCAGTGCTGGAGAACTGAAACAAAGCTGGCTGTACAAGATGTTTATGAACCATGGGAGGAATCCTTCTCACCAGGATTGAAGGGCAGGTCCAGGAAGCCCTACACAAGCAAAGGCCAGGTGACGGAGTATTCTGAGCTGTGTCCAGGTTCAGCGCACTCAATCTGATGGACCATGAATCTTACAGAAGAGACTGACTTTTGTGTGGAGGTTCAAAGGTCTGCCCAAGTATAAAGCAAGGAGAGCAAAGCTCTTTTATACCCTGTCAAGGAGTCTGACTCTCCAAGAAGCCAGTAGTCAGAAATCAGTAAAAACTAGTTTAGGGGCAGCTAGGTGCTACAGGGAATAGAGTGCCAGGAAGACTCATCTTCATGAGTTCAAATCTGACCTCAGACACTTATTAGCTGGGTGACTCAAGGTAACCCACTTAACCCCATTTGCCTCAGTTTCCTCATCTGTAAAATGAGCTGGAGAAGGAAACGCTCCAGTATCTCTGCCAAGAAAACCCCAAATGGGGTCACAAAGAGTTGGACACAACTGATGAACAACAATAAAAACTAGGTTGGCTAATGATAAGCAAAGGTGAATAGGTTTGATAGGCTGTGGTTTGTAAAGAGGACCATGACATCAGGAAGATGATGCCACGTATTACAAATGAACTGGATTTAAGTGAGGCAGGGCTGTGCACAGTCATCGGCCTCTCTCTCCCCTCTGGAGCCACCTGGGCTCAGTGGCCACATACAGACCAGGGCTCCTAGGCTTCACAGGTGCAAGGTTTAAAGAGCAGGCAGTCCACTGCCTCTTCTGTGCTGCTCCCTGAGCTGGCTCAGAAGCCCCCGCCCTCCCCTCTTCTCAGTCAGCTGCACATGGCTTTTCCCTCTGCAGACCTTACACAGCCCTTTCTCCCCAACTGTCTGCATTTCATAGTCATGGAGATTTATTCTCTTCTCTTCACTGGCTCTGAGTATCTGCTCAGTGAGAAAATGTTGGTAAAACAGCTTGTAACTGGAAAGAACCAGGTCACTGTAGGTGCAGTTACCACCTACTGGTAGAAGCACTGTGGGGGAGGCCAGAAGTCTGAAGTCCAGTCCCTCCCTCGACAGCCTAGAGACAGACACCACCCAGAGGGACCTGGTGACCAAAGGAATGTTATTCAGAGAAAAAGGAATGGATGAGGCAGGCCAGAGGAGCTACAACTGAGGGATCTGTGAATGTTCTCTAGTTACAGAGCATCTGGGGAAGAGAGGTTGGGTTTAAAAAATGGAAAGGCAGGGAAAATCCAGGCAGGTCAGGCTGCAAAAGATAAGAAGGCAATTTCTGTCAGATGTGGCAGGATCACACACAGTGGTAAGGAAGGCATGCTTGCTTTCAGGGTCTGAACTGGGGCCTTGACAAGTGCAGAGAGCTCTTGGAAAAGAAAACGCTGCTGAAAACCTGCCACACTTGTAGAGCTTTTGGTTTTAGCCAGGTTATATGACTGGCCTGGGGTCTCAGCACCATTCTGTTCAAGGAGGGGGTGGGTAGCAGAAGGCCCTGCCCCTAGCATGCTGCCTGCTGTTATTTCCTGTTGGAAAGAACATGTTCCATGCCTAGAAATAACAAAAGCATTCTGCAAACCCTAAAGAGCCACACACATGCGGGTGATGATGATTGCAGCAGAACCTGCATGGAGCAAAGACAAGGGGGTGGCCAGTCACCCACCCCACCCCTATCTCAACACTGCAGGATGGAAAGCCTCTCTGCCTGGCCTGAGTCCTTCCACTATCTGGCTCTGAAGGATCTTTCCTACTGATCCTTCTCCTGTACTTTAGGCTCCAGCCAAACTAGACCACTAGATGTCCCTTGGTCTTGTCCTTTCTCCCTGCATTCCCCATTCCCTTCCCATCCACCTCCCCCACTCCTGATTCTCCATTTTCAAGACCAATTCAGATGCTACTTCTCCAATGAAACATTCCTGGATTTCCATTTTTACCATTTAAAAAATCTGTAAGCTTAACACAATGTCAAAAGCTAAGGGATATAATGCAAAATGCAGGTATAAAATGATGTTTGAGAAAATTAGTGACAAAGGTTGGGCTGAGACTAAATGACCATTTGGGCAGGGTGCAGTGTTGGCTGAAAGATACATGTCCCTACACCCTGGCCTCAGGGTGATCAGAGAATCCGGAGGTCATCTAGTCCAGGGGTGGGGAACCTGGTCTGAATCCAAGCTTTGGATTTGCCGCCCCACAGGTTCCCCTCTTCTGATCTAGCCCTCCCCTGAGCCCCCACCATCTTGTGGGTGCCTCTCCCATTTTACCCGTCAACACTTGAGAATGAGACTGCTTTACTGATTTACTAACTTTATTACTCCTCACTGCACCCCTTTCCCCCCAACCCCCAAAGCCCAGGTTTTCTGAGATGGTAAGCACCTATTCACATTCACTCCACAAGCATGAGAATGAATTTGTCCGGCACACCTCATTCATTCAGCCGACAAGCACCATTTAACAACAAAATGCACCTCCTGGGGGCTGGATGTCTGCTCATTCATTCATCAAGCACCTGAATGAAATCGACTGGGGGCTGGAAGTCTGGCCTCCACTCAGCGGGCGTGCTCCATGAATTAATGATGAACGCACTTAAGGAATAATTCCATAAGAAGTTATGGAATACGAAAGTGAGCTCCAGGGTTTAATCACCTGACAAGAAAGCCAGGGCGGTCCAAGTAGGTCCAGGCAAAGCCAGGGCAGGAAGTCATGACCCTGACCCCCAAGACCCCCGGGGATCAGCACTGATCAGGCTTTTAGGAGTCCAGGGAAGTGCCTGGGCCTCCTGAGTCAGGGCGCCCCAGGGCTGGGGCCAAGGCCCGCAAGGCAGAGGGCCGCGGTGCGGGGCGCACGGGCACCCTCGGGGCGCACCCTCGGGGCTGAAGCGCCGTGCTCGAGGGCTTCTAATTACATGATGGTCTCCATGTTAACCTTGGGAACTCTGCCATGTGTATATCCGTTGGTGAAGGTCATTCCTTGGGGCCACTAGGACACTGGACACCTCACCTTGCCTGCTTTGGGGATGAAATTGGCTAATCTGACTTGCTCCAGGAGGAGTTTAGGAAGCAAAAGGTCCAGCCTCCTTTTACGGAATCTGGAGGGGAAATGACTAGTGTAAGGTCGCCCAGGGAGTTAACGGTGGAGTCTGAGCTGGAAACCTCGGCTGCCTCCTGCAAGGTCTCTGGGCTGCCTCGAGGTTGGGGGGCCGCTTACAAAGCCCCCGCTTCTAGAAGGCCCAGAGTTAAGGTCCCGACCCCGCAGGGGGTGGCACGTGCCCAGGGTAGGAGGCCCCCGGCCAGGTGTGGACAGAAGAGGCGGGGAAGGACCCTGGAGCCCCGCGCGTAGCGGGGGTGCCGGCCGCCACCTGCAGCAGCCCGGGCTGAACCACGAGTGGCGCGCTCCAACAGCCGGGGCCCCAACGTTCGATCGGCCGCGCGCCCGCCCGCGCCTGCGCCCGCCGCGGAGGGGGCCGCGTGTCCCCTACAGGCCTTCGTCCGCCCCGTCTCCATAGCATCCCCTCGGCCTGGCCTCGCGCCCGCGCCCTCCCCCCCGCCTCCCCGCTTCCCCTCGGCCCGGCCGCTCGCACCTTCCTGCCGGCAGTAGGACATGGCTGAGGTCCGGCGGCTCCCGTGGCTCCGGCTCTGACCCGCTCCTCACGCTAGTCGCTCCGGCCTCGTGGAGGCCACCAGACGCTGAGATCTCTGTGGGCTCCGCCCCCCTTCCCAGGGCCTGCCCCGCGGCGCACCAGCCTAGCCGCTCCTCCGTTCCGCCGGCCAGCCAGGCGCCCAGCGGCCTACGCCTCCCGAGCTCCTCTAGCCCTAGGAAACTACATGTCCCAGAAGGACGTAGGACGGGCTAGGCGGAAGAACCCCCCCCCCAACGTAAAAGACTACGTTTCCCAGGAAACCTTGCGGCGCGCAGGCGCAGTTAGAGCCGTTCGGTTGTCGTGGGTGGTAACTTTGTAGCAGCAAGCCCAGCCTTGTTCCCAGGAGTTTTTGCTTTCACGGCTGAGGAGAGAGGACTGAGTTTTCCCGACTCGTGGGGCTCCCGCTGCTTCTCCGTCCAATTGCAGGTCTGCCCGCCGACCTTCAGCATCGTTACCCTGCTCTGGAGACTGAGGCCGCTGCAATTCGAGGCTGACCATGTCCTGGAATGTAAGTATATGCCGGCTGCCCCACCCAGCCGGATTCCTCCTGCTCTGCTCCCCAAAGCTGGCCCGGGGTCTCCGAGGCTGCAGCTCTGGGGGCCCCTGGGAGCCGCGTCTTGCTGCTTGTCTTGCCCGCCTACATGTCCCGCTCCGCTTTGTCCCTTGGGTGACTAGGCTGCTGCGGGTTCTCTTTGGGCCACTTGAGCGGCGAGTTGGGCACCGATCTCAACTTTCGTGCTGGGACTGGGTGGGGTGGGCCCCTCCCTCCTGTGCCACTTTTTCTTTTAAAGGTGGGAGGGGAGCGGCTAGCTGCTGAAATGACTCACTGTGGCTTCAGAGGATTTCAAATCTGGAAGAGCTTTTATAGATTATTTTATTTTTTAAATAAAAAAAACTTTTTTCAACGAACAAGTCTGTTTTTCTCCCTCCTCTCCCTTCTTTTTAAAAAGTTAATTTATTTTTAGTTTTCAGAACTCATTTCTACAAAATTTTGAGTTCCAGATTTTCTCCACATCTCTCCCCTCCCCTCTACCCTAAGATGGCATGCATTCTGATTACCCCCACCCCCAGCCTGCCCTCCCTTCTATCGCCCCCCCATCCCCTTACCCCTTATTTTTTTGTGGGGCAAGATGGATTTTCCCAGTTGCATGTAAAAACAGTTTTTAACATTTGTTTTTAAAACTGAGTTACAAATTCTCTCCCTTCCCACCCGCCCTCATTGAGAAGACAAGCAATTTAATATAGGTTATATGTGTGTAATTATGTAAAACATTTCCATAGCAGTTATATTGTGAAAGACCAGATTTCCCTCCATCCTATCCCAGCCCCCCTCACTTACTCTATTTTCTACTTTGACCCTGTCCCTTTTCAAAAGCATTTGCTTCTGACTACCCCCCCCCCAATCTGCCCTCCTGTTATCCCCAATTCTTATCCACTTCCCCCCTTACTTTACTCTAGGGTGCCGTACCTATTTGAGTGTGTATATTATTCCCTCCTTTAGCCAAATCCAATGAGAGTAAGGTTCACTCATTCCCTCTCACCTCCTCCCTCTTCCCCTCCATTGTGAAACCTTTTTCTTGCCTCTTTCATGTGAGATAATTTACCCCATTCTATCTCCCTTTCTCCTCCCAATATATTCCTCTCTCACCTCTTAATTTTATTTTTTAGACATCATCCCTTCAAATTCAACTCACCCTGTACCTGCCATCCATCCATCCGTCTGTCTGTCTATCTATTCATCTGTCTACCTATCTGTTTACCTATCTACCTATCTATCTATTTCCTCCAACTATCTTAATACTGAGAAGGGTCTCGTGAGTTACAAAGAATCATCTTTCCATGTGGGAATGTAAACAGTTCAACTTTAATAAGTCCCTTATGATTTCTCTTTTCTCAGTTCTCTTTTTCATGCTTCTCTTGAGTCTTGTATTTGAAAGTCAGATTTTCTATTCAGCTCTGTTTCTTTTTTTTTTTTTTCAGCAAGAATGTTTGAAGTCCTCTATTTCAGTGAATGTCCATTTCCCCCCCTGAAGTATTATACTTAGTTTTGCTGGGTAGGTGATTCTTGGTTTTAATCCTAGCTCCTTTGACCTCCGAAATATCATATTCTAAGCCCTTTGATCCTTTAATGTAGAAGCTGCTAGATCTTGTGTTATCCTGATTGTGTTTTCACAATACTTGAATTATTTCTTTCTGGTTGCTTGCAATATTTTCTCCTTGACCTGGGAACTCTGGAATTTGGCTACAATATTCCTCGGATTTTTTTGGGGGGGCTCTTTTTCAAGAGGCAATTGGTGGATTCTTACAATTTGTATTTTATTCTCTGGTTCTAAAATATCAGGGCAGTTTTCCTTGGTAATTTCTTGAAAGATGATTTCTAGGCTCTTTTTTTGATCATGGCTTTTAGGTAATCCAGTAATTTTAAAATTATCTCCCCTGGATCTGTTTTCCAGGTCATTGGTTTTTCCACTGGGACATTTCACACTGTCTTCTATTTTTCATTCCTTTGGTTCAGTTTTATAATATCTTGGTTTCTCATAAGGTCATTAGCTTCTTTTTGTTCCATTCTAATTTTGAAGGAATTATTCTCTTCAGTGTGCTTTTGTACCCCTTTTCCATCTGGCCAGTTCTGTTTTTTAAAGCATTCTTCTCCTCCTTGGATATTTGAACCTCTTTTGTCATTTGGAGGCTATTTTCTTCAATATTTTATTGGGTCTCCGTTAGCAGGCTGTTGACTCATTTTTCATGATTTTCTTGCATCATTCTCATTACTCTTCCCAATTTTTCTTCTACTCCTCTTTCAGAATCCTTTTTGAGCTCTTTGATGACCTGCCACCAATTCATATTTTTTGGAGGCTTTGGTGCAGGAGCTTTGACTTTGTTGTTGCCTTCTGGATCTATGTTTTTATCTTCTTTGTCACCAAAATAAGATTCTATAGTCTGTGTTGTTGGTTTTTTTTTTTTTTTTTATGATGTTTACTCATCTTCCCAGCCAAATACTTGACCTTCTAACTCCCTGTCAGGGCAGGACTGTGCTTCCAGTGGGGGTGGGGGTGAGGGTGACTGTGGGTGTACCCTCCCAGGCTGCTGTGGGTTTATATCAGCCACTGGATCCCCCACCCTCTGTGGGCCCAGAGCTCTGGAAGCAGCTGCTGTTCCTGCCACCACCACCACCACCACAGCGACCTTCACTGCTCTGGGGAGTGGGCTGGGGCTGGACCTTGGGCTCCTCTTTCACCCGGGTCCCACAGAGTTCCCCCACTCATGTTGTTCTCAGTGTTTACGGGTTGAGAAGTCTGGAAATTGCCATAGCAGCCAGCAATTCAGTCCCCAGAGCCCTGCTCTGGCCCTGTCTGAGCCTGGGGCAGCCCACCTGGACTGCACTTTGCTCCCGCCCATTGCAATGTTGGCCTACCTGTTGGTTGGCCTTCCAGGCTGTCTTGGACTGGAGATGTGTTTTACTCTGTCATTTTGTGGGTTCTATAAGTCCTGGAATTTGTTTAGAGTCATTTTTTTTTACAGGGTTTGGGGATGAGCTCAAGCAGGTCCCTGCTTTTACTCCACCATCTTGGCTCTGTCCCCACTTATAACAAATAGTTGGGCATGTCCAGAAAATACCTCCATCTGCTCCCTAAGTCCATCTCACCTCTCTGTGGGGAGATGGGTAGCATGTTTCATCATAGGTCCTCTGGAATCAGGGTTGGTCATTTTTTGAGAAGCCAGGGTCGCATTTGTTGGAAACTATCAATTAGGAAATCATAGGCTAGAATTCCAGTTCAGATAGACCGGCTTTGTGACCATGGATAAGTCAGTTAACAATTCTAAGTTTCCGCTTCCCAATCTCAAAATGGTAATAATTCAGTAAATATTAAGTTCCTACTGTGTGCAAAACCTGTAGTGGATAGAACACTGGACTTTTTGAATCAGGCAGACCTGGGTTCAGATTCTGTTTCTGGCCCTTACTGCAGCTGGGTGGTACAATGAATAAAGCCCTGGACCTAGAACTTGAGTTCAAATCCAGCCCCAGATACTTACCACTGTGACCCTGGGCAAGTCACTGAATGTCTTTCTGCCTCAGTTCCCCATCTAAAAAATGGGGATAATCATAGCACCTACCTCACAAGAGCTGTGTGAATTAAATGAGATAATGTTTGCAAAATGCTTAGCACATGTAGGCACTGTACAAATGCTTATTTCTTCCTTCCATCTTTATTGGCAACAAGATCCTGGACAAGCCACTTAACAGCTCTATACCTCAGTTTTCCCACCTGTAAAATGAGGGGGAGAGGGAGTAGACTGTTTGGCTTTCGATCTCTAAATCTGTACTCCTGTTGGTGATTCAGTGATACAGAAACAGAAAGCCACTAACTGCCTCATTGGACTGTTTTCAGAAACAAAGACTTGTAAAATTAAAGAAATAAGAGTTTGTCCATGAAGACCCTGAAGCCCTGTGCTCGGGCTCCAGTTCTGGGGCTCATTTCATGGCCCCACAGCTGCTGCCTCGTCCGGGTCTTGGTGAAGCTCAGTTCCAGCCACATTGACCTGGTGTTTACTAGGTACAAATCCCTGAGCCCTCCGTGGTATGGGAGCCAGGGGTTCAGTGACCAGCCATGTTCATGGAGGGCTTTGTAGCTTCCAGAACACCTTCCTCACGTACTGTGAGAGGCAGCATGTTGACTGAGGGCCAGCTGGGATCCTGGACTGGGCGTCAGGAAGATCTGAGTCCCCATCTCTCCTCTGATACTAACTCTGTATTCATGGGCAAGTCCCTTAACTTCTCTAGGACTCAGTTTGCTCACCTGGAAAATGGGGTCTTGGTGCTTCTCCAGTGAAATAATGTATGAAAAATATAGGTGCTGCACCAGTGTCAGTTACTGTATAGCTGTGGTAAAAGACTCGGAGAGACAGATTGCTCAGATTGAGCAAGGCACCACCACAACCCTTATTATGGTGGGGATGATGAAATTGGCATGTAATGCCAAGGGTGATGGGAAAAATGCTGGTTTTAGAGTCAGAGGTCCTGAGTTCGAATCTCAGCTCTCTTACAATCAATGTGACTTTGAACATGTTTCTTCTCTTTCTTGTGACGTGGTTTCCTCATCTGTAAAATGGAGTTAGACTGTGATGGTTGAGGTTCCTTTCGGCTCTAAATCTATCATCTCTAGCCTAAGCTAGGTCCCAGGGATAGCTAAAAAGCTAATAGTGGAATCCCAATGGAAATGCTTTCTTCAGGGGGTGTAGGAGATTCAAAGTCCTGGGACGCTTTCTTCTATTGTCCTTTGCTAAGACTAAGGGAATTTCTTTCTCTTAAAGAGGTGATGAGAGACTTTCTCAGGTCCCTCCTCCCTCCAGGGCTCTCACTACTGGCTGGTTGTTCTGTACTTTCATAGCCTGTTACAGTCTCAGAGAGAGCCCTCTAATGTCCATTTTATCCCATGACTCCTATAGAAGAGGAAGATAATGCAAATATCATTGTCACTATTTTATGAACGAAGAAAGGATGTGTGTACCTTCAAGGCTAGAGGTCCTCTACTGGGTCTCTCCATGAGCTCAGCAGTACTTTGCCTGTTGAGATCATTTCTGGACCATTTTGGGATGCAAGCACTGGCCTTGATCTCTAGAGGGAGCATCCTTGCACTTTTATCACCTTGTATCTAGGATACAGAAATTGTACAGAAGTTCTTCTCTTATGGTCAGAAGGCTTAGTGTTGAATCCTGTCTCTGACATTTTCAAGCCATTTGGCAGATTGCTTCACCACTTTTAACCTCAGTTTACTCATTTGTAAAATAGGGATATGTGTGTATGCGTATGTGTATATGTATGGAGAGTATGTTGCAAAGTGTGAAAGCTGTTTATTATTATTACTATTGTGATTGTGTGCAATAAATATTTGTTAGGTAATATATTCTTGATGCTTTATAAACTTTTCAGTTTTTATTGATCCTACAATAAACAGCCATGGAACATATAAACTTAGGTGTTGTAGTAGAAAAACATTTGAATAGCTTTCATTCTTATAACTATGCTAATGCTTCCTCATGGATTTTAAATTAATCACAGGTGGATTAGTACTATGATATGTGTAGACTATCTGTATATATTTTGTATCTTTCCTCCTTTTTCTAGTACTCTGATACAAGTAACAGAAAAGAACATGTCAAAATTACAACTGACCGGCAGCCGGGCTTCTTGGAGCGTCTCAGTGAAACATCGGGGGGCATGTTTGTTGGATTGATGACATTTTTACTTTCCTTCTACCTGATCTTTACTAATGAGGTAAGCTGCCAGAGCATCAGCATTGCCTTTTTTCCCCACTCCTGGAGCATGATGGGAACTGGACATTTACCCAGAAACTCCCCTTTCTCAAAGGCCCCATGGCTTCATTCTCTGTTGTGTAACACTGGAGCTGGGAAGATAGCTGTGGAGGTCAGATTAGCCCTCAGTTTCTTGAGTTAGTGAGGCTTGGAGTTTGCAGGTGGGAGGCTGGAGAAAGGGATGGTGAAGTAGGAAGATGATTAGACATGGTGATTAACAGCCTTCAGCACTTTAACCCTTGAATGACTCCTTTTCTCTCTTGTCTCTTTAACTGTGTCTCTATCTTAAGCCCCCTTTCTATAGTGCACCACAGGAAGAGAAAAGCTGCTGTCAGTCTAGCAAAATGGGGAAAAGTATACTGATGCCAAAGGTGTTGGTAAAGAAAGGGACAAGGTAGGGGCATGACTGATCTTTCATTGAAGACTTGAGGAACATATTTAAAAATCCCTTGGCTGAATTGCTTCTTTTCCCATCACTCTACTGGGTTAGGGGAAGGAAAGGAGAATCTCATGGCATTAATAGAGCCATCTTGGGCCCACTAATATGCATGTGCTTTGGGAGTGGGCAGCGCTCCTGAGGGAACTACTTCTTCCCAGGATGTGGCAGCTGTGTCGAAAAGCTGCCATGGACAGGCTCTTCTGAAGCAGCCAGCTCCTGCTGTCTGGTTAGAGTGCCATCATCCTTTGGCCTGTCCCTTCAGGCTCTTTCTGGCCACTGCAAGAGAGAAAAAAGCAGCTTATTCTTGTGTCTTTCTTGGAAAGAGGTAGCCATTCTAGAAAAAAGGTGCAGTAGTACAGAAAAAAGTACAGTACTAGTACAGAAAAAAGCCAGTAGGTTGGTCCTGTATCCTCCACAAAGTGTAAAGAGTTGCCTGTTCTCTGAATGTGCTCAGACATTGGTGGGAGGCCAAAGACGGAAGATGGTGTCCAGGCTATGTGAAAGGCTTTGATTCTCTTCTGCTTCTGAGTGGGTGAAAACAGCTCAAGCCTTTTGTCCTTCCCTGGAATGGGAAAGACTCAGCTGGCAGACAGCAGGGGAAGAGAGAATGAGGATGATCTGAGCTGCTTAGAAGCTCCATCCCCTCGCACTTTAATGCCCTGGGCATTCTGATAGTCTTGTAGCTCCTCATTCAGTGACATGCCTGTGCTAAGTGGTCACAAAGTAGAGAGTTAAGACCATACAGTTCTGGTGAGTGGCAGTGGTGTTTGTGTGACGTGTACGAATTGGGATAACCCACAATAACACATAAGATTGGTATTCAGCATGCACGGAAGGGTAATAGGTACAGAGATTTGGGAAGGCTAAGAAGGAGGTAGGATGTAAAATGTCTTTAAAGAGAGGCTGGAGAATGGCTATTTCAGGCACAGGCCACAACACTGACCAAGTCCCCGGAGCAGGGAAGCTCAGCCAAAGGCCAGGGGAATGATGGGTGTGTGCGTGGGTTCCACTTCCATGTCTGTGTCTTAGGAGCCCCTCAGGGGGAGAGCCCTCTCCTTTTGGATAGACCAGGCCTCATCTGCCTTTTTGTTTCTTCCTTCTCTCTCCCACCTTCCCCCACCTCCCACATTCTTAGGACGTGATAGGTTCTTAATGCACATCAACTTTGTTGAGGATAAAAGTTTCTCTGGTTGAAAGGCGCTTCCTTTGTGCAGAGAACTGTATTTAATAAAGATTTGTTGAATGAATACATGTACTGTGCATTCATTGTGATTTAGTTCTACATATACAGAACAGACTGTTAGATACCAGATACTGTATGTATGCAGAGCCTTCTGATGGCAGCAGCTATAAACTTAAAAACTTCAGAGAAGCCACAGCCCCCACCCTTGTAGAATTTACAGGCTTTTAGGGCTTCTAAGACAATTAGGCAAAAAATCTATTACAGATGAGAATATTCCATTGGGTAAATCACTTATTCTTGGAAAGTAGCTTCAGGTCACTAACCTGACTGGATCCCTGTGTTGTTTATAATAAATGTCCAGAGTTCTCAAATGTCACAGTGGCACACTATGGAGAGCAATGGGTGGGCATCGCCTACTAGCACTCTTCTCATCTCCTTCTCTCCCTTGATCATAGGGCCGGGCCTTGAGGACAGCGACTTCTCTCGCCGAGGGGCTCTCACTTGTGGTTCCCCTTAGCACCATCCACAGTGTGGCCCCAGAGAACGAGGGGAGGCTTGTACACTTGATTGGCTCCCTCCGGACGTCCAAGGTAAAGCTGACCCTAAGAGCTTGTATTGTATTATTTCATGTGTGTATTCTTGCATGTATGTGTTTATATATGTATATGTCTTAAAATGTTTCCTAAACATTAAAGCAGCATGTACATGTGAGCTGTTCTTACATGATAAATTCCTGTGGGTGGGGATTATGGGGTGGGGCAGAAAGTGTGGCTCTGGAGTCAGGGGCACCAGCGATTCTGGGGGAACCCCTTCTTTCCTAGGGGAGAGACTGTCTCTGAGGTCTCTTCTAATGCTAACATGCCTTGATTCCGAATGACCACACGGCCAAATCGGATTGGCCATTTTCTTTCTTTTTAGTAAGGAGTTTTATTGGTGCCTTGTCTTTACATTATACTTATTTCCCACATTATTCCCTCCCCCCCCCACCGCATTGAACATTTCCTCATGAGAGAAAAAAATAAGCAAAAGCAACCATTGTAGAGACAGTGTCCAATGACAGATACCATGTTCTGCCCTCTCTGCCTTAAGGAAGGAGGCACTTTTCATTATCTCTTCTTGGATTACCCATTTTCAAAGAAATAGAATAAAATACATTTAGCAGTAAAACTAGAATGAATACTAACATTTATATATCCATTTACAGCTTACAAAGCACTTTATATATTATCAGATATAATTCTTATGCATTCTTATGAAGTAGGTGCTACAAGGATTATCCCCCTTTTCCTGGTGAAGAAACTGAGGGGAAGGGCCTTCCTTCTTGCCACATAGCTAGTAAATGCTGTAGCTGGGCTTAGACCCAGGTCTTCTGGTGCTGCTGGTTAGAGGATCACAGATTTCTAGCTTCCACCCCTCTCACATTACAGATAAGAAATGAGGCCCAGAGAGTGGAAAGGCCTCCTCGGAGGTCCCATGCAGCCAGGGACCGCATCGCCTCCTGAGGGCTAGAGCAGGGCACCGTCAGGGCTTTTTCTATGACAGTTCATATTCCTTTTATTTTGTCTTTGGTGGGTTGGAAAATACTCTAGGACCACTTTCCATATCATCATTGTGGATGGATTAATAATGTTACCTCATTTTGGGTTGTGTAAGACTACAAGAGAAAAACGGATTAGTAGAGGCTTCCCGAGGCTGGGGAGGAGGGCAGTTTCCATGATCTGCGAAAATGGACTGAGCTTTTTAAAGGGCTGTACTTTGAGGTTTATGGTCAAATCTTCAGAGATAAAAACATGCAATTTTGAAAGCAAACATTATTTTCTTTAAAAAGAACCCCCTACCCCAGGTTGGACCTTTTTTGGGGTATCCTTGGGAAAGTAAGTGGCCTTCAGGTGTAATGGTTTGCATTCTTCTAGTAGCTTCTCCAGCCCATGGCTCTGATTTGGCTTTCCTTGGGATCTGAGGTCTGGGCTAACTTTATTCCTCTCATTCTTTTAAAGCTCTTGTCTGATCCCAACTATGGGGTCTTCATCCCTGCAGTGAAATTGAAGCGACAAGTGGAGATGTACCAGTGGGTGGAGTCAGAAGAGTCCCGGTGAGTGGGGCCCTCAACCTGCTGGGGTGGGTGGGTCTTGCAGCCCACATTTCAGCTTGTCAGTACTGCTTTTCATTTTCTTAAATGCTCCTGCTTCCCTTGGTGTGCTGGGGTTGCCTGGCCCTGGAATCTTCTCTGGGCAAAGACCAAGAGGTTTCTTTTATCCTCTGCCCTTCTACTTTCCACGAACAGCAAATTAATCTCCTGATGGATCAGAGGGGTACTGCATCGGAACAGAGAAGTGTGGTGGTTGGGACACGAGCAGAAGAATGGGTCAATAGTGTACGGCTTAGGAAAGGTCTTATCATTCACCCCCACCCCCAGGCATTAAATGCCTGCTTTCTGCAAGGAGATTTACCTTAGGGGTATAGGGACAAAAATGAGGCCCTTCCCTCAAGGAACTTACATTTTGCTTAGGTGAGGGGCAGGCTGTACCATAACAAGGTCCCAGGAGAATTGATATAGCCCAGGAAAAGAAGAGTGGAGGAGATTCACATGGGAGGTGGCCCCTCCAGTGAAGACTGGGGGAAGACCAGGTGTCTTCGAGGCAGGGAGGGAGAGCGACTGCATCTCAGATTCAGAGAATGGTTCATGGCACAGCACAGGCAGGGGATGAGCATCAAGTTCAGGGAATGACTCTTCAGCCATTTGGCTGCTGGGGGCATTTGTACAGGGGAGTCTAGGGGGTAGGGACTCTCTCTCCTGCACCCTGCTGGTTCATAGGATGGGAGGATTTAGAGTTGGAAGGCTCCTTGGAGATGGTCTAGCCCAGGGATGGGGAACCTATGACCTCAAGGCAACATGTGGCCCTCTAGGTCCTCGGGTGCAGCCTTTTGACTGAATCTAGGTTTTGCAGAACAAATCCTTTTATTAAGGGATTTGTTCTATGAAGTTTGGATTCAGTCAGGGCTGCACTAGAGGGCCACATGTGACCTTGAGGCTTCAGGTTCCTCACCCATGCTTTAGCCCAGCCTCATTGTACAGGTGAAACTGAGGCCCAGAGAGGTAAAGTCTAAGTCTAGCTTCTGTTTCTGTGATGCCATCTCCTGCCTCCTTGGCCGTGGCCCAGGTCTGTTCTGCCCTTCCCCTCCAGAGTCCCAGTGAGAAGGAACTCATCTATGAGTTGGCCCTAAAGGAGCTGCCTCCCCTCCTCTTTCCTTCTGGCATCATCCCGAGGTTCCCCAGAGATTTCCATGTCCCATCCCCATTGGAGCCATCTGCTCTTTGGCCTGACCCAGGCTTCTTCCCAAATGGTCCTTCAGAGCAGGTTTTGCAAGTAACTGTTTTGTCCTGTTTGGCCCTCAAATAAAAGAAACCTCTTCTACTTCCATTAGGATCCTTTGGACCCCAGCAGTTCCTTTGGGCCTGCAAAATCCCTACTAATTTGTTCTCTACCTCAGAACTTGCCGTCACCTAGGAGCCCACCTACAGTTCCCACTGTTTGTCAGATTAACTGACACGTGTAACTGAATGCTACTAGAGACTGCATTTTCCTGCTGACTTTGGGTGGATATCTTGGCACTTCCTTTCTGAAGGATCTCCAAGCAGTGACCTTGGGCCCTTATCTCTGATGGTGGATGCTGAGGACTGAGTATTGTTATGATAATTAAAAGAAGAAGCACTGTAAGGGCAGCCAGAATTTACACCATACTATGACCAGTTCTAGTTCCTCACTCCTCCTCTCCCCTCCCCCCCACCGACAAATTATGCAATGTTAGCTCACCATGTGGGGAGTTGAGACTTTTGAGGCAAAGTAAATAGAATAATTGTATTTAAAGATGATTTATGAGATTCTATTTTTTAAAAATTTAAAATGCTTCCTTTTGAAAAATAAATCACTTTTCACAAGTCAATTAACAAACTTTTATTAAGCATTTAGTATGTGTGAGGTACTTAATTAAGTACTAGGGTTACAAAGAACATGACTTCGCACTTTTATTTGTAGGCCTGTGCACCCCAAGAAGTCTGTGGATAAGTCCCAACAGGTCCACAAATGTGGGTGGGAAAATTCCCCTTATAGTCACTGAAATTTGGCATTTCTTTCATTAATGAATGTGGGCCACAGACATTAGTCCGTGAGAGGCTACTTAGGCTCCCCCAGACTGCCTGAGGAGCCCTGACTCCTTGCCAGCTCTGCAGCTGCATAGTCATAGGGTGCCCTCACTCTGCTCTGAGGGGCTCGTTAATAGGGATGCTCTGTGTCCTTTTGCCACATTTGGCTGAGCTTAAGGTACTGACTCCCTGCTCACCCCACCAGGGGGAGGTAGGCTTGGTCCCCTCGGAGTGTTGGCCCCAGGGACCACATAATGTGGGGTACCCTACATATGTTCTGGGGCAGGTGCAACGGTGCCATTTTTGTGCTGGTGCTTGGGCTTGGGTCTGACCATGCTTGCTATGTGTGTTTTCTATTGCAGGGAATACACAGAAGATGGCCAAGTGAAGACAGAGAGGAAATACTCCTATAGTAAGTAGGATTGCAGACTGTGTCTCTGGATCCAGTGCTGAAGGATCTGCTGCAGGTTCTGGCTTCTTTTTGCGCTCCAGGACTTTGGTGGTTAAGACTTATTGAGTGCATCAGCATTTTGTCCAGCCCTAAAGGGGCCCGATCTCTCTGAGGAGCTCCATGGTTCCATGATGGCCCAGAGCATGCATGTCAGGCTGTCTTCATGTTATGGCACTGGAGCTTTGATGCCCCTTTCTATTCCCACAGTAGGAGAGAATGACCCTCAGGATGGGAGGCAGGCTCAGAGGGACCACTATTCTCCACACTTTAGATCCCTTTTGTTTTCTGAATGTTTGGGTGAACACATGGGTATAAGAAGTAGTCGTGAGCATCTTGACACTCTCTTTGCTGGGAAATAGAGATTTGCAGTGTAAGGTCCTTGTGGAAATGAGAACTCTAGAAGGCATCTTAAAAAATGAGCTGGTCAGACCTGCTCATTTTACAGAGGAAGAAACTGAGGCCCAGAGAGGTAGGAAAGGACTGACCCAGGTTCTTGTGGCTGACTCCTGGCCCACTGCTGTCATCACTACTGCCACAGAAGCTTCCTGGCCTGGTCACGCAGCCTAAGCAGGACCCAGAAGCTGAATGAAAGTAAATGTGCCTGCTTAGAACAAAACACATAATTTGAGTTAACAATCACATCATAAAACAGCATCCAGTGACTTTATAAATTGTTCTTCCACTATTTAAGACTTTAAATAATTAAATAGATTACAATTTAAATAATTAAATTAAGGGATAAGGGGCATGATGGCATGTATTACACAAATGTGGTGGGAGAAGCAGGTTTTTGCTGTTGTTTCTGCAAGAAAGTGAGATTATTTTACAATATCATTTCCCCACTTTTCCCTATGAGATTATATGATGCACATGACTTTAAAGTGAAGGAAATATGTCCATTCATACTCTAGATCCCTTTTGATAGGATGCTGGTAAGAGTTTCCAGAATAACACCACATCAAGGCCTGAAAGGAAGTGTCTCTCTCTTCATTAGTGAGCTAAGGGTGAGGGATTTGGATGGGAAAACAAAATGGTGCATTCGTATCCTGAGATGGGGGGTCCTGGGCTCCAGCCCTGCAGACTCTGGGCCAGGGCTCCAACCCCGAGGGAAGGGAGGGATCGTACCGGGACGCTGACTGAGCAGGGCAGTTTGCAGACTTGCTTGGGTCAGTAGCATCTGCGTGGCTTAGAGAGTCATGTGAGATAATGAGTCTTCAGAAGAAAGTAACACAGCCCAGCACAGCATTTGCTCCTCAACATCTTTTTTCTTTTCTCAGATACTGAATGGAAATCAGAAATTGTGAACAGCAGGAACTTTGACCGAGAGATTGGGCATAAAAATCCCAGGTGAACAGAGGGCAAGGGCTTGAGGCCAAGTGGGGAGGATGCTGGATGAAGAAGGAAGATGTGGGTTTTAGTTTCAACTTCAGGCCTGATTATGGGCAGGCATTTCTGTAAATGGGCCCTCTTACTTGCTTGTTTTTCTTGGAGAGTGAAGATAACTTGCTTAAGTGTTAGAGAAAAACAAAACTTAGGAAAATTATGTCAAAAATTAGGGAAATATTTCAGGTTCCTCCTAAGGAAGGTGCTAAATAAATATTTAGCTGAAAGAGCTTTAAAATCCTTCTATAGGATACCAGTGGAAAGAGTAGTATAGAAGAAGCCAAGTAACCTGCGCTTATACTTACTCTCCCTCTAATTTACTGTGTGTCCTTGTGCAAATCATTTTTCTTTTCAAGGACTTAAAAAAAAATCTGTAAAATGAAGGAATTGGAGTGAATTCCAGCAAGTATATAGGAGAGTCATTGGTCCTTATGCTACAAAAATTAATTTCAAAAATATATCCAAAAAGCATTTTACCAAATTTCTTTTCTGAAACAAAATGGTTCTGATATCCAAGCAAGAGAAAGAGAGCTATTGATCAACCTCATCAGTGAATACTGATGCAAAGATTTTAAGTAAAAGGCTTCACTAACTGAGCTCGGAGTTGCTGCTTAGGCCTGCTGTGCTGGTTGTCTCCTCCAGCACAAAAAAAATAAGATGAGAAATCTTTATGGTCCTGCCTTCTGCTTGAGCCAATTCCTAACAGAGTTCAGAAGCAAATTGGAAAGTGGATGCTTGGGCAGTTGGTTTTGCTGTCTGGGTTATAGTGTCCTGCACCAAGGGGAATGCACATGCCCTCTGCTGAGAGTGGTTGTGGGTGGGGCTGGGCCTGAGAAACACCTTGTTCCTCCACTCCTTAGTGATGGCTTTATCTCTAAGAGGAAGGAGTGTGTGGGAGGGGGTGGGGTGAGGAGACCCTGCAGTGGGTCATGGCCTCTCTGACCCTTTCCTCTCCCTCCAGTGCAATGGCCGTGGAGTCCTTCACTGCTGTTGCACCCTTTGTTCAGATTGGCAGGTTCTTCCTTTCTGCAGGTAAGTCTCCTCCTGGGGCTGAGTTGGATTTCACTAAAATGCCAGTTGGGTAGCCCACCTGCTCTCTCTTTTGTGCCACTTGTTTTCATGGGGCATGCCTCAAGTCTTTGCTGGGTGTGCTACAAACTTTTAGATGTTAAATTTTGTGGCAGGTAAAAGAAAACTTAAAAATAATTCCGTTTAAAATAATTTTTTTCTTCCATGGCATTCATAATATCATAGATAGAGTTTTTGTAAAAATGGATAAAACGTGCCTATTACATTTATATAGTGACAACAAAATACATCAGACCTTGAGCTTGCAAAGAATTCAGCCAAACAGCTATTTTTCTTGGAGGAAGACTGCATATTTGAGCTTGCCTCCTCTGGCCCTGCTGATAAGGAGAAGCCCTACACTGAGGAAGAAAGTCCTGTCCCTCCCCTCCCCACCCATCTGTTAATATGCCTTGCTTCCTTGTGGCAGACCCTGCCATGCTGAGAGTGAAAAAAGTTAGAGGACCACTTTACGGTCTCACTGTCAGAAAACAAGGGTGCCTGTTCCTGCCTTGATCCCCCCAGAAGAGTTATGTAGTGGCCCCTCCCCTCCTCCTGCCATGATCCATAGCCTCCCTTGTCACTGTAAAAAGCAGTGGCTCATCGTGGCTTGGTTTCCACAGCAGCCTGTGCCCCCCTGCCTCAGAGCCTGCCCCTCTAAAATATTCCACCTAACCGTGGGAAGATGCTTGGCTAGGGTTTCTGGTGGACTCTTCTAAGTGCTGTTTTCTTTTTGAATCTTTTGACACAACAAACTGCTTCCTTTTGTTTAGGTCTTATTGACAAAATTGACAACTTCAAACCACTGAGCCTGGCCCACATGGAGGACCCTCACGTCGACATCCTCCGGCGAGGAGACTATTTCTATCACAGCGAGAACCCCAAGTATCCAGAAGTAAGGCCAAGGTTTTGGCATGCAGACCTGTGCCAGCCTGAACTAAGAGCAGCTGCCTGCTTGTAGAATAGAAATCATGTAGAGATGCAGGGTTCCAGTGGGACTGATGGCAGGCAGTGCTCCATACTGCCAGCCTCTCTCAGGTCCCTCATCCTGTTGGCTTTCCCCACTCGGCTTCCTCCCTGCTCCTCCATGGGTGCTCGGGCACAGTCCCAAAGCCAGCTAGGAGCCAGCTCTGACCCCCAGATACCAGGCGATTTTCTGCTGGCTTAGAGTCTGTCTTTCTTCTGTATTTCCAGGTCGGAGATGTACGCGTTGCCTTTTCCTATGCGGGCCTGAGTGGTGATGACCCCAACCTGGGTCCAGCTCATGTGGTAACTTGGTTTTCTCATCTAACTTAGCTCCAGGAAAGCAGATACTCGGTGGATTCTTAGCTGATTTCCTTCTTTCCTCTCCCAGCTGTCCTTCACACAGCTCTTTCCCTAAGCCAGGGTCTGATGTCACTCCCCTCTTCCATGGACTCTAGGGTCTCTCTGTGCACATTAGATCAGATTCAGCTTTATTCCATATACACCCCTCCCCTTTGCACAGTCCTGAGGCTAGCCAGCCTGGCCCTCCTGCTCCCCCATGCCTGGGGCACCTGCCAGGACAGCAGTCCTCACCTCTGCCTCTGTGATGCCCCCAGAGTAACAGATTGTGGCCCCCTCGAGGACAGATAGTGTCTCCAGGGCCTGGCCCACAGCGGACGCTTGAGAACTGCTTGTTTGTGGTTTACAGCGGGCTGTCCTCCCCTCATGGGGGCAGTTAGCTAGAGGTGGGTGGAGCAAGGCTCTGGCTGAAAAGAGGGGAGCCCCATCTGCCCATCTCTCTCACCCACCTGCTTCTCTCAGGTCACTGTGATCGCTCGCCAGCGTGGAGACCAGCTGGTCCCATATACCACCAAGTCTGGGGACACCTTGCTTCTTCTGCACCATGGGGACTTCACTGCAGAGGTGAGTGCCTTCTGTTGGGTCAGGAAAAATGAGACTAAAATGCTGTGGGTTCGGAGTTAGGCTCCCAGCTCTGACACCTGGCTTGTCCCCTGGACCTCGGGGGTCAAGGAAGCAGTGGGGGATGCTGGGTACAGCCCTGATGTGGAATCTGACAAGCCGGATTCACATGCTGCTGGTCCTGCTGCTGCTCTCCTCCCTGGGGGACATGGAGAGAGTTCCTCCACTTCTGGACCTGTGCATTGGAACAGGTGCCTGACCTATGAGCCTCCTGAACTTCTGTCTCCCTGTGCCATTTGAAGAGTGATGGTGCCTGTTCTGGTTGACTGTATGGGTGTGTTATGAGGACAAAATGAAATTTCACCATAGGAAAAGTAAAGAGCTGCCAAGATGTGAAGGGTCCTCATGATCCACCCTTCAGCATGCTTGCTGGCTTGCCTCTAGGAAGGCTGTTGAATGTTACTGAAAAGGCAGGTCTTGGGAAAGAGAAGCCCTTTTCCTTTCACCTGGGTGGGAAGGCCCTGGGGTGGTGGGTTGTCCTGCATGAGTCAGGAGAGCGTCAGGCTCTGATGGCTCTGTTTGTTACCAGAGTTGCTTGGGTGGGCCCTGCAGGAAGCCCCACCTCCCCCGGTTTTAGCTCATCCTCTGTGGGCCTGCCCCAGCATGAGTCATGCTTTCCACTGGCACAGACTGCCAAGGGCCCTGGCTTTCACTTCTTCAGGCATTACTAAAAGTAGGAAGCCAAATGGGCTTTTACTTAGGTCCTACCCAGTGCAAGTACTTTTTCTGACTGTGTGCTCACCCCCCAATTCAGTACAGAGGAAGGGGTATTCATTGCCTTCTCCCTCTTCGTGGTTAACCCAGACACATGCCACATAGGCAGTGGCCAGGGTCCACCTTCCACTGGGACGGGAGCCTGGTTCTCAAGGATGCCTCCCTCCTGCAGCTCATTCACAGCCCAATCTTTGGGGGTGGGCGGTTGGGTTAGAGGAGGGGACGATTCTTGGCAGTGAGGAAAGGCTTAGGGCAGTTGTGAGGCTGATGGGAGCCTGAATTCCTGAGCAGTTCCATACTCTGAAGAGATTGGGAAGATAAAAACGTGGGATTTGGCCTGCATGATAAATGTTCAAATAACAGATATGCCAGAGCATAGCTGGTGTTTAAGGGAAGCTGTTGATGTAGATGTTTCCTTTCTTCCCGGCCTCCACTTGATGCCTTCCTCAACCCGGGCTTTGGGGCCTCTTGATTCAGGAGTTTGGGAAGTCTCCTGGGCCCCAGCTCCAGGTGGGAGCTCTGATGGGGCTGGAGGCTGTCAGATTCACCAGCTGGATGCCTCTGGCTGGGGTCCTACTGAGGCAGGGCCTTGGACGTGGGTTAGTTTGAAGTTTATGTCTAGCCTCTTGTATCCATTTTATTCTGTCAGTCCAGTGCTCCATGCCTTTCTTGATTCTTTCTTGCCCATGCCCCCTCTTGAGGGATCACATGGGCTAATCAGTGACCTTTCACTGGGCTTGGACTTGCTTTATTCAGCTTTCACAGGATAGACTGTTGTCCTGATATTTTGCAATTTGGTGAGCAAGTTCATGATTTCCTTTTCTGTGCATTGTAGTCTAGTGGAAAAAGGATATTGATCTTAGAGAAAACCTGAGTTTGAGTTTCAGCTTCCACATTTGCTAGCTCTGTGATGCTGGAAGAGGTACTTACTAGCTCTGTGACTCAGTTTCCTGATCTGTGAAATGGGGATGCTACTATTTTTACTTCCCTCATGGGGCTATTGTAAAAAAAGCATTTCATAAACAAAGTGCTACAGAAATGTGAGTTTTCCTTATTACTTACAGAGTGGGAAAATGACCTTTCAGCCTTCCCTTTCTGGAGGATTAATTGATGTTTACCTTTCAGGAAGTGTTCCAGAGAGAACATCAGAGCAACACAATGAAAACCTGGGGCTTTCGAGGGGCCGGCTGGATGGCCATGTTTGTGGGCATCAATCTGATGACTCGGATCCTGTACACGTTGGGTAGGTTTCCTCCTCTAAGGACAGCATATCTGTTCATAGGTTTGTGAAGCTTGGGAGGTCATCTCATCCAACGTCGAATTTACAAAAAAAGAAACTGGTGTAGTGACTGAGGAGACCAAAGCAGGGTGTAAAAAGCCTGGGATGGTGAGCGACTGCACCTCCCAAAGGCTGGCCTGTCTGTGTTCTGGGCCAGGGGCCCTGGAGCTCCAGAATCCCCACACAGTCTGGAAGATGATTTGGGTTGAGGGGCCAGGCAGTCATTGCACTGAATAAATGTCTAGTGATTCTTGTGATTGGTGCTGTGAGTAATAGACAGACATGGTCTGTGTCCTCCAGGAGGTTAGATCTCCAGCAGGGAGATGAGACACATGTCACAGATGGTGCAGTAGCTGCTTTCCACAGCTATGAGAATCTGACATGCGTCACTGCTTCAGTCCAGGATTCCCCACTGACCCAAGGAGCTCGATTTACCAGGTCCTCACCAAAGCATCCAAAGCATCCAACTCAGAACCCTGGCACACAGGGGATGTTCTGTATTTGCCCACCACCGTGTGCACCCCTCCCAGCAGCCCAAGCTTCAGGAAGGATGCTTAGTCAGTTAGCATTTATTAACCCTGTGGATACAAAGAAAGCATGTCCAAGGATAGCTTAGATGCCCACGTAGCCGGCTCTGTGCCCAGAGAACTGTTCATACTCAGCCCTGAACCTCCAGTGCCAAAGCGCAGGGCCTAGCAGGAGGCTGACTCACTGAGCTCCGAGTTTGCATAACCAGCTGCTTGTCTTTGTCTTCCCACAGTGGACTGGTTTCCGCTTTTCCGAGACCTGGTTAACATCGGCCTGAAAGCCTTTGCCTTTTGTGTTGCTACATCCCTGACCCTGCTGACAATTTCTGCTGGCTGGCTTTTTTACCGTCCCCTCTGGTCACTAGCCATTGGCTTGCTGGCTATAGTTCCTATCCTTATTGCTCGAACCCGGGCACCAGCAAAAAAACAGGAGTGAAGAATACCCTGGGCTCTGGACTGTTTGCTTTCACCTCAGAATATCAGAAGAGAGTCGGGTCCTGGAGACAATTGCATCTCTCACAGCTGAAGCTATTACCACATGCTCATGCCGGTCAAGTCACCAGCTCCACCTGGCGGAACAGCCAAACAGGCCTGCTTGAAGCTCTACTCCTCTTCTTTGAGCCCCGTCCCCCAGCTCCTGACTGGGGCCTCAACTGTCTCTCTGGTGTTCAGGCAAACTAGGGACAATCCTCTCCTTGTCCCTAGTGAGCTGCTTGGGTTGGTGCAAGTGGTGCTTCCAGCTGGCACCACTGGTCTCTTTGAGCTTCCTTTGTTGAAAGTTCGATCTTTCAGGAAGGGGTCACTGCAGGTCATAATCTGGAGTCTACCTCTGACCTTCCTGGGGGCACCTTTTAGCTCCCTTGTTGCTGCAGTTGGTCCAGTTGCAGTGCAGAGGTGAAAACACCATAAAACCCAGAGAGATCAGGAGGGTGGGGGAAGCTACTTGACTGTCTTCTTGGGTCTGATATTCTGGTATTAGCAACCTTTAGGTAATATTTTGATTTCTATTCATTAGGCCTAAAGCATTCTTTGTGAGAGAAAGTTACTTGAACTTAGCTGTGTGACCGTGGGCAAGTCATTTAACCCAGATTGGCACATTCCCCTCCCCCCCAAAAAAGAAAATTACCTGCAAAGAAAGTCCAAAGAAAGCTTGTTAATATCTATCAGAGAAAAACATGTTTCTTTGTCTGCTGTACATATAGAGGTGATTTTCAACTGGGCTTTTGTTTATTTGGTAAAAGTGTTATATGGGCTCTTGGGGTCACCATTTTCCATTTCAGCATGTACCATAGGAAAAATTTCAAATTCTTTTGAAATATTATCCAAGCAATTTGTTTTTCTAATGGGAAGGGGAAGGATGGCAGTAGGTGGTAGATGCTAAGCAACTGATGAACTTTAAGAAACCTGTTGGAAATACTGTAAAACTACATAGAGCTTTTAAAAAACCAATGACACCATGAATCAGAAGTGGAACCATATTGTTATGATATTAGAGCTTGATGGTTGCCCGACAGCTCAGCGATAACTATTCCAAGTGCCTTTTAGCAGATCTGTAGATCATGCCGTACAAGTCAATCGGCCTAACTCTGGCTTAGAGGGAGGTGATAGACTTGACTTGGAACGATGAAGTTTGTGTTTTACCATTGTAGTAATTGTAGAGTTGACAAAGCTGCTCGCTAACTGGAGATCTGCTTCTTGTTTCTGTTACGTTTTTTCCCCACAACTTAACTGGTTCTACAGTAATCCACACACATTCTTCTATTCAGCTCACCTAATGTTAAATTTTCCAACCACTCACACATACTGTTTTAAAGATGGTGTTGCAACCTTACAGGTTCTTTGTGCATCAGTCTTTTAATATTCAGAATTATGATGTGCAGTGGTTGCCTTAGCAGATAAATATTTGGTAGGAGTTGAGATTGGGGTCAGGATTACTGAAACCAGTGATACTATTAATTCTGATTCTCCCTTTGTTATCTTGGAGGTGTATCTGGGAAGTTGAGGCTCCTCCCAAAATATGGTCCCTTTGTTGTTTAGCGATGAAAACAACATTGCTTAGTTGTTGAATAAGGAATAAACAAATAGTATTTTCTCAGTCCTTATGAAAGGTTATATATTTTTTTCTTTTGTAATACAGTGTAACCAGATTCCATCTAGAAACACTGGAAGGTACTGGCTATTGGATTGTCAAATGGTTTTATGTAGATTTTAATGCCTGGCAGTTTTTTATTGTTTACTCTTAGAAGTGTAAAATGTTAATGAAGATTTGAAGTCTTTTGGAATACTTCCCCATGAATTTCATTCTGACTGTATTTTGATCAAGATAAATGTCTGCAGTATTTTTTGGCCCCAAGACATCAACAGCTGTTTCTTTTATTCCTGTTCTGTTCGCAATTTCTACCTTGAAGAATAAACTGGGCCATTGAGTCCCTTATTACTTTCTAGGCATACTTTATTGGAATTAGTTTTAACTAAGTTTTTTAAAGCGGTTTTAACACTTCCAATTTTTAGTGGTTAAAAGATATTTTGAAGGCTTTCGGACAAAAGTTATTTAGTGTAACCAGCAGAGGAGGCTTTGAAGACTGACATCTGATTCAAGTTTATTCAGAAGACTCACAGGGAATAAATTTTTGACAGCTCATGACTTCTGAAACTTGAGCTCAGTCATGAGAGCCTGAGGCAGGTAGTTAAGGAATATGGATCTGGCGGTGTGGTCCTGGGCAAAGCACTTTTCTTAGTACCCTCAGACAACTCTCTAAGCATAGCAGACATAATTTCCTCACTAGGTCCAATGAAATCAGGTTGGGCCCTCAGTGAGTTCCCAACCTTGCCCTAAACTTTTTAAGTACTTTCATGACTGGCTAGGCATTCCTTTTATAAAACTTAAAAATCAAAATTGGGTAAGATGGCTTCTATAGGAGGGCTGCCTGTGTAGCAATAGGGTTTCTATGGGAACATAAGTTGTTTCTCAACATGTTTATACTGGAGAGGTTTTTGTTACACATGAGTCACACCCTAGGTTTTGTTTGCTCACTCAGATTCCTAATGGTTTCTGTCATAGGGCCATACTAGCCAGTATATTAAAAAAAATATTGCTGTGTAAAGATGAGTCATTAAAAAAAGATACTTTAAGAAAAGTTCACATTCAAACACAAATATATGTTTTACTTGTCACTGGTTGATTGGGTCTGCCATGCCTTTCTTTCCCCAAGGCCTCACTACCCTACTTTATAATGGCCAGTTGTATGAATGTACTTGATGTATATATTTGTGAAGGAAAACAAAACAAAGCAAAAATCTTCCTAATGTGTGCTGAATGGTGCTTGGGGGATTCTTGAGTCGCCAGTCAACTCTTGAGTGAAAGTTCCTTGAGCTATGACTATTGTATGGCGAGGAAAAAGAATTCTAGGGGCCTAGGAAGAGCAGAGGTATCAGATACCAACACTCCTTAGTACTCCCAAACCAGATTAAAATTGGGGAATATTTAGCCAAAATACAATAGAACACAGATGTTAATGTATGGATTTCTGAGTCAATGTGGCTTTCAGGAATCCTGTAAGATTTAGTGGGCTCTATTTCTGAGTCTGACACCACTGGGATAGAGAATAGGACTAGTTCTCAAACTAGCTGTGCCCTTCCCTCTCTGGGTAACCCTGAGCAAATCAGTTTCCCTTTCTGGGACTTTGTTCTACTCCTGTTTTACAAATGAGGAAACTCAGCTGGGGAACTATTTGGATTCAGTCAAAGGGCTGCATGTGGAGGCCACATATGGGCTTGAGGCTGCAGGTTCTCCACCCCTGGAGTAGGACCATATAATTTCAGATCTTTTAACACATTTTTATGAAAGAAAACAATGAAACCAGTCTTATAAAGTTTTATTATTCCCCATAAAGTGATCAAAAAATTATTCCAGACTATCTACAATGTAAAACATTTTCTATCTCACCAGGACAATAGTTGGAGGCTCACTCAAGATTATTGCTATTTCTTTAATATTCTATGTTTGTGGAATTTATTTCCCTCTGATTTCAGCCCTTTTCGTAGGCACTTACAGCCTGAAGTGAATCCAAAGATCATAATATTGTAGGAACTAAGCTGTAATTCTTCTGTTTTAATGAAAATTCAGGGGAAAAAATGTAGTTAAAGGCCAGGGAAGAAGTACTTGCATTAAACCTTTGCAGATGACAAGTCAATGAAGCAAGAAGAGGGCTGTTAAATGGAAATTGTTGAAATGACAGCACAGGGCTTTTGCATTTGCAGAACATACGCAGAATTTATTAAAATCTGGTGTTTCTCACAAAGAAAATTATCCAGCATTTGCCCAAGTTCCTAAGGAGTTCCATAATCCATTTACTCAGCATATGTCACACTGTTGAAAGATACCACTTGAGAGGGAAGACTGCTAAGTGGAAAAATATCTGGCTTTAAAAACTAAAAGGGGCCACGGGTTGAGTGAAAGCTAAAGTCTTATTTGAGAAGTGGTCCCGTAGCATACCTGAGCATCCCGGGGATTTGGAACCACTTCCTCTTCCCTTCCTCATCCCAAGTCTACTGAGCTGCTGCCAGCTGCCTTTACTTGGTGCAGGCAGGAGCACATGGCCATGGTCCGGGGAGAGTACCTGGGCTCTATTTACTCCATTTACAACTTTTCAAAGGGGAACAGGTGCTTGGCTTCCCCTCTCCTTTCCCTTTTGGTCCTCCTACTTCCTTTCAGTTTCTGCTGCTCTTCAGCTTCTCGGTTCTGGGGCCAGGAGGCAGCCAGATTTGTGGCTGCTGCCTGGGAGCTGGTCCCTTCCTCATCCGAGGAGAATCCTGCTCCTCCCTCTGGCGTTGCTAGAGCAGCTTCATCCTAGAAACACAAGTGAATGATCCATCACAGGAGAAAGGCTGAATCTCCTTTAGGCAGTTCAATCTCACCATGTCCTCTCTAACATGGAGATAATAGACCTGTACCACCTCTCTCACAGGCTGCTGTGAAAAAACCTTAACATGGCATGGCCGTGTTGTAACAATGACCTGTGTGACACTGCCTGTGTATGACCAGTTATGACCTGGAAGAGTCAATCAAATGCACTGTTGCTTAACTTAGTTCAGTGGTCATCTGTTCCACCACTTTGGGTGGGACCATTAGAATGTCAGAAAGGATTCTATTGCTGGGCATACATCCCCCTAGAAGGTCAGTGATGGCCCCACGTATACAAAGATATTTATAGCAATACCTTTTGTAGGGTCAAAAAATTGGAAACCAAGATGATGCCCATTGATTTGGGAACAGATAAACTGGTATGTGAACGTCAAAGAATATTACTGGACTATAAGTAATGATGATGACTAGAGAAGAATGAAAAGATTTACATGAATGGCTGCAAAGTAGAGCAAATAGCACCTGGAAAATAGTCTGTGCAATGATGACTATAACAATGTCAATAGAAAGATAACAGCTTCCACGCCCCTAAGTATTGGGAACTTGGCCCATTAATGGCCATTGTATTTTCAGCCTGGGTAAGATTAGGGAGACCTAGTCTTGGAAAGGAGAAAAAAGGGGAGGGAAGAGGAAGGGAGAGGAGAGACAGATGTGAAAGTCTGTGGGCTTTGGACCCACTGAGAACCTTAAGTGTTAGTGCAGGAGTCCATGTACACTCCTAGGATTACTGTTTTGATATTTAGGTCACTTTTAAACAAAACATGAAGGATAAATAAAAATATCATATAGGGTGAGAGGTGTCTGTGAAATTTTTTGACATTAAAAAGTGGTCTTTATATTTGAAAAGGCTAGGAACCATTGATCCTGTGGCTTTTCCCTGCTCCCCTCATTTTGCTGATGAGTCTGAAAACAAGATCTTGAGAGGTAAAATTACCTCAAAACAGCAGCAGATTTCAGACTTAAACTTAAGTACTCTGACCCAAGATCTAGAGTGAACAAAGAATTTATTTTCTTGTTCATCCATGGAGCTGTGGCAGGAGGCTCCCACAGCTCCAGGAGGGACATGGAGCTCTTGAGGGGAGAGAGCAACAGACAGCTGCCTGCCTCTGCTGCCCAGCTCCCTGGACTCTGTTTCCTCTGCTGAAAATCTCTTGATGCAACAACTTATCTGGGACCTAGTTTAGTCCAGTAGTCTACATACAGGGAAGGTCCCCCAATATAGCACCATATAATGAGTAACTAAATTTAGCCATCACACCGTGAAACCCCAAAGGAACGCTGTAGCCACATGCCCTTTAGAACTCTAATCCCCCTGTAACACTGGGTCAAGACTGCATTTTCTACAGATCTGCTAGCATTAGGTGGTGCCTGCCTATATGGAGACCGGGCTGACTTCAGAGGAGTGCTGAGGGGCTAGCCACTCATTCGCTTAATGCATCCATCACCTCAGAAATCTGATCTGGGATCTTTCCACATAGAAAGTGTCCAAAGAGCCTGTATTTACCTTGTTACCAAAGCGTCGCTTCAGCCTCTCTCTTATGAGAAGCCCTTTCACCAGTAACTTCCAGTGGTCCAGGACTCTCTTCTCTCTCTTCTATAATAAACAACAAAAGGGTAGTAAAAAAAAAGAAAGCTATATGTTAATGCTGGCATTTTCAGGGTAAAAATAAAGATGGGATTCTAAAAGGATGCGAATGATTTCAGTTTAGAAATTAACATTACACATCTGGCCTAAAGGCAGAAAGGGCACAAAGGCAGGAGGGAGAGCCAACAGGCTGGATCAGTCAGGATCCTAAAAGACTGCTACGTTCTGACCTGAGCCAGAGTTAAGATGGAAGTTCATGGGGACATAAGACAGGTTCTACACTTCCATTTAAAAAAAAACAACAATAACCACCAGATTTTAAGTGTAAGGCAGGGGAAATTTGCCTAGCTAACAGTTTATCCAAAAACGATCTGCATTTTTAATAGACTGCAAGGTCAACACAAGTCAACAGTTAATATGGCAGCACGGCACTCTTGGGCTCCATGAAGGGAGGAATAAGTTCAGAAAAAAGGGAGTGAAAGCTCCAAATGTGCTCTGCCCCACACTGACCCAATATGAGTACTGTGTTCAGCTCTGGGCATTTCCTTTTAAGATGGGCTGATGAGCCAGAGGCAGTCCAGAGGAGAGCTAATAAGGGAGAAAAAGTTCCTATTGTGAGGACCAGCTGAAGGAACTAGGAAGGTAGGGCCTGGAAAAGGGAAGATTCAGGGGAAATAAGATGGGTTATGTCAAAGAAGGATTATATTTAACTCGGCTTGGCTCCTGAGGAAAAAATGTTTCAAGAGCAGACTGTGGCCTAATAGGGGGATAACTTCCTTGGAACTAAACCTATCCTGGAACTATCTACCTCACTGGAGGTGGGTCTCCAACACGTGCTGGAGGCCCATGTCTCAGGCCTATCCTGAAGAGGAGATTCTCTTTGCAGTACAGATTGGATCAGATACTGCCGACATTCCTTCTATTTTTAAAATTCTGTGAGGCCCCTGAGGTCAGTACAAGGGGAACTAGGATCCCAAGCCCTGGTCTAGTCACCCTTCTTTCCATAACCCAAGGCAGCTTTACTTGGCTTGATATTTGGTTTTCTGGAGAAGGAGCATATAGTCTCTGTGACCAGGACATACATGATCTAGTGCTAAGAGCCCTGGCCTTGGAACCAAAACTCCCTGAAGACCTGAGTTCAGATCTGAGCTTTGGCACTTATCGTTTGCATGACTTTGGACAAGTCACTTTCTCTTGTTAAGTCTCAGTTTTCTCCTCTTGTAAAATAAGGCTAGACTAAGTGACATTTAAAAGTCCCTTCCAGAGTTGACATTCTGTGATTACAGAGTCCCAAATGCCCTTTGTTTTTCCATTAGCTTTAGGTTCCTTACTGCATTTCACACGGTATTACTTCTCTGTGTACCCTGCATTGACAATCTCGCCCTTTCTCAGGGCTGGAGGGATCCTCTAGGATCCTATTCTTTTTCAGGATCTCAGAGATCTTCTAATGTGACTTGCTTATTTGACGACAGGATCTGAGGCCTAGGGAGCAGGGCACATTTGTGGCGGCAGTGACCAGAGCCTCATCCTGGCGCTCTTCTCCATCCTGCCAGAGTGCCCAGACTGCCTCCAAGGCAGAAGCTTTTTACCTCTTTCTCCTTTTGTTCAATGAGTGCCTGTTCATTGTCCCAGGCAGCCAAGAGGACATCTTTGTACTCTTCACACACGATGTACCCATCAGTTCTGCAGAAAAGACAACACAATGCATACTCTTAGGAGGCAGAAGGAGGGAGAGGCCTCTCTGCTGCGGATTGCCCTTCCTCTGGTAATAACTACTTCAGAACTGTCATCAAACACTTATCTAGTGCTTCTTCGTCCAGAGGACTGGAGCTGGTTTTGAGAGATGACAAGTTTGACATCAGACACTGTCACTGCCCTCCTATAACAGATACACTGGGCCAGGGGAGTGGGAATGGTGGCATTTGATTTGCATTTTAAAGATTCTTCCACAGGGATGGAGAGAAACAAGGAAAAACAGACACAACACCAATCTTCACTGCTTATGACAGAGATTTCTATCCCTGGACTTGGAGTCTCAATTCCTCTCTTTCCCTCTCATATCCTCAGCCCTCATTTTGGGCTTTTAGGGGAACAGCTCGGCCTCATCACTGGCTACATCCGTGACAGAGGGTGGGGATTTTGGCCGAGAATAAAAAAAGCATTTTGGATCACCTCAAAATATTCAGGATTTGAGAGAACTGCCTTTGTTTCCTGTGGCAGGTCAAAATATAGCTCAGGGTTTGGCAGCAAGAGGACTCCTGTCCAACAGTGTGCCTTGTGCCATATTGCACAGGCATGGAATTCCTCAAGGTCTCTCCCAGAGTTCCCTAGAGTTGTCATCAGTCACCCCCCCACCCCCTAAACTGCCGCAGTAGCCATGCCTAAACTGCCCGCCCACTTAATTTCCTGGGGTTCCCAAGCTGGCCCTGGAATGACCTTTCACGCCCACACTGAAATCCACCTATATCCTGGGGTTTAAGCTGGATCCCAGCTGGGCTGGTGTCTTCCTTACACAGGATGTGAGTAGCCACTGTGGAAGTCAAAGCCAGTGATAGCCTGGACACAGTCGATCCCCAGTTTCCGGGCAACTCGATGCAGGTTGGGCAGCTTCAGCTGGACACAGCCAACAGGCATCATGCTGGGCACAAAGAGGTAAACATTTCCAAATTCATTCCGAGGGACCTGCCACAGACAAAGGATAATGAGGCCAGTTCAAGAAAACTGGTCCAGAGAAGGCTCGCTCCGCTCTGCTGCTGGGCACTCACCTTCCCATCTACAGCCACGGGTGGCTGGTACTCCTCTGTCTGCCAGTGGCCAAACAGGCCCAGGTCGTCTTGGTCCCGGTACTGGGGGTCAGCCAGCCGGGCCTTCCGGGCACGATTGGAATAGCCTTTCACCATCTGCACCAGAAGGAAGAACAGCAGCTTATGAACACAGACAGCTCTTCAGAGAACACACCAAGAAGAAGGACCCTCTGTCCAGGTCCCATGCATGTCCCTGGGGGACAAAACCTCTATTTTCACTTGATGGAAGTCAGGGAGAAGGTAGAAAAAGCTGAATAACTGGCTTCAAGGCAGAAGGCAGCAGTGGGAAAGCCAAGGCTTCTTTCCCAGAGCCAGGCTAACCAGTCCTTCTACCTTGTTAATGTAGAAGGAAGAGGCACATGGCTATGGCTTCAGCAACATATGTGGGGATAAACCTGAAAGGAAATACCAGGGACTGAAATGCAATCTGGGACAGCAGGCCAGCCCTTGAAAGTGAGTGACTGGCATCGAGGTCTGAGCCATTAGAGTGGGGGCTTCCTTGATGCACAGCTTTTCCCTCCTACCCCATCTGAAGCCAGTCTGAAGCTGTTCACCATATAGATAGCTGCCTTCCTCTAGAGCCTGCTGCCCCAACCATCAGTGCTGCTAAACTGAATGCCAGACAGTTAGCCAAGGATTTCACCACAGGGCATTTCATAGTGCTTCCCGGACACTTTGGCAAAGTGTATCAGAGGGAACGAGGGACTGGGGAATCAGAAATTAGAAATCCTCATTCCTAGTGATGTTTCTGTCATGAAGTTCCAGGGTGATTTTTTTTTTTAATTGCTCAATTCCAAACCTGTTTCTTCCTCTGTAACATGAGGGAGGCAAGCAAAAATTTTTTTCAAAAGGTAAAACCTAGTATTTCATTTCAGCACTTCTTAAATTGTGGGTTGAGACCCCATATGGGACCATGATCCATACTTTAAGAAGCATTGAAGGGGTCATGCATGGAAAAAGTTTAAGAAGCCCTGATTTAGATCTTAGTTAAAAAGATCCTGAAAACCAGACATACAGAATAAACCTCCAAAACACAGATTCTGAAAGACACTTTCTGCTTCAGGCAGCAGCCACTGAGCAGGCCTGTGTCCCACAGCAGCCAGACCCCACAAGTGTACACCGAGATTCTTCTGCAGGACACCTGGCCCACCTGGGAAAGCTGGAAACATGTCAAAGGAATGAGGACATCAAAGATATTTTTTAAGCTGTTTGGCTCTAACATTCTCTAAAATGCTGGCAGAGGCACTGAATGACCATTTGCTGCCAATAGACACAGTCAAAAGTGCCCCACTCCTTCTGGCACTGACCCTGAACTAGATCTGGCCATTGTTTTCTGGACTCAGATCCCGGCCAAAGACTTTCTCAGATGACACACTGGTTCCTTCTCAAAGCCTGCAGCCTCTCCTCTGGTGCTCATCCACCTGCAAGCCGAGTTTCACTCTTCTCTAACTTAACAGCCCCTACATACGTTCCCTTGCCCTCAATCTTGATATCCAAACTGCCACGGTCAAGCTGCCACACCCGGGGCTTCTCTACCCAGATCCCGACCCGCCACAGTCCAGTTACCTTGTATGGAACTTCCCCAATCCTGACAACTCGAGCTTCCTTCAACCAAGTATCCCTTGAGTGCAGGGTGTGAACACAGTCCCTAAAGACATCACCCGGGGGAGATACATGTGAAAAGTCAGTTATTTCACAACTAACAAGAGAATATATTTTCTTCCCATATTTGTCATTTTCCACAAGTACAGATATTAATTAGTAGAATTAATAGAAGGAAGCTATCACCTCTGATATCTATAGAAAGAATGTGAAATAACCCCTTGGAATGGGCTTTGGGGTTGCCTGACTTTGACCTCCTGTCCTGCTTGGCCACATGTCCATCTAAAGGCCCCACGACTCTTTTTCTGTCTCACCAGCCTCTGTATTTCTCTTCCCTTCCCCAGCTGTCCTCATCCTCTGCCTTCAAGGGCCTCACAGCCACCATCTACTCTGCACACACAGACAATGCTGTGTTAAGAGTCAGGACTATTCAAAAGTGCCAACAGCAGCCACATTGAGTACTTGGTAGATGCTCACTGTAACATGCTCACTGTAGGGAGATTCAAATAAGAGAAAGGGCATGGTTCCTGCCCCTGTAAAGCATCCAATCCAGCTGGAGGAAAGGGACTTATATGTAGTAAAGAGCCAATCCATAACCAATGGCAGGGCAGAGTCCTGGCCACTCCCACTCTAGGGTTTAGACCAAACCACAATCTTGGGATTCTTCTTACAATTATACTTCCAACACTCACCAGGCATTTATTAAGCACCTACTGTGTGCAGCACTATGAATAACACTGGGGAGACATGAAAAAGATAAATAACAATCCCTTTCTCAATCAACCTACGGGCATTTATTAAGTACCTATGCGCCAAGCACTGTGCTAAGTCCCTTACAAATGTTCTCTTAGTTGAATGGCAGCTCAACAACAAAATCTGGACATGTCCACCACTAGCATGACCCTAGCCCCCAACTCCCTTTACAGTGAAGTACTTTGACTGGTGATAGATAGTCTGGGGCTGGTCCACCACATTTGCGATAAAACTTTTTTTTTTTTTTTTGCTTTTTTGGAGGGGGAAGGTAGGGAAATTGGGGTTAAGTGACTTGTCCAAGGTCACACGGCTAGTTCTGTGTTAAGTGTCTGAGGCTGGATTTGAATTCAGGTCCTCCTGACTCCAGGGCCAGGGCTCTATTCACTGTGCCACCTAGCCGTCCCAAACATTTAACTTTTGAGGAGGGTTTCTTTCTCTCCCAAAGACCCTCCCACTCACTCACTCCCCCCTCCAGATGTCTTACCCACTTTCTCCTCAGCAAACTTCTATTCCTCCCACTATCACATGAGCCCCCGCTTTTCCCCTCCCACCCAGATTAAATATCTTCTTTTACTCACTGGGCCTCGTCACTGAAGCTGGCCCTCTGATCACCAGCTAGGATGGCGGGCACACTGACAGCAGCCCTCTTACCTAGAATACACGGCTTCCCCACGACAGTACCCAAGGATGGCGGCAGTCTCTGGGTATATGGCTTCATATTTCAGGAGATGCCTCTTCAAGGCATAAAGTGGGTGGTTCTTATACATGCCGATAGCAGCTGGCAAGGGCTGGCTCTGTAGTTTTGCCTGAAACTGCATAGGCCAGAGATATAATGTTAAGTAAGGTCTTCGTAAAAGGAAGCAATTTTTGTTTTATTTATTTTTTTTAAAATAAAATTGGGACTTCTTTCAACTTGGACACCGAGTGTTACTATGGATTAGTGATCAAGTTTGTTGATAATTTTGCAATGATCTCTGTACCACTAACAAAGGTGTTTTCAATGAACATAAAATTTTAGGGTCAGATTAGACTTTAGGAAGGCATGTGACCCGCTCTCTGTAGCCACACAGGTAAACGAACCATTCTGGGAGGACGGCTGATCATCTGCTCGTGCGGGTCACAAGACCCCACTGGAAGAGAACGTACAACCTCCTTCGGGAAGTTGACCAAAAAGTTCTTTAATGTCTAACTTAAGTCTCAAAGGTGCTAAGCCTCCAGTTTAATTCTCAGTAGACACAGAAAAGCCAGCCGCCTGAGCTATTCCGTGGTGCTTTGCAAAGGAGCCCTTCCACAGAGCTCTCGTAGCCTTTCTTTAGAAAGCTGAATTCCCAATCTTTCGGTAACTTTCATTGCTGCGTTTTCCTGCCGCACTCCATGCTGCCCTATTTCTCTGTGGGGGAGGAGGCAAGAGGCTGGGATCCAATTTTCAAGCAGGGGCCACCTAGAGAAGGAGGGTCATACATCATAGACTCTGAAGGTTAATTTCCCTTGGATGCACTTCAGTTTATTCAGAGTACACTATGAATCACTGTTAGATTATAGTTGCTTATAAATAAAGAGAAGAAAGGGAAAGCTCAGGGCAAGCTCTCTTTGCAGAAAGACTACTCTGCTCCAGGCACATTAAAAAAAGTCATGTTTCACCAGTTCTCAGTGACCATGAGTAAGGTTACTGGCCACTTCTGCATTTTCCTGGGGCGCTGCAGGCTCTCACTACAAATATGTGACGGGACCAGTTTCACTTTGGGTCCAAAAGTGAGTCATGGACACTCACTGCATTATTTTCTCCCTTTCCAACATTCATGAATCATGGTGCACGTGAAAGGTCCTGTTTTGGGCTAAGGTCCCTCCCTTCCTGGCCTTCACATCACAGGAATACTGAGCTAAATTAAGTCCCTGCCTTCCTTCTGAGGAGCTGAAAGCCCTGTGTGTGTGGGAAGTGTGTAGTGGGAAGGTAATTTGGCGGTCATATCTTATTCATCCTCTCAAACTTCTTTCCCATGATATTACCTGTGTCATATGAACAAACACCAGCTGTGACTTCCCTCAACAAGGGGCAGTTAGTTTCCCAGGAGTCCAGGCTTACCTCCATTTCTTCTTTATTTTCCCTTGCCCCAAAAGGGCTTTGGTAAGGTCTCAAGGTCTCAGCCCACCACTCTGAATCTACACGGTACTTGCGGGTAGCTGTCATCCAGGCTGGGTCATACCGCTGTGTGATATCCCGGGCACACCCATCATTGTCAATGCCAATGATGTAGGACAGGGGCTTGGCAGCATATTTGTAACAGGTCAAGGGCTGGCCCACCACGCCATGGACACAATCTACGCATACCCACCTATCCTCCCCCTCACAGAACACTTCTAGCCACTGGTCCACACCAACTGCTTTCCTGATGTCTTCTTCTTCTTCATCACTAGAAATGATCTTGCCCCTCTTGGTTCCTGAAGCCTCTGGGGATGCTGCTGGCAGGATGGAGGGCTTACCACCACCTCTTTGATTCTTTGCTGATGTGCTGGCTTTCCTCCTACTGCCTGCAGATGCCACCTTTGTCCTCTGGGATGGAGCTGACCTCCCAGCTCTCCGGGTGCCAGGTGGAGAGTCTTCATTAGACAAGTGACCATCATTCTCACTGGAGAGCTCAAAATCAGAGCTGCTTTCAGCCCCATCGCTCCCACTCTCCTCTTTGTAGGAAACCTTTGAAACCCTCCGTCTTTCCCTCACAGGTCTCTGGGCTTTCTTTTTTGCCACCATGTCTTCTTCCTCACTGGGAGAAGACTGTTTTTTTCTGCCCAATGCTGCCTTCTGAGGCTCTGGTTTTTTGCCCGCTGCTGCCCTCTTAGAAGAGGCTGCTGCTCGATCTCTGTTGGTCTTTGATTTGATCTGGGTTTGGGACTGTTGGCTAGGGGGTTGAGAAGAACTTCCAGGATTCTCTATGGAGTTGTTCTGGGACTTTTTCTTGCCCTGGAACAAAGAAGGTGATCATATATTTCTCTCCCCCCGCCCCCCACATTTTATGAGTACTAATTCATTTGTTTATAAAACATTTATGAAATTTATGAAATCAACTATATATAAAGTCCAATAATAGGCATTAGGAAAAATACAAAGCTAACTAAGTCCCTGCCCTCAAGGAACTATGGCAGAGATACATACTGCTGGGAAAATGTAAGGAACCTGATATCTATTCCAGTTTATCCATATCAGATTTAGACAGTCTGATATGGAACAAATGCACTGGCTAAAACTATAGGAAAGCCAAGAGTCCCATAAATGTAACAGCTACATAGCATCACTTCTCTCTCTGAGACAAATGCCCCTTCTCCTCACTTGTCCCTCTTTATTACACTTCTTCGTCATGAAATTTTGGAAATAGAGAAGTTAGAAAACCATAAAATCAACAAGATTTTAGAAAACAGTAGCAAATATAAGCATCAATACAGACAGAACCTGGCACCTTCATCTGAGTCTTGAAAACATGTTTTACTCACCTCAGTGTCTGTCCTAAAGACTCGATCACCACCTTAACCTTCTAGGAGATGAGAGGACCATCACTCATTTCATAGAATCAGGGAGGGAGATCAGAGCACCAAGAGGTGCCATGATTTGTGGGTGGGCTCTTAAGGACAAAGCTAAAAAGAGAACAAGGTTCTCTGGATACCACCTCCAGTTCCCAAACCATTCAATCAGTTTCCCTGCAAGTAAACTGTGTGGCAGATTTGGGGAAAGCTACATCATGGAATCCCAACTCTAAGCTGCCAGACAAAGGTCATCCTTTTTAAAGCATGTGAGATAACTTTTCACTTCTCTGTGACAACCCACCCCTTTATTTTGGGACCCCATAAAATCCTACCTTTGCAGCTAGCATCCTCAGAGGAATGGGCTGTAGAGACAAGACCAGGCGGGTGAGAAGCTGCAGTGACCGTAGAATCAATAAAAATATCTGTGTGGAAAAAAAAGGATTATAAAGTCTTATTACCTAAGACAAAAGTTCATCTCCCTCAGAAAGCTCATGCAAAATTCTACCCAATTTCTCACACAAATTCTTTTGGGAAGGACCACAAAAACAAAGATAGATATGCAACACTGAAGATTAGCATCAATGGAAGTAACTTCCCATTGAGTTACAATGATCATTCACTCAACAAAGATTAATTGAGAGCTAAGTGCTCATCCCTGTGCAAAATACCTTGGGGGATAAAGAGATAAACTAGAAAGTGATTCCTACATGGTAGGTTGTCAAAGATGGGAATAAACAGTTTTTAGGAGAGAAATGCCAATCACAGAATCAGAGAATCTCAGACTAGGCCGGGGCCATTTGATTCAATGCATCCTTCATGTAATTTTGTCTTTCACTTAACTCCCATCACACTTTCTTGATACCTTTCTCATCATGGCACATCTGACCATATTCTGCCTTTTTTGGGACTATTCATTAGACTGAGAGCATAGTTATTCATATACATGTCTTAATTTTCCTCTGTGATCATAAGGTCCTAGAGAAAGGCTTTGATTTATTCCTATCTTCACCAGTTTCTCGAATGGCACTTTGCATCTTTTCATTTAATTAAAAAACCATGTGGAGAACTGATCCACATCACTATTAATAAGAGAACTATAAATTAAAAGAATGTTGAGATTTCATCTCACACCCAGAAAAGTGACAATGAGAATAACAGATGGAAAGTTGACACTGGAGGGAGGACCTTTGGTAAGAGAAGACAGGGGACCCATTTTGTATAACTTGACCTCCCATCCAGAGGGCTGCCCACTGTAGATGATCCTATCAGAGGCAGCAAAGCACTGATGAGGATTCAGGAGACCAGATGTCTGGCCTTGCTTTCACCACTAAGTAGCCAAGTGACCGAACCCTTCTGAGCCCCAGGTCTCTTATCTGGAAACTAATACGTGGTCTGCTTACAACACAGAGCACTGAAGAAGAACCAATGAGTGTGAAAAGGCTATACAGCTACAAGGGGTTATTGTTACCAATCTATATTCATTGAATAGCTCCCCAACAAAACAGATCTGGGCTTGAGGATAACAACTGAGGAGAGAGAGATCAACCAAAAGCCAAAAAAGAAAATAGCCAGTCATTCTTCCTGTCCACAGCCGAGTTCAGGCTTTTCAAGTCAAGGCGCTGCCCCAGGGCCTTTGGTGCTGCAGAGCTGGTGCTATTTGGGAAAGCCTGGCCTCCATTTCTCTGCTCAGTGAGTCTGGCCAAAAGAGAACCAGAGCAGCAGAAGCTTTGTAGGTCTCCAAAGAGAACAAGGAGTCACTGAGGCAGCCAGATGCACAGCTGTGCTATGATGTGCTCAAATGAGCCTGACCTGGGCAGCCTTTCTGCAGGGCTTGTATGCTGACCTCTCTATTTCATCTCTTCTGGTTTCAAAGACAGCAGACTGAAACTTGTCCTCAGTGCACTCTTGCTCCAAATCCAAATGGCTGGAGGAATGCTTATCTGACAGGAACACTGGTCTGCTTTCAGTGTCCAAGAATGAAATTCAGCATGTGAACTAAACTGAGCATGTGCTTGGAATTTCTAAATATTGTTACTGAATAATTAATGAATAATTTCTAAAGTACTTGCCCCCAAATTGACCACTACATAGGTTTAGCATTATTAAGAACATTGGTGCACAGCCTGAGTCACTTACATGGACCAATTCTTCATTATCCCGAGCTGAATAAATAGCAAAACGCCTTGCTAATGTGGACTGCAGGCCGTCTTTCTCATCTGTGGAAAGCTCTGCATTGACAGTGAACGTGGCGATGAACCTGTCAGGAAGAAGGCATATAGTGGTTCTTGGTTTCTGGATCAAACGGGCCACTTGCTTCACTGAGAGTTTCAAACTCCCTCACTGTAAGTGATGGTGGCCTTTCCATGGATTCCTGAGAATCAGGTGACTAGATGGCTGTGCTCTAGGCTAAAGGGAAAGGCCGGGGTTCAGTCTGGGCAGGAGGATCATACCATTTTACCAGACTGGAAAGGTAAGGGACATCCACTTTATTAGGAAGCACTTTGGTGAAATGAGCTGGGATGATGGAGAGGCCGATGGCCTGAAGATCTGGCTCGTTACAGATGTTATTCCGAAAGAAACCATTCGCTAGCAGACAAAGCAGGTGCACCTATTAGCAGGGGAGTAAGGACAAGGGAGACAAGAAGGAAAAAAAGACCCTTGAGTCAAAGCAAGTAGAGTTTTGAGTTGTCAAACTAATGACCCATTTTAGCCTGGAAGATGTCTACTTTTGTGAACTACATCTTCCCCAAGGTTTGGTATTCTGCTTCCCCTTTTGGTTTCTACTGCCAGTTCCACATTCAGCATCTCTGGATTGCAGGAACAGTATCCCACTTGGTTTTCCTGCCTCCAATCTGTCCAGCATGCTATACTAGTCTGCTAAAAATGCCTCTGACCTGACATTGCTCCTCAGCTCCGGAACCTGTAAGAACTCTCTAGTGCAGGGGTGGAGAATCTTCTCCAAAGTGCACAGAACAAATCGTTGGATTTAATCAAAGGGCTGCACTCGAGGGCCTAGAGGGCCACATGTGGCCTTGAGGCCTCAGGTTCCCACCCCTGCAGAGTCTAGTGCCTCCTAGACACAGCTCAAAGTCTGCCTCCTGACATACATGCCTCACCCCAGGCTCACAAAGAATCCAATCTTATTTCCAAAAATAATCACGCTATTTCTACATGAGTCAAACTCACCCTACCTCTACATGTCTGTTCACACACTCCCCCATTTCCTGCTTTCTGCCTGTCTACATCATTGAGGTCCCTGTTCCAACCTCACTCTCTCCCTCAGGCCTGCAGCAATCTCTTCCTTCCCTGACCTTGGGGAAGCAGACGAGACTGTCCCCTGGAACCAGAGATCTCAAAGAGATCTCAGAGGCTGTCACATCTAAGCCACTGCTGTGCGTAAAGAGTGCCCCTAGTGCTATTTGGGAGGACCAGAACCTTGCCTGGCACCAAGCACACAGAAGGGGCCCAATAAATGCTTTGTGAACTGAATGAATGCTGAGGCTCAGACCTTGTGTGTCTCTTCCTGGACTTCCTTATTGAAGCGTTTCATCATTCTCCGAAGGTATGTCTCCAATTCCGTCTGCCTTTTCTCCCTGCGTTGGGTATCCAAAAGCAAACGTTGGACTCAGGACATGACTCACCAGCCCATCTCTCTCACTCTAGACAACCAATTTGTAATTACTGCCCCTCATCTCGCTGATTCTCCATTCCATCTAAGTAAGTCTGATGCACTATGGACCTCCTGTGGACTCGGTGCTCGTCCTCACTGCCATGCCTTTGTCTGGCTCTTCTCCCACACTCCTCTCTCGGGCAGCAGGTCAGAAAATGTCAGTCAACAAGCCTACTGTGTGTGCCTATTGAGTGCTTACTGTGTGCCAGGCACTGTGGCCTTCCCTGATTAATCCACCTGTCGTCTTTACTGCTCGACTTCACGGCCTTTCACACTTGGTTACATGCCTGGGGACACCACCTGTACTCACACTCATCTGCAGGTTGTGTTCCAGGAGGTAAGCTGTTTTCCCATGTGGGTGCCTGGTTTCCAGTAACCTGAGAGCCCCTCATGGGCATGAAGGAAGGGCTTCTATTTCTGCACAGCTCCCAGTGTGCTGCTCATCTGAGAGCCGGCTAGTTAATGAACACTGACTAAGAGGGGATTTCATGCCCCCAACCACAGGGCTCTGCTGAGGAGCTCTGCTTCTGGTTCAGGCTTCGATGGCTCAGAGCTGGCCAGGGCCACATGGGGTGACAGGAGAAAACGGGGCTCCATGCTGCCAAGCACTGCCTCAAAGGCGCAGCAGACTCTCCCTTGGGGTTCCTGGTCCATTCTGGCCACACTTGTCCTGCCTGCTTCTTCCCTCCCATGGCTTTCAAGGGCTGCAGCTTTATGAAGGACATGGATCCAGAAGGAGGGGCTTGGTCTCACCTTCTCTCTCTTGCCTTCACCTGCTCCGGTGTTTCAATCTCTATCTCCACTGGCTTGGTGGGCAAAGCTGACTGAAAAGAGTCGGCGGTTCCTCCCATTTCATCTGGTGCAGGCTCGTTAAGTTCTATCAACAAAAGGTGGATATCAGTTTTACATTGGATTCAGAGAAACAGCAGACATCCACTGAGAAGGTAGGGATGCTATTTCAGAAAATACCAGCGACTTGATCTAAATAAAGCGTCTTCTGGAGAGAGAGCAGCTGCTTTATCAGTTATAATATCTGGCAGCTCCTGGAAGGTAGCTGTGAGTATTCTACAGATTGGGAAACGGTCCCATACAACTAAAGGCAAGTAAGGCATTGACTCGGTGGTGCTGCCGTGATTCTGACCCCTTGCTTCTGTGGGGATGCCTCGGCCTCCCGCTGGCAGCCTGGTCAGTAAGTCTCCAAGGCTTGACCACTGCTGCTACACGCATGGCCCTGTGCTAAGTGTTGGGGATACCAAGAAGGGCAAAAGGTGATGTCTGCTCTCAAAGGGCCCAGTCTAATGGGGGAGATAAGAGGCAAACAGCTCTGTACAAACAAGTTAGAGACAGGATAACTGGGAGATACTCAACAGTGGGAAGGTGCTGGACTTACAAAGGCCTGGGAAAGGCTTACAGTGGGATGTAAGCTGGAACCTGGAAGAAGCCAGGGAGGCCAGGAGCTAGAGATGAGGGGGGAGAGCATTCCAGGGAAAGGGGACAGAGGGAGAAAATGCCCTGGGCTGGGAGATGGAGGGTCTTGCTCACAGCATAGCCAGGAGGCCTGGAGCTGGAGTTGAGGGGGGAGAGCATTCCAGGGAAAGGGGACAGAGGGAGAAAATGCCCTGGGCTGGGAGATGGAGGGTCTTGCTCACAGCACAGCCAGGAGGCCTGTGAGTATGAGGTCAAGTAAGGTGTCAGAAGACAAGAAACATAGGAGGGGGTGTGTGATGAAGGACTCTGAATACCAAATAGAGCATTTTGTATTTGCTCCCAAAGGGGATAGAGAGCCCCTGAGTAGGGGGTGGGGGTGACGTGACAGGACCACCTAAAATATGAGGATAGAATCGGCCTATCCAAGTCATCCAAGATTCCCAACAAAGCAACTGTGATTTTCAGTACCTGCACAGGTGAGGAAAAGGTGAAGACTCTGGGGCACTGAACAGTAGCCTGAGGTAACCCTGAACAAGACAATTTGCTGCTTATCTGCAGGATCTCTGGAAAGTCTGTCTAAGTCTCAGCTTGGATTCTCCTGAATAAACGCCCAGCCCAAACCTGCCCTGTGTGAGGTGAGAAGCACAGGTAAGACATAGTCCTGGCCCTCTAGGAACCTGGGGATGGGGAGGGTGACTTGTGGGGGCCTGCAGCCCCAAGAGCCTAGGACTCCACCCGAGTCACCAGAGCCTCAGGCTCCCTTGGCCATGGTGCTGACCCCACTGTTCAGCACACCTGGATGAGGCAGCCACAATGGAGGGTGCTTTCTGAAAAAGCGTGAGCCCAGGGGAAAACCTCAACAAGGCAGACAGGAGGGGCATGTATGCACAAAAAAACAACCGGGCTACCCCACAGACTACATGATTGCCATTAGAATAGACAACCACCAATAAGAGAGGCTTAAGGGCAGGTCGTGCTGGTGCCAAAGAGCCTCACCTTCGACCTCCTCCCAATCGTCCTCACTTTCATCTTCGTCATTCTCTCTGCTGCCATCTTTTTTCACTGATGCTTCTGTCTTTGGTTGGATCTCCTTCTTGGCAACACTTGTGAAGTCACTATAAATTCCACAGGAAAAAACAGGCAAAAGGCTCAAACATCTATCTATTATCTTAGTGTTTCCCTTATCAAATTTAAGGAGAAGAAATGACAACCCTTTAAAAGCTGTCATTTGTAATTGGCTATAAACATTTTCTGTTTACAAGGAATCTGATTTTCCCCCTTAAGTATTTTTCTGAAAATCTCATTAAAAGATTGTGTTTTAACAGTGAATCTGCCACTAATGCATCTGCCGACCTGTCTTCCACGTGCTCTATCAACAATGGTGACCCTATAAACAAGCCTACCTCAAAAAGGAATGGAAAAAAGCCCATAGACAAGATGATAAACCATCCATGTTAAAGAAAACTATGAAGGCAATCACAAAATTGCAATCAGTGGGAGCCTCAGGTTAAGGTGAAGGCCCACGGGCATAACCAGTAGAACCAAAGTTCTCTAGCACTGTTAGGGAAGGAACTTGAGGAACTTTCCAGGTTAACCAGCACTTTCATCCTTCTTGTGTATCTTGACCATTCTGAGTGTGAACTTTCTAGAACACATTACACAATCTCTTGTTCCTTAAATATATTACTGAAACATAGTATTGGAAATAATTTGGCTTTTTCTTTTTCTTTTTTTGCCTTGCGTGTCTTTATTTTTACTGGCAAGATATAATGCTTTCTGTCACTGTGAGAAAGGAGGTCTTGTGCTGTGGGGAAGTCCTCCAAATGCTTCTGTTTGTAGAAGATGCTGTGTTGGTTGTATCAGGCCCTAGAATAACAAAGAATCTCCCAGAATATATCTGGAACTGCTCAAGAGTTTGGCTTCATTTAGAGCACCAGACCTGGAGTCAGGAGAACCTGAGTTCAAATCTGGTCTCAGACACTTAACACTTACTAGCTGTGTGACCTTGGGCAAGTCACTTAACCTCAATTACCCTGCCTTCCCCCCTCCAAAAAGACACACACACACACACACACACACACACACACACACACACACACACACACACACACACAAGTTTGGCTTTGCCACTTACACAGGGGAGACCAAGTAGAGAAAGGATGTCTATTGCTGAGACCAGGGGCTCTCAGGCTTTGCTGGGCCAGGGACCCCTGGCAGCCTGGCAAACTCTGTCATCCCTTGTGTCCAAGCTGTGGCCCGGGCCTGTCGATCTTCCCTGTGCATCCTCTCTACAGCACACCCCCTTCTCTCCTTGGGCACTGCTCCCACCCCTGGTGCAGGCCCCCATGCCATTACACCTGGATTCCTGCAAGCGACTGGGGCATCTGCCTGCCTCAGGTCTCTCTCCTCCCCATCCATCCTTCATTCAGCTGTAGAACTGATCTTCCTACAAGTCTATGTCATGCCTTATCTCTCCCCATTCAACAAACTCCAGTGACTCCAGTTAGCTCCAGGATTAAACATAACATCCTGTTTGGTTTTTAAAGCCCTTCCTGCCCCTCCAGTCCCAAACTCGGTGACTCTGGCATCTTCCCTGTCCCTCCCACGAGATGCTCCTAGCTGGAGCCTTGGTGCATTTTTGCTGGCTGCCTCCTGGCCTCAGGTCTCAGCTAGAATCCCCATTCTCCAAGAGGCCTTTCTGATCCCCTATCCCCAGCCCCCACAGGCAAGCACCTGCTCTCCAGACTCTCCACTAGATCTGGTCTGTGTCTTGTTCGTACAGAGCTGTGTGCACATTGTCTCCCCTACTAGAAGGTGAGTTCCTTGAGAGCAGGGGCTGCTGTTGCCTTCCTATGTGTCCCCAGCACTAAGCACAGTGCCTGGCACACAGAGGATGCTTAATAAATGCTTGTGGACTTGATAAAGTCAGTGAACTAAACTGGCTGACGAGCTGGATATTGGCTAAATAAGGCTCATGTTCATAGCAGGAACAAAGTACTGGCAAATTCACAAAGGAATGTTTCTTTGATAGATGAATATTCTAACTTAAGTAGGCTTTATAGGTATCAACAGCAGCTGGATGGTATTGGTGTAGAGAGTGCTGAGCCAGGGGTCAGGAAGCCCCAAGGTCAAATTCAGCCTTAGATACAGACTAGTTGTATTACCTTGGGCAAGTCACTTAACCTCTATTGGCCTCAGTTTCCTGAACTGTAAAAATGGGGATAATAATATACAAGAATACAAGAAGCATATCTGCTTCCCCAGAGCTGTCTTGAGGATTGAACAAGACTATCTGTAAAGTACTGAGCACACCACCTGATACACAGTAGATGCTATAGAAATTTTATCTATTACCTCATTTTCCTCAATTACAAAATGGGGACCACAGCACCTAGTTCCCAAGGCTATTGTGAGGATCAAATGAGATTATATTTGTGGGGTGCCTGGCCCCTAGCATGGGCTATGTAAACACTCCCCCCTTCAACAGGTGAAGAAACTAAGGCTTGTGGATGAACAAGACAGTAAAAAATAACAGCCTGAGTATGAATAAATGAATGCATTTTTAGGTCCTCTCAAAGACCCCAAAGACTGAGGCGCTGCAGTAGAGAAACACCGTCTTCAGAGTCAGAGGACCTGGCCTTGGACTCGGGTGAATCAATTAATCTCCTCAGTTTCCTCATCAGTAAAATGAGGGACTAGATAGGTTCCTTCTTTCTTTAAGTCTGACCCCATATCCAGGCCTGAAGCAGAAATGTTTTCCCAATTTTCAAAAAAGAGAAGTGAATGGAGCCAGCAGGTGAGAAGCAAATGACTGTGACTGGCATTGCTGCGACAACTCTGTGAAGGGTCATTTAAGGGATGGTTGGTGAACATCTAGAAGAAGAAGCAGTGACTACAAAGAGCTAGTGTGGCTTCCCTAAGAACCGGTAATGTGAGACTGACCCTGCTTCCCGAAATAGTCAGAGGAAAGTTATGGACAGTTTGTCTAGATTTTAGCAAGGCCCATCACTGTCCAAAGAGTGTATGAAAGGCCCTGGGACAAGAGAAGTCCTCCACGGCTCCTCCTGGTGGGAGGTGTCCAGGGCATGGCCTTGGCCATGGCCTCACATCTCTAGCACTGACCTGAACAAAATAAAACACAAGCTGCAAAGAGGCGAGCTGAAGCTTTGTGTCCTAACAGCCTGAGCCATCCATATGTGGAATGGACGTCCCCCAGGCAGGGCTGTCAGTGTCAGGGCTCTCCTTCTCGTACAGCTTGGACCAGGTGACTCAAGTCCCTTCCATCTCAAATTCTGTGACTGTTTCTGGGGCCCAACACTTCAGAGTGGGAAGGTGGCTCTTCCTAGTCTCTTCTCTGGACCTCATTTCCTTATGTAAAATGGGGGGTTTGAACTAGATGATCACCAAGATGTTTTTCCCACTTTAAGATTACGTAATTCTATGCCCTTTATTTAGAGGATTTGAAAGTGCTTCATTAACAGGAGCCAGCAGTTATACAGCACTTTGCAAAGTACTTTACATGTGTCATCCCACGAGATCCTGACAACCACCCTGGGAGGCAGGTGCTGTTATCATTCCCGTTTTACAGCTGAGGAAACTGAGGTGAAACAGCTTGCCAGGTTCATACAGTGAGTGTCTTGAAACTAAACCTGAACCGAGGTCTTCCTGACTCCAGGCCCAGTGCTCTATGCACTGTGGAGCCCCCACAATGTCTAGAACAGCTTCAGTGAGGAAGAGAAAGTAAGCTCTTACCACCACCATTTTTCTGATAGGAAATACAAAGAAACTTGGAACTATCTTACATGAAATCTTCTCCTTCGCTAGAGGCTTCCTCCTTCACGCTGGGATGCTTTTCAGATTTCTTCTCCGCCTTGACTCCCGCCTTCTTTGATGCACCACCTTGGGGCTCCACAGGGTCACTGTTCCTCTTCTTCCTTTTCCCACTCGGGACTCTGGGGACACGAATATTCTTTGGTTTCTGATCTTCAAAGACATCTGTTTGAGGGAGGAAGGAGAAGGCAGGGGAGGACAGTCAAAGCGCTGCCAAAAATTCTCTCTCTAACTTTTCCCCTCTTCATCACAGCATTTCCATGGCCACAGCCATGGCACATAGCCTCGCCTTGTGCACAAGCATTAGACTGCAAGCTCCCTGAGGACAGGGACTGTCATTTGCCTCTTTTAGCACAGTGCCTGGCACACAGTAGGTGCTCTATAAACACGTATTTCCTTCTTTTCATTAGCTCTGCTCCTTAAATCAGCCCATCCTTCAAACTCCCTCTTTTGTACTGATGACACCACCACTGTTCTATACACCCAAGTTTTCAACACCTGCTCCCCTCCCTTGACTCCCACAGCCAATCAGTTGTTAAGTCTTGTGAATTTTACTTCCACAACATCTCTCAACTTCATCTTCTTTCCACTCACACGCCACTGTCCTAGTTTAGGGTTTACCTTCCATGTAGATTATTTCAGAACTGTTCTCCCTAATTCTAATATCTTTCCTCTCTATTCTCCATATAGCTGCCAAATAATCTTCCTGACCAGGTCAGGAGAGATAGGTCTGATTCCCCTGCTCAAGAACCTTCCAAGTCTGGCTCTAGATGTGCTCTGCATTGCCACCCTTGGGGCACTCTCGGTTCTGGCCCCAATGCCCCACCTTTTGTTCCCTGAAATAAAAATTCGTTCTCTCCCTATCCAGCCTCCTACAATTTCTTTCTGGGCCTTCCCCTGGCCTCCTTCAGGGGTGAATCCTAAGGAAAGCCCTTCTTGCCTACTCTAACACTTAGTGCTCTCCTCGAAGTCCTCAGATAAGACGGCCTTTATTTGGGCTAAAGGCATGTGTCCTCCCATGAATGCAAGGACTGGATTCCTTTCTGGCTGCTGTATACATGGTGATTTGCACAAAGCAGGTGCCTACGGAATTAAAATGTGTTAAATGAATATGTCTGAGAAATGGCTGGGGAATCAGGATTTCTAGATTCTACTCTGGGATCTGGCCCTAAGTCACTACACTAGGTTAGTGGTGTTTCAATTTTTCCATCTTGAAAATGGGGACAGTACCTCTGCCAAAGGTATTGACCACCTCTGAACCATGCTTTGAGTTAGCAAGAGTGACCTCTGTGTATGCACAGTGTCTGCCTTGGTGCTAGAGAAGGCCTGAAGGTGCAGAAAAGCAGCAAGACCCTCTCCAAGGGATGGTTCTACAGTCCAGAAGGACCTCTGACTATAACACACTATGTGCACATTCACTAAGGATGTCAAGAAGAACACAAAACCTAGAGAAGAATTGGGAAGAAAACAGAGGCATTCTAATATGAACAAGAAAATTATAATGAAGACATCCTGGGGATGCTGATTTGTGTCTACTGACAAAAAAAAAAACAAAAACAACACTCTCCTGTTTGCACTGGAGGATGTGACTGTGATCAAGGAAAGAAGCTTCCCATCCAGGGCAGCAGCCCAGCCGGGAGCACCTGCTGCTTCTCTGCTCTCTGACTCAGCCACCGCAGACAGATCTGCCTCGCACGTCCAGCTGTGGGGACCCAGCATCTCTAAGTGCAGCTCTGGGGACCACTTCCTGTGGCATCTTCATTAGTCAGACCTCAGGAATCCAAACACCGGAATCAGCAACTCATTTAGAAGAGCCTGGTTTAAATGCTTGTAGGGACTGGTTCGGGTCACTTCCTCTAAACTTTTGGTGATATTCACAGTGTATTTCTAGTAAGAACTTTTAAGTTTTGTTTTTTAAAAACTGAATTAGAGGGGCATCTAGGTGGCACAGTGAGTAAGAGTACTGGCCCTGGAGTCAGGAAGACCTAGGATCGGTTCTGGCCTCACAAAATTAGCACCCATACATAAATAAATAACTAGCTGTGTAACCCTGAGCAAGTTATTTAATTCCAATTGCTTTAAAAAAAAATGAATTAGGGGTGGCTAGGTGGCGCAGTGAGTAAGAGCGCTGGCCTCGGAGTTGGGATGACCCGAGATCGAATCCAGCCTCAGAAAATGAGCACCCACGCATAAACAATGACTAGCCCTGTAACCTTGAGCAAGTTACTTAACCCCAATTGCTTATTAAAAAAAAAAAAGAATTAGAAAAGAAACCTAGGATTCTTCTAGAGGGGACAAGAGGTCAAATACTGGCTTGAACACATACTTTCTCTGAGATAAGAGGCAAACCTATTTAATATCTCTAAACCTGCTTCCCCATTTATAGAATGCATATAAAAATAAAATGTATATTACAGTCTGAATTTCCTATCTCAGAGCTGTCATTATAGTTAGAATTATTAAGTAAAAATCTCAAAACAAGCGGCACAATTTAAGCTTTGCGAATACTATGTGACATAAGCTTACTGGGGATTCTATGTCCTTTGGGGCAATAGAAAATAAACCTGCCATGCTATGGGATAACTTTTCAGATAACTGGGATAGTGTATCAGGGCTATAAAGAACCTTAAGATTGATCCAATTTAAGCCTTTTATTTTTACAGCTAATGACATCTCTCAATCCAAACTTTCTACCACTGCAAGATTAATTTTTCTCATATAAAGATATGATCAGGTTGCTGCTCTGCTCCCAAATGTTTCAATGATTCTCCATTATGTACCAAACAGAGTCCAAATTCCTGGTCTAGGATTCAAAGTCCTAAAGGATCTGGTACCCATTCAGTTTTATTTCACAACACTCTTCTCTTCAAACTCGATGCCTCTGGCCAAAATGGGCCTCTCCTTTCCCCCCACATTTTTTTGCTTTTTCCCATCTCTGTCAGTAACTTGTCTCAAACAGTTCTCTACGTGTTGTCTCCCACTCCCAATCTCAGTCTGCAAAAATACTACAAATCTTTCAAGACCTATATCAAACTCTCCCAGCCTCTAAGAACATTCCTTGATTTGCCTGTTGGAAATGAACTTCCTTTCCTCTGATGTGGCACAGAAGCTCTCTCAGGCATATGCTCATGTTTTATTTTGAATTACAATGAAGAGAATCGTGAATTTCAGAGATGGGAGAGCTGGAGCCTCAGTCCAACCCAATTGCACATGTGTGGGATTTCCCCCTACTCCAATGTAAACTCCTTCAGGGCCAGGATCTTACCTCCTCTGGGGCTGAGGACACAAGAGAATATTCCCTAGCAAGTATCTGTGGACCTGAATGGACACTGAGACTCAGACATCCTTTAGCACCTTAATCCAACAAATCAACTGACAATCATTTATCATTAAATGCCAGCTTTGTGCCAGGTTCAGGGGCCACATAAAGAAATAGGAAACTGCATCATCTTCTGCATGAAGCTTTTCTTGATGCCCACCCCCCCCCCCACTGCTGCTGCCCTCCCTCCCAAACAATCTCTTACTTAATAAGTTTGGGCATAAATAAGGATGTATTTATTAAATTTATCTTTATGTGTCCTTGCTGCCCTCCCCATTAGAAGGTAAGCTTGATGCTCACTTGGTATCTCTGCCTCTAGCACAGCATCAGGCTTAGTAAATACCTGTTTGATTAATTTATAAAGATGATGGCTAACGTTTGTATAAGCTCCTATTATGTGCCCAGCACCACGTCAAGCACTTTTCAATTAATATCTCATTTGGTCATCAAAACAACCCTGGGAGGGAGATATTATTACTCCCCATTTTACAGATAAGGAAACTAAGGCAGATAGAGGTTAAGTGACTTGCACAAGGTCACACAGCTAGTAAGCACCAGAGGACTGGTTTGAACTCAGATTTTCCTAACTCGGAGCCTAGCACTCTATTCACTGGGCTACAAAGAACTCAGAGTCTTTCAGGGAAGACAGCAGATGGATAGATGGACAGACACAAATGGGGCGGAGAGATGGACAGGGATGGATGGATAGGTATTTAGTTAGATGGACAGACAGATATTTGGGTGGATGGCAGATATTTAAATAGATGGCGAGATATTCAGATGGATGGGTGGATAAGATGGATATTTGGGCTGATGGATGAATAGATACTGGGATGGCTGATACAGTATATATACAGATACACAAAAGAAATATATACAAATATATAGAAATATATAGGAATATATACAAATACACAAAAGAAATACAAAGTAACTTCCAGGGGAGGCTGCACCGGCAGCTTCTGGGATCAGGGAAGCCCTTCAGTTCAGAAGGGGGCTTTTGAGCTGCGCACTGAAGGAAACTTGGGCACCTGAGCGGCAGTGCAGATGGGGGAGGGCATGCCAGGCATGGGGCACAGCCTAGGCAAAGGCTCGGAGGCGGGATATGGAGCATCCCTGTAATCATAATTACACATGGCCATGTAATCATAATACTCCCAGACTGGGGAGGGGAGGGTCCTGCCCGGGCCCACCCCCGCCAGTTATGCACGTTAGCCCGTGGGGACTCCAAGCCCACTGCCCCGCCCGCCCCCACTCACCGGGCTCCACTTTCTGGGTCCGAGCCTTCTTGGGGCGCCGCTGGCCCGGCTGCTCGTCACAGGACCCCCGCTTTCGGGCCATGCTGCGCCGTCTAAGTCAAGGACAGGCCCAGGCAGGGGCTCAGGCGCGGGGGTGGGGCATGAGAGGACCAATCCTCCCCTGCGGCTAAAGCCACGCCCCCAACACCAATCTCCGCAGACACAGCCGCCGTCTAAGTGAAATCCACTAGGCGAGGGCCGGGAACCGACCGCAGCAAAGCATTCCTCACTTACTTCCGGTTACAGCAGCCTTCGCTCTACACGCCTCCGGGGGGCTTTCGTCATCACGTTTGCTCTCCTTGATAGGCTGGCTGTCGCGAGAGCGTGCACGTCATCTCGCGAGAAGCGGGAAAAGGAACCGGATTTGAAACATGGCGGACGACGCAGATCAGGTATGTTGCCGGAGAGCCTCCCAGTCCGCTGAGCTATTTCAGTAGGACTCCAAGGATGCTCTTTGGAGTAGTTCTTTGCTCCCTCTTCCTGGATACCGTCTAATTGTCCCTCCCCCCAACCCCATCTAAAAATTCCCTAGTAACGGGGAATCTCTGAAAGTCTTGGGCTCAGAATGGAGAAGACCACGCCCTTCTCCGCTTTGTCACTGGCTGGCTGAACTGTTAGTTATCTGCAGTCTAGCCAGCTAGAGTTTTTATTGGCTTGTCCTCTAGTCATCGACTAGACCGCCTTCTCCTGATGGACGACTCAGCCAGCCAATGACAAGAGGAGAAAGTCTGTCCAGTCCTCCCTATCCCCACCTGAACCTGCAGCCTCGAGAAGCTTGGCTTTAGTGTCCCAGGGGCTCCTTCTCCTGGCGCCCCGGGAAGCCTCCGTGCCCCGCGGTGCCTGCGGAGACCCCTGCTTGCCCCCCTCACGCCGGCATCTCTTTGGGGGAAAGCTTTCTTGCTCCTTTTGCCTCTTGTCTCAGTCTATTCCTCTGCAGACGCTATTGGAAAGCTTCCTTCTTTGCATTTGAGGTGGCAAGGGTCTTGGAGGGTGTGTGTGTGTGTGTGTGTCGTTAATAATTATACTCTTTGACCTCACTCATAACAGTAATAATAGCATTTATCTAGGGCTTTAACGTTTGAAAAGTTCATTTTACAAATGCTATCTCATTTGATCCGAACAACAACCCTGGGAGGCACATTCTGTAATTATCCCCATTTTACAGCTGAGGCAGGTGGATGTGAAGTGACTTGCCCAAGGTCTCAGACTTAGTGAGTGTCGGAGGCCAGATTTGAATCTAGGTCTTCCTGCCTAGCTGCCCCTTTACCCAGATCTTCCCATCCCACCTGCGGGCCCTAGATTTGGCTCGCTTTCCCTTCCATTTTCAGCTTTTAGTTGCCACTTGTCTCTGTACTGTGAATCTGTAAATCCCCGCCCAGCCTGATAAAGAGGGCATATACATTTTCCTCATCCCTCCACCCTCTTTTGCAAACATCATGTCCTCCCTTGCTGAAAATATGGCATTCTGCATAGCACTTTTAAAGTGTGTTGACCTGTCACTCTTGCCTGCCCTAGGAGCCTTAAACAACCTTAGGGTGTTAATGCCTTTGCAAGGACTGACTTCTCACAAAAGGGAGTGGCAGAATTCATTTTTATGAGTAGCTTCTTGTAAGCTAGGTCCGGTGGAAACTATAAGTGAAGATACACATTCCTCAGTTTGGGTTTTGCAGAGAACAGGTGGTAATGTGTTCTTGTACTACTGGTGGGTGTGTATCATTGTTGTTTCTCCTTTTAACAGCAACAGACCACCAACACTGTAGAGGAGCCGCTGGATCTCATCAGGCTCAGTCTAGATGAAAGAATTTACGTAAAGATGAGAAATGACCGAGAACTACGAGGAAGATTGCATGTGAGTTACATATATCAAATCTTGGACAGATGAGTAATGTTCCTTATAATGCATAAGTTTTCCTTGGAGATGGGGTTTATGATTTCATTGGTAAAAGGAACTGAAATGGCGATATCCCCTCTACCAGTGCAGCTCTGCACCTTCTTTGCCTGCATCACTTAAAAGATTGGAGGTCAGCAGAGAGAATGGGGTAGGAAAGCTAGATCAGCATGGAGATGGTAAATAAATGCGTGGTAGCTGATGAGATCACCAAATGAAGTAGCATAGAGGGAGGACAGAGGAGGGCCCAAGACAGACAGCACACTTTGGGTCACCTACAGTAGCAGGTGTGATCTGTAGGAAGAGCCAGCAAAGGAGACAGAAGCAGGTAGGTAGGAGGACAACCAGGAGAAAGAATGTTCTGAAAACACAGAAGGGAGTATCAAGGAGGAGGGAGTGATCAGCAGTGTCAAAGGCTGCAGACAGGTCAATGAGAATTGAGGAAAAAGCCATTAGTCTGGCAACTAAGAATGGGAATACAAGCCTGCAGAAATGTATGGAAACAGAATGTGATTTTTGTTGTTGTTGTTGTGGCCTTATAAACAGCTTTATATAGAGCTTTACAAAACACTTTGCATGTGTTAACTCATTTTTTAATCTCTACCATTAGATTTTTTTCCAATTTTAAAACATTTTTATTTAAAGTTTTGAATTCCAAATTCTATCCCTCCTTCCCCTCCCCTCCCTGAGGTGGTAAGCAATCAGATATTGGTTATACACGTGCAATATGTAAAACATTTCCATATTAGTCATTTTGTACAAGTCTCAAAAGAAAAAAGCAAAAGAAAGAAAGTGAAAAATAGCCTGCTTCAGTCTGTATTTGGTCAATATCAGTTCTTTCTCTGGAGGCTGATAGTACTCTTCATCATAAGTCCTTTGGGATTGTCTTAGATCGTTGAATTGCTGAGAATGGCTAAGTCGTTTCACAGTTTTTCATTGGACAATATTGCTGTAACTGTACAACATTGTTCTGGTTCTGTTCACTTCACTATGCATCAGTTTATGTAAGTCCAGGTTTTTCTGAAATCCACCTGCTCATCATTTTTTACAGAACAGTAGTATTCCATCATGTTCATATACACAGCTTGTTTAGCCATTCCCCCAATTGATAGGCATTCTTTTGATTTCCAAGTCTTAGCCACCACAAAAAGTATATATATGTGCTATAAATATTTTTGTATGAATAGGTCCTTTTCCCTTTTTTGGATATCTTTGGGATATAGACCTAGCAATAGTATTGCTGAATCAAAGGGAATGTACAGTTTTATTGCCTTTGGGCATAGTTCCAAATTGCTCTCCAGAATGGTTAGTTGAGTTCACAACTCCACCAATAACATGTCCCCTCCAACATTTTCCTTTTTTGTCACATTAGCCAATCTGATAAGTATGAGATGATACCTCATGATTGTTTGTTTGTTTTTTTGCTTTTTTTTTTTTTTGGAGGGCAATTGGGGTTAAGTAATTTGCCCAAGGTCACGTGGCTAGTTTTTTGTTTGTGTGTGCATTAAGTGTCTGAGGCCAGATCTGAATCCAGGTCCCTCCAACTCCAGGGCCAGTGCTCTACTCACTGCGCCACCTAGCCGCCCCTCTCATGATTGTTTTAATTTGCATTTCTCTGATCAGTAGTGATTTAGAGCATTTTTAAATGACCTATAGATAGCTTTTATTTCCTTGTCTGAAAACTGCCTGTTCATATATTTTGACTACTTATCAATTGGGGAATGATTTATATTTTTATAAATTTGACTCGGTTCTCTATATAGTTGGTATATAGTGAAGTTGGTCTATGCCTAGTTTCTTCCATACTGTTTTCCAGTTTTGCCAGCAGTTTTTGTCAAATAATGAGTTTTTTGGATATCTTTGGGATATAGACCTAGCAGTCCAAAAGCTTGGATCTTAGAGTTTATCATATTCTAGATTACTATGTTCGTTTTCTATAATGTAATTTATACTCAGTGTATTCCAGTGATCTATCACTCTATTTCTTAGCTGGTTCCATCTTCTTTTGATAATTACTGCTTTATAATGCAGTTTGAGCTTTGGTACGGCTAGATCACCTATCTTCTTTTGCTTTTTGTTTTCATTGATTCCCTTGATATCCTTGAGCTTTTGTTCTTCCAGATGAATTTTGTTATTGTGTTTTCTAGCTCTATAGAATAATCTTTTAATAGTTTAGTATGGCACTGAATAAATGTGTTAATTTAGGTAGAATTGTCACATTTATTATATTGGCCTGACCTACCCATAAGCAATTAATACTTTCCCAACTGATTAAATCTGACTTTATTTGTGTGAAAAGTGTTTTGTATTTTTGTTCGTAGAGCTCCTGGGTTTGTTTTGGCAAATAGATTCCCAAATATTTATGAAATTTCTCTTTCCATCTCTTGCTGCTGGACTTTGTTAGTAATATATAGAAATGCTGATGATTTATGTGGGTTTATTTTGTATCCTGCAGCTTTGCTAAAGTTGTTCATTTCAAGTAGTTTTATAGAGCTATATATTTATATAGGAAAATAGGTCTGTAATTTACTTTCTCTCTTTTGGCTTTTCCTGGTTTGTGTATCAGCACAATATTTGTGTCGTGAAAGGAATTTGATAGGACTCCACTTTTTTTTCCAAATAATTTATTCAGTGTTAGGATTAATTGTTCTTTGAATGTTTCATAGAATTTTCTTGTGAATACATCTAGTCCTGGGAATTTTTTCTTAGGAAGTTCATTAATGGCTTCTTCAGCTTTTTCTAAGATTGGGTTATTTAAGTATTTTATTCTGTTAATGTGGGGAATTTATTTTTTTGTAGCTATTCATTTATTTCATTTAGATTGTCGAATTTATTGGCATATAATTGGGCAGCATAGCTCCTAAAATTGTCTTAATTTCCTCTTCATTGGGGGTGAATTCACTCTTTTTATTTTTGATACTAGTATTTTGGTTTTCTTTCCTTTTTTTAGTCAAATTAACCAATGGCTCATTTATTTATTTATTTGTTTATTTTCATAAAACCAGCTTCTAGTTTTATTTATTAGTTCAATGGTTTTCTTCCTTTCAGTTTTATTAATCTCTCCTTTGATTTTCAGAATTTCCAATTTAGTGTTTAATTAGAGAATTTTAGTTTGTTCTTTTTCTAGTTTTTCTTTTTAGTTGCATGCCCAATTCATTGATATGCTTTTTTCCTCTATTTTACTTATGTAAGCAATTAGAGACATAAATTTTCCCTTAAGTACTACTTTGACCATATCTCAAAATTGACCGTATCTCAAAATTTTGGTATGCTGTTTCATTCTCCATTCCTATCTTTGGCTTTCTTGAAGTTTTACTAGTAGTGGGATCACTGAGCCAAATGTTTAGTTACTTTTCTTGCATAATCCAAAATTGATATCTAGAATATTTGGAGCAATTCACAGATTACAGCTCTACTACCAGTGCCTAATTGTGCCTACCTTCCCACAGCCTCTCCTACATTGACTTGGTTTTTTTGTTGGGTTCTTTTGGTCATCTTTGCTATTCTTCAGGATGTGAGGTAAAACCTCAAGAGTTACTTTATTTGCATTTCTCTTAGTATTAATAATTTGCAGCATGTTGTCAGATGGTTATTTATAGTTTACATTTCTTTTGAAAATTGTTCATATCCTTTGATCTCTTACCAAGTTCAAAATGACTTTTGGACGTGTGTGTGTATATAAACACACATACATATATATCTATGTATGTGTGTGTGTATATATAGATATATACACATACATATAGATATATTTTAGTTATCCTATATTTTGGATTTCAGTCTTTTATTGGTGATTTTGATAAAATTAAACTTTTTTCTTTACTAAGCAGTTTTGCTTATTTTGGCGTTCTTTATTATTTTTTTTGAGCAGAAGCTACTTAATTTCATGTATCCAAAATGGTTTATTTTGTCTTCTATTCTTTCTTTTATCCTTTGTTGGTGGACTCTTCCTTCCCAGCCAACTCCCACTCAGAGAGTTGGAAGGGATTTCAAAGGTCATCATTCAGTTCCAACTGTCCCCAAATGGGAATCTTCTCCTCCACATCCCTGTCAGAGGTCTGTCTGGGGAATCTGTTACCTCCAAAAGCAACCAGTTCTCCTTGGGCATAGCTCTAATTGTTAGCATATTTTTCTCTTAATGTCAGGTTTAAAGTTGCCTATTTCAAAATTTCTGATTTTTAAAAAAGTAACTTAAACATTTCCATACGCAAAATAAAACAGAAAGAAGATTACACACGAAACTCCCAGTCTCTATTATGCACATTTTGGTTTTGAGGTTTGTTTTTTTTTTTGAAAATGGAAAAAAATCAATATATAACTTTACAAGCTGTCCTGCTTGTCTCTGTATCCTTCTGACCTTCTTTGTGTTCTTTTCAGTGTTTTTAATGACCTTTATTTCTTCTTTTTGAGGGGAACCCCTTCATCCCATCTCCCCCTTTTGCCTCCAAATAAAAAAACAACAGTAAAACTCATATAACAAATATATATAGTCAAGCAAAACAGGTTCTTGTGTTGGCCACATTAGAAAATGTGTGCCCCAGTCTTCACTTTGAGCCCATCACCCCTTTTTCCATCAGGAGGTGAGTGGCATCAGCACTGCTCCTCTGGAATCATTGTTGGTTGTTGCATTGAGTTCTTAAATACTTCAAAACTGATTTTTCTTTCCAAGATTGCTATATTATTATGTAAATTGTTTCCCTGGTTTTGTTTACTCTACTCAGATTTTTGTATGGATGGTTCCTTTTCCTCTTTTTTTGATTTCTTTGGGGTATACTCCCTGTTTTTGAAAAATACGTGCATATTTTAAACATTCCTGTTGCTCACCCTCCCCCAGGATTGAACCAATAACAATAAATACACATAAGGAGAACAAACATTATTGACCACATATACCAAAGCTGGGAAAGGCACCTTCTTGTTCTTACTGTAACTTGTGTGTTATGGGCAGTGTGCCTCCTTTAAATAATGTGTAAGATCTGGGTCCTGCATAATTACGTTTTACACATTCTAAGGAAATTTTAAAATTGTGTCCATTAAAGGAATTGTTTTAGCCAGGGAAATAAACAAATAAATTGTGACTGTATTAACAATCTCTTTACCTCATTCACAATAACCATGTCTTTCATGTTTAAACAATCAGGAATATTCATCTCGTATATTACCTGAATTTCAAGTATTTCATATTGTAAATCTGTGTTCCTTTATACATGTTCCATAATCTGATAATTCCAACTGCATTTGTTTCCATAGGCTTATGATCAGCATCTAAACATGATTTTGGGAGACGTAGAAGAGACTGTAACCACTATAGAAATAGATGAAGAAACTTATGAGGAGATCTATAAGGTAAGCGGTCTCGCTTATTCCTTCTGGCAGAGGGATCTAGCAAGCATCATTCTTCAGTCCCACAGACTGATCCTGTGCCTGCTGGTGCAGCCCAGAGAGCTCAGACATTGCTTCCTTCTCCTTGCTCTTTCTTCAGCTTCTTTAACACTGTAGAACACAGGCTGTTTTCTTTAATTGTTCCTCTCCTCATCTCTTGGTTCTGCTTCCCTTATGTCAACCTTTTGCTCTTTATCCGTTTTCTTTTCGGAGGTCTACTCTTATCTCATTGTCCCACATCTTGATTTGGGAGCTCCTTCTTCAGCTCTGTAGAGTCTCCTGGGTTCCTTTACATCATCTGATCAAAGATACAGAGCCAGGATGCCCACTAGAGGCCAGCTAGTCCAGCCTCCTCTCCTAGAGGTGAGGACACTGAGAAGCCTGGACAGAATAAATGCTTTGCCCGAGGTCACACAAGCTGAAAGTGGCAGAGACAGTGTGTAAACTCATTACCTCTGTGTCCAGAGGCAGCTTTTATTATCCCAAATCTCCCATCTGCCTGCCAGACATTTCCCCTTTGGTGTCTTGCCATTTCTTCAAATTTAATGCTTACTTATTTAATTTTATTCCTATGTTTTGATCTTACGCCATCTTTATTTCCAAATAAATCCCTTTCCTCCCCAGAATTATCCTTTATAACAAAGAATAAAAAGAAGGAAAGTAGGGAGAAAAAAACAGTTCCTCAAAGCTAACCAGCCCATTAGCTGAGCCTGACAGGCTATGACAGCTCTTGGCTCTGCAAAGAAGGCAGAGAGGAAGCAGGTTTTCCTTTCTTTGGCGCCAATCTTGATCATTATAATTACGCAGCATTCCGTTGGTTTTCCTTTTCCATTTGCATTGCTGTAGTTATTGTGTTTGTTTTCCTAGTCCTGCTTACCTAACTTTATATCAGTTCACAGTGTTTCTTACAGCTCAGTGGTGTTCCATTCTGCTCATGTTCCACAACTTGTTTGGCCATTCCTCAAGTTGGTGGGCATCTGCTTTCTTTCTGCTGCTTTTTTACTACAAGAACAGCGTTGCTATCAATATTTTTGTGTTTGTGGGACCTTTTTATCACTAAAACAGTGGGATCTCTGGGCAAAACAACCAACATTTCAAATAATGAAACTCCTCATCTTCCCCTTCCCCTCCACAAATATCCCAGTTGATTTTCCTGAGTTTCCCTTTATGTTATGTCCATTTCCTAGTCATCCAGTCTTAAAATCTCAGAATGACTTTAACAATTGATGTAGAGTAATGAAAATTGACAGTGATTTTTTTTTTTTCGGTTAGCATGTGTAAATAACCAGGTTTTAAAATAATTTTTTTGTGGTGTTTGTGGCTAATTCAAATGTGCACTTTGATATTTTTTTTAACATTCACAGAATTTCCCTTTGTTTAAAAAAAAAATCCAAAAGTATTTGCTTAAAATATGTTCTATGAAGTTTTTTTTCTTTTTTTTTTCCTCTCAGTCAACCAAGAGGAACATTCCAATGCTGTTTGTTCGAGGAGATGGGGTTGTGTTAGTAGCCCCTCCATTGAGAGTTGGCTGAAACCAAGACTTTATCCTGTGTGGAAAATTGGAGACTCTGGACAATAGCCTCTGCGAGAAAAGCTGGTGTTCAAAAGAACAGCCTGTGATACTTTTTGATATTAAGAAATAATCAAGGAACCCTCCACCCTTAAAATGCGTTTATTTCCAGACAGTTCCTAATTTACCTGGCATAGCACTCATTCTTAGATTTCAGATACCAAACCTACCAATTAATGTGAGCATCATAAGGCAGGGCTCTTTTTCAGTGATTTAATTTGTCTCTTCATCTTGTAGGCAATTATATTTTTTTAATTAAATTTACCCTTTGGGTTTTTTTGACCAGGCGACTATTTATCTTGTGATTCCTGAAAAGTAATACATCTAAGGCAGTTGTTTTTATATAATTCAAACGTCTATGCATCCCAAGGCATAAACATCTGAAACAGGAATGATCGAGCCTCCTGCTGCCTATTTCCTGCTCAAGCTTATTCTCAGGTGCTGAGTGTCAGAGGCTGCACACATGCACATGCACATGCACACACACACTCTACAGCTTTTGTGAGCAGCCCGCCACGGCTGCCCTATCATTTAAGAGCGGTTAGCAGCAGAGCCGGTGAACCCTAAAGCTAAAGTGAAAATCACATGCTGGGCTTTTTTTCCCCCTAGTAGATTCTAAACCGCATCAAGTATTGTCAAGGACTACAACATCATTCCTTGCTTTAGTGACTTGTCATCGGGGGCTAGATGATATTTGGTTTGTGGCCAGTTTATTTGTAAATCTGCTGTGTGCTCAGTCTTCTCTTATTGGGTATGATATAGAGCCACATGGTACTTTTAGTGATATGCTGTAAAAAGGACCTTTCTGTCAACATTCAGCAATAACATGAAAGGGTCCCTCTTGTCATCATGGCTTTTCCTAATCCTGGCAGCAGGTGTTGCAAGTCCTCTCTTTCTGCCCTGCTGTGTGGCATAGTCCCCTTCTGCAGAGCTACCCCAGGGGAGGCAGTAGCTCCAGGAGGGAGGGGACCACCCCCTTCTGCAGCTCTTTCATTTTTGAACAGGTGGATTTGCTGTCCTGGGGGGATGGCCACTACTTGTGTTGTTTGACTGTCTCTATCCCTAGCGTCCTGAACCTTGCCCTCTAACTGTACTCTGTTAAATGACTCCTAGAATAGTTTGATCCCCCATCTTAAGTATAGGAATAGCATTTCTGCATTGGTGCACCAAATAGCAGCAAAAGAGTCTGCCATTTCTCTTGCCCTGCCAGTATCTGCAACCTTTGGATTCATTAGTTCCCTTTTAGGAATTTAGGATTATGCATTTTTAGGACTGGGCAGGACTTCAGAGGTCATCCAGTCTCAGTTTTGCAGTAGAGAAAATGAGACTCAGGTGTATGAAGCAGTTTTTCTATACTTGCTGTGTGTGTTAATGTCATTTGGAACTAGAGTCTGGATCTCTTGACTCCTAGTGCAGGACTTGCCATTCTGCTGTCCTGCCTCATTGAAAAGATGTATGGAGTACAAACTTTCCTCAGTCAAGGGAGTTAGGAGATAGGATATACCCAGGCCTGGTCTGAGGCTTAGACTGGGTCCTGTGTATCTGGGTGAGTGTTAGGGAAGGTTGTGGAGGGTCAGAGGTAGAAGGGACCCACAAGACCCTCATTGTCATTACACAGAGGAGGAAAGAGGCCCAGAGACAGGAGGTTACTTGACCAGGTAGTCAGTGAATTTAGAAAGCATTTAAGTGCCTTCTGTGTAGTCAGGTGGAATAGGACAGCTGAAATGGGGCTCTGCCCTCAGGGAACTTACATTCTCCTGGGGGCTGGGAAACCATGGACCAAGGTAAGAAAATGCCAAGTGATTTGGAGCTGGAGTAGTGGAGAATATTGGCAACTGGGGTGATTAGGAAAGGCCTCTCGTGTATCCTAGGGATGGAGGACAGCCCTGCAGAGGTGAACTGAGAGGTAATGTGAAGCAGATGGGCTTGTCTGGCTGGAATCGGGCAGAGTAATAGCAGCTCAGGCTTTTGGAAAGCCTTTAAATGCTAACAGGGGTTTGTATTTTATCCTCAGGTCAATAGTGGGCTACAGAGGGTTCTTGAGTATGTGATGGGATGATAGGAACTAGTTGGGAGGTTCTTGGAAGAATGGAGGCAAGAGATGCTGAGGCCTTGAGCTGGAGCATGACTGGGAGTGGGGAGGAGGGGGCAGGGTGACAGGTCAGGCACCTGGGATGCTAGGAGGACATAACCTGTTCCCTTTGGGGCATCTCGAATTTGAGACACCAATGGCTTCTCTAAATGGAGGTATCTAGAGCTGAGACAGAAGAGCAGGGCTAGACTAGGTATGTAGTGGTCAGATTTATCAACAGACTGATGATTGAACCCATGGCAGCTGATAAAATTACTGCAGGGAAGTACCTAGGGAAGCAAAGGAGCCTGGGGGATTCTTACACAGGGTCTAGGATCCTAAAAAAGGCTCCTCCTTCCCTGCCCCACCCCCCTCCAGTCCTCCACCGGAGGTTCCCCCCACCCCTTCCCAAATACACTTCCCTATTACACTCTTTGGTTTTCTGGGCAGGTTGTTGCTCTTATCTTTTTTAAAAGTTTTCTGGAAGCCCTCTTTGCTCAGTGTTGATCCTCATCTACCAGGTGTCACCTTTGGAAAGCTCTTAAACCAGTGATGATGATGATGATGATGATGATGATGATGATGATGATGATGATGATGATGATGATGATTGATGATTGATGATGATGATGATGATGATGATGATGATGTCGTCGTCTGTGTCTGCAGAGGGGTCCTGCATAAGAGAGGGTGGAATATAATGTTGGCAGGAGGTGCCTTGGTAAGACTTCCAATGTGGAAAGAAACTAACCCATGGCAATGTTAAAGCTTACCATTTATTTAAAACATCTCCTGTAACAAGAACTGACAAAATGTTAACCAGCCCTTCTCAGACATTGCCATTTTGTTGTTGTTCCTCTTTTGTTTTTCAAAGAGGACCACTGACATCATGGGGTGATGTCTTGACTCTCCTCTGAATTAGGTTTGAGTCATTGCAGTCCAGTGGTGGCAGCCAGGGGTGGAGTGGGTGACTTTTTTGTCGCTGATGTCTGACGGGGCTCTCAGTGTTCCACAGTTTCCGCTTCAGCTGCCTGTGTGGCTGTTGGAACAGGTTCTCATCTGCCCATTCTGCCTGCAGAAAAATCTTCACATGCTTAGTGTAGACACCCCCTAACTCACCAAGGGGTTTGAGGCTTGTCAGTTACCCTCCACCTGGTTTAGCCTGTCTGCCAAGATGGTTTTACCAGGGTGTGGCCACTGCATAAGCTGCAGCTTCTTGGAGCTACAGGTGAGAGGCATAGATGAGTGCCAGGTGGTCAGCAACCCTGAGAAGGGCTCTGCCCCCCTCATACCAGATGTGCTAGGCCTGCCTGAATATTGTGTGTATCAGTGGGCAGCTAGGGGGCACAGTGGATAGAGTGCACTGGCTCTGGAGTCAGGAAGACTTGAGTTCAAATCCAGCCTCAGACACTTGTTAACTTTGTGACCCTGGGCAAGTTAGTTACCTTACCGCTGTCTGCCTCAGTTTCTCCATCTGTAAAATGGCTAGTGAAATAGCACTTTCATCAAGGGGTTGTTATGAGGATCAAATGAGATACTGTAGCCATTTCATTTGTGATTGAACCAATGGAGTCAGTACCTCATGGTATATAATGTTCTCCTTCAATTCTTATAGCAACCCTGTGAGGTAGATAGTAAAAGTGTTGATATTCCCATTTTATAGAAATGGACATTGAGACTTTCATACAGCTAGTAAGTGGCAAATCCAGGTTTCCTAACTCCCAAGGCCTTTTTCTGTGATTTCCTAAGTTTGGAATATCCCCATGTTGCTAAAATTCCCTTTGATAATTTTACTGTTTCGGGGCTAGTCTTCATTTCTTTCCAAGTTTGGGCCCATAGATTGGCTTGTACACTTACAATGCCATATATTTTGTAAAGTCTCACCAGGTGGCCTCCTGGGTTTCTCAAGGACTCTGCCACCAGAGGGTAAACTCCAGCAAGGCACTGGCTGTACGGTGTTATCCAAGGAGCCTCCTAGCTGGGTTCTGATGGCTGATGAACTTTTCAAACCCAGCAACTCTGGAGGTGCAGCAGCTAAGGAGAAGGGTGACTGTCTGCTTCTGAGGAGGGAAGAGCCACGCAGACCAAATCACACATCTTTGAAGTGGAAGCGTTTTGTGACGCTTCCCATTTTTGTAGTACACTCAGGGCATACTCAGTGCAAAGTGCTTTCCTCACAGCCTTGTGAGTCAGGGAGACTCACAAGTGGTGTCCCTCTGTTTCAGGTGAGGAAACAGACTGTGTGTGAATGTTATGCAGTCCCTCAGGGGGGATTTGAGCCTAAGGCCATCTCTGCCATTTCAGTGCCCTGCCTTTCAATGGCAGTGCTGGAGAGTAAGGCCAAGAAGTTTGGGCCTCCTGGTCATCAGAATCAGTAAGGAAATGACTTGCTCTTCTCCGTGGGCCAAAAACAAGTCTGGCTAAATTTGGAGCCAAATCAGTGCCATCCGCTCAACTGAGAACCTGCAAAGATAAGATTGCACTTGTCTTCAGTTCTGTCAAATCTTTCAGCAGCATCCTGCCCGTGGGGTCGGCCTCTGAGCTTTGTTGCTGCAGACATAAGCCCTGCATTCTGCAGGGCCTCGATTAGGATCTGTACTCAGTTTCATCTTGCTGGAATTTCATGTGAGGTCATGGGAACCAAAAACTAGCCTGGAACAAAACACAAAGGTTTTCTGCAACATCTTGTCCTCTCCCCTACTTAAATAAGACAATACCATCTCTTTCCCTCCTAAGCATCCTCTTCCATCATGTAAGCCAACAATATTGGCACATCTAGTAAGTAACAAATGCTTTGTTTCCTCCCAGAAATTTAAATTTGTCTGAAAATTAAAGTCTGGAGGGCATGTGGAAGCAGGGACAAAATCTATTAAACGTAATAAAGTCACTACTGAGGTGTCATTGGGCCCCAATACCTAGAGACAGAAAGTACCTTCTTAGCTTTTCATAGAAACATTTGGGAAAAATATACCTATTTGCCCCATAGACTAAGAAGACAGTACAACTTGGTGTGGTCTGTGAAGATGGTTAGTTCGTACAGTATGGCTAAATCCCTTTGAAGTTTACAAAGTCTTCTCCTCAACAACTCTGGGATGGAGATGGAGATAATACAAGGGATTATCTTTTCCCCAGCCTGCACTTTGGAGCTGGAGAAACATACAGGGAGGTGAAGGAGCTTGCCCATGACCGTGGAATCAAGAATCATCCAAGCCAGACTCCAAACCTACATATGTCCTGGGCCAGGTCAGCACCATGTTGCATATACATTAGGTTACTCCAGATCCTTTTCTGAGTTGAGCTGTGGGGAGGAAAGGAAATGAACTAAGGAGGCTCAGGGTTGTTCTATTTGCCCAGGTAGTATCCTGAAACTCCTTATATGACTCCATTGATCAGTTATTCCTTAATAGAAGCACCCCATCTCCAACCAAACAGGTGACAGTGGATATTGGCCCTAGAAAAAATTTGATTCTGGTTGTTACTAATTCCAGCCTTTGAGTTTTCGATTTCAACAAATACCTATTAAGGACAGATTTATTGTTACATACACACAGTACTTTCTTGCTTCAGCTCATTCTGTCATTTAACAACAGGGGTCCCAGATTTTAAAAATCACATCTTTAGAGACAGTGTCTGTACAACTAACAATTGGGAAGCTAACCATTCTAATTTTGCTCTGCAGCCCTTTTCACCCTCATTTGCCAAACTCACCCTGATAGCATTCAAAATGCTCCCAAGATTCTCCATCTCTAAAGAAGCCTAAAGTAGTTAGTGTGATGATAACTCAGTAAGATTTATTCAGCTCTTACTGTGTGCCTTGCTCTGTGCTAAGCACTGTAGATAAGATGGAAAAGCAAGATACATCACTCAGACATCTTGGCCTTCTCTATCCTCTGCTCCTGTCTCACCTGTAGAAATGGCCCTTCCTTGGCCAAGGCAAACCCCCTTAATATTCACCCTCCATCCCATCTTCTGCAGTTGCCCCCTCTTTCATCCTTACTCTCTCTCCCTGTCTACTGCATTTTCCTCTGCTGCCTGTAAACATGCCAATCTTTTCTCTGTCTTTAAAAACCCCTCACTTGATCCATCCATCCTCACTAGCTATGTCCTATCTCCCCTTCTTGGCTAGACTTGAAAAAAAGCCATCTTCATTATATATCTCATTTCTTCTCTGAGGGAGGGCCTGGAAGGAGGGACAGAATTTGGAACTCAAAATTTTTTAAAAGAATGTTAAAAATAAGTAACTTAAAAAAAAATAAAGCCTCTGTAGTCTGGTTTCTGATCTCACAATTCAACCAAAACCACTCCCTTCAAAGCTACCAGTGATTTCTTAATTGCCACATCTAATGGCTTTTTCTCACCCTGATCTTTCTTGCCCTCTGCAGCCTTTGACACAATTGATCACCCTCTTCTTGATACTGTAGGTTTCTATGGATTTCTTCTTTCCTAGTTCTTCTACCTATCAGATTGTTCCTCAGTCTTTGCTGGATCTTCATTTGGGTCAGCTCCTGCTAACTGGACCTCCCTCAAGGATCTCTATTGGTTACTTTCGCCCATTCTACCATTGGGTTTTTAACTTGAGATCTGTCAACTTGCTATTTTTTTTAAAAATGTAACTTTCAATAAAATTGTTTTCTTTTGTGATCTGACATTTTCATCGGTGCATTTAATAATGTTACTGAGAAGGGTCCATAGGTTTTACCAGACTGCCAGAGGAATCCATGGCACATCCTTTGCATGGGTTTGCTTGGTGATCTGATTAATTCTGATGGGTTCAGGTATCTTCTTTGGATGATTCCCTGACCTATATGTTTAGCCTGTCTCCTGAGCTCCAGTGGTACATTACCAGCTGCTTTTTGGACATCTCAAACTATGTCCTCTAGCCATCTCAAACTCATGTGTAGAGCAGAATTTCTTTCCCTTCCAAGCTTTCCTGTTCCTCCCATGACTCTTGTGGGCATCATCATCTTCCTAGTCATGCAGGCTCACAGCCCAGGGCCATCCTCACCCCCTTACTCATACCCCAGCCATCTAGTCTGCTGTTATCTAGTCTCCACCTTCACATCTCTCTGCTCCCTGGTGCAGGTCCCATCCCCTCACTTCACCTTGTCTCTAGGCCATCCTGCACTCAGCTGCCAAATTAATTTACTCCTTAATAAATCATGGCGACATACTGTACGCTCTAGAATCAGATATAATAAGGTCTGTTTAAAACCTTCATGATCAGTCTCCTCACAGATTCCACAGTCCAGCAGTGCTGATCCTCTTCCTGTTTGTCACACGTGACCTTCCATTTCTCCTGCTTTTGTCTTTGCGGTGTTGTCTCCTGTGCCTGGAATGTGCTCCCCTCTCATCCCCTGGATTCCCCGGCCTCTTTCCAGACTTGGTTCCAGCCCCACCTTCTACAGGAGGCCTTTCCCAGCCCCACTTGCCCCATTGACACTACCTTCCACTTGCCCAGTATGTATCTCTTATATACATATTTAGTTGATTGTTGTCTTCACCATTCGATCCCAAACTCCCCAAGGACAGGGACTGAGTTTTTTGGTTTGGTTTTGTTTCCATTTTTGGTTAGTCATTCTGCATTATGTGCCTGGAACTGTGCTAAGTACTGGGGATACAAGAAACAGCAAAACCAGGGTCCAGCACAACAGCTCTTTGAGGTCAGATGAAATGTTATATAAGGAATGACCAGTGGGCCTGGACAGCAGGCCTGGGAACTGTGTAGAGAGAAGGAAAGTACAGAGGAGAGGCAGAAGGGCTTTAAAAACCAAAGGCAATAGATTTGATGCTGGAGTTGAGTAGAAGAGTGTCTAGTCAGACTGAGCTTTAAGAAGTGGTCACTTTGGTAGCCTGAGGAGGCATGTATGCCCAGCTGTGCAGAGACTTCAGGAAAGTAGACAAATTAGAAAGGAAAGTAATCAGGGTGAGAGCTGATTAGGCAGCTAAGCTGAGTAGTGGATCAGGTATTTAACTGTGAGTCAAGAATACCTGATTTGGAATCTTGTCTCTGATACTTAGCAGCGTTGTGACCTTGGGCAAGTCAACAGCACCTCCCCTCAGCCTCCATTTCTAGGGGAGATGATGATCAGCACCCAGTGCACAGTCTATTTCTGAAGATCAGATGAGATAGGATGGCATACTGTGCAAACCTTAAGGTGTTGTACAAGCGTTAACTCGGTAATTAGGGCAGTGACTGTGTGAGTGGAGAGAAGAGGAGGTATAACGGGGATTCTGTGGGGTAGAAACACCAGGATAACACGGGTTTTAAACCTGGGTGATGGGAGATGGTAGGGACCTCAATAGTGAGAGGAAGGTTTGGAAGGAGCCTTGATTTAGGGAGAAAGATGGCTAGTTCTCCTTGGGCTATGTTGAGTTGGGAGTGTATTGGCACATCTAGTTTGAAATGTTTCACGGGCAGCTGGTAATACTGGATTGGAGCTCAGAAAGGAGACTGTTGTTGGATAGACAGACTTGGGAATTAGCATAGAAAAGACGGTTGAACTGGTGGGAGCCGAGGCTATCACCAAAAGGGAGAGAGAAAAGGAACAAGGAGCCCAGCTTGAGCATCGCCCCCAATGGTGGGTTTGACACGGATGACTGTCTAGCAGAGGGAACTGAGCATGCCTGCCAGCAGTTAGCTTCCCTACTCGCTGGTGTACATGCTGGTCTCAGTATCTGCCTGGATCAGTGTTGCCTATCTTCGACTGTAAGTCCCCAAGGGGTAGAGAGCATGTTGGACAGACAAGGACAGTGAGAAGACTGAGGCCACTGCTTCTTGGGGCCCAGGTCCTCTGTGCTACTCTCTTTCTTATTTGTTTGGTCCCCTTTTTGCCTGCTCTTTTGCTTGACAGCTCTATTCTAAATAAATAAAAATAAAAATAATAAAAAAGCTAATAAAAAGAGCTGAGATTGCTTAGAGCCCAGGGGTTGGTGACAATGTTCTCTCTGGCCATTAAACCCCAGTGTCTAACACTAGATGGTGCTGTGCTCTCTCCAGTTTGAATGTTCTGCTGGGTTGATTTATGGGTGGTGTGTCAGGTCAGCCAGCCAGCACTTTACTTATCTTGTCATTTATTTCCTCAAATCTAAACTGCCCGGGGAGAGTGACCCTACAAAGTCTGTTGTTTGCCAGGAGCAGAGTCTGAAAATGCCTCTTGCAGTTCAAGCACCCGAGAGTGAATTGCAAGAAAACCTGGGTTGCCCACATCCTGTTGAATTAAACGTGAAGTTCAATGCAGCAGCTTGCCAACCACTCAGGATACAAGGTTTCTTTACAGAGCTACTGTTCCAAATGGGATCAAAAGCAGATAAAATGTATCTGTCATATGGGCCTTCCATAGCCAAGTATGATGTTTTCAGGCTTTGGGCCAGGGCTTTCCCTTCCTTGGGTCTCGACTTCCCCATCTGCAAATTCAAGGAGTTGGAACTGGAACAGAGCCCTGTCAGCACAGTGAGTCTGTCATTCTATTATGGTACCAGGACAGCTGTGGGGTGACCAGCTTAGGAAAGAAAAGATCATGAGGTTGGAACACTTGAAAAATGCCCAAGGAACAGACTCTGGAAAATAATTTCCATGTCCAGAGGTCCCACGTAACATGCTTCCTGTCTCCCAGATTCCACCCAGGTCACTTCAGTTGGCTCATGGTGATGAAAGATTACTCGTGAATATGTGTTTATCTTTTTAACAGGGGCCAAGAGTAACTTGTGAATTTATCCAGGATGTCCCCAAAGCCTTAGTGCCATGAAAAAGCTTTAGTCAGTAGCTTAAAGCTACTTTAAGATTTGGGAGACATCCTATAGTCTGTGTATTGGAGTTGATAGCAACAGTTTTCCAAAAGTACTTTTCATTAATCCTTCGTGTTTTTCCTCCTGACTTTTCTCCTGACCCTGAGTTCTGTTAGAAATCAGCCCAATCAATGCAGATGTCTGAACAGGTAGACAGGGAAACTTCTCTCCTCTCTGGGCTTTTCTCAGTTCTTGTTTGATCCTTGTGGTCAAGGTCATTATCAACATCACGAGACTGGGACCTTACTGAGGTGCCTGCCCAGGAAAAGCCCAGGGCTAGAATTACCAAGGGGAAGTACAGGTCAGTGTCATGGCAAGCTGACAGGGCTTTGTCAGGACCCAGGTCAAATGGCAGGGGCTGGATGGGTGGCTACAATTACACAGGGAAGCTTGCATAACAGCCGCCCCTGCCCACTTCCCCCCCTGTCCCTTTTGGCTGCCTCACGTGTTCCTAACAGCAAAAGCTCCCCCAGCAATTTTTTTTTCCCTAGAAGAAAGGTTATGGCCTACCAGAAGCAAAATAGAATGTGGATATTGCAACAGCAGCTGTGTTCAATCTAAGCAAGACCCTTTGGGTGATGGCAGCAGATCAGCAGTTTCCAGATTCTCCCCAGATTGGTTAGAATTAATATTGTGTTGAGACCCCGAGGTCTGAGGTTTGCCTGTTTCCGGAAAGCTGTATGTAAATGAAGTCACGCCTTGAGTGCTTCGGGGATGCATGCTATTTAAAGCAGACCTGGGGTGCAGCCTTAACCCTGAGGGAGAGGTTGTTTTGTAACGTGATTCTCTCATTCATATTTTTGTATTTGAGGTTTTCTTAAAGCAGGGTACACCTGTACATTTTCTTTGGTATCTGAAGCTTCTATACTCTCTCTGGCTCCTTTCTCTTACCTTATGTGGAGCAAGACTTCATTGTAATGACTGCCCTTCTCCTTACCTAATCCCTTGATACCTTAAAGCTCTGACCAGCAGTACCCTAAGGGCTGCCCCTGGATTATTATAATTTTTACAAAGGTGAGTTTCTGAGAACAACAGGAAACTAGCCTGAGGTGACAGTGGCTCTGCTTTGGGGTATAGACATCCATGAAGGCGCCTCTCTGGGGATGCTGTTCCATCCACCTCCACCCCCAGGTGTCTGCTGACCTTGTCGCCCTTATGTGGCCTGTGGCCAATCACCCATCACCATAGCACCTTTATCCTAGGGCTCTACAAGGACACACAGACTGGGCTTTCTGGAGGTCCTTTTCTAGAATGATTGCACCCATGATCAGACTGTCCTCCATGGCCCTCCTCTAGCCCAGTACTACCACCCCTCCTCTGAACTTGCTCCAGGCATCATAATCATCACTAGAGTTTATAAAGTGCTTTAAGATTTTCAAAGTGCTTTTACAAGCATCTCATTTGATCCTCTTGAGGAAGAAATTGAAGCATGCAGAAATGATCTATTTAGGGTCTTAAGTATCTGAGGCTGAATTTGAACTTGGATCTCTGGCTAGTCATGCAAAATCTGCTCTTCTCCTTAGCTACCACATGAGAATTCTAAGTTATTGCCCTGGGTGTCTCAGCGTGTGGACAAACTCCTGTGAAATAGAAAGAGCTGGAATGCAAAGCAGGAGGTCTGGATTCTGGTTAATAACCTGGCATTCATTCAGTGTATGGCTTTAGGCGGGGTCCTTCCCCTCCATGGGCCTCAGTTTCCTCCTCTGGAAAATGAGAAGTTGGACTTCATGAACTTTGCCTCAGTCCTCAAATGCTAGAATTCTGTGAGCACAGAAGTTAAAAAAAAGGTAACTTAAGGGAAAAGCTTATCTACATTATTCTATTACTGAGGTTGGTCTGTTGGAGTTGTTTTATCCTTTTCAATTTCTTTGGCCTGGACCTGTGTTGGGAACTAAAAAAGAACAGAGAACATGGAATTAGATATACAAAAGACCAGATACAGGTTTACAACCAAGAATAACTTACATAGCAAAACTGAATATAGTCTTTTTTAAATTAAAATTTATGTTTATTTTTAGTTTACATTGTTCATTTCCACAAGATTTTGAGTTACAAATTTTCTCCCCTACCCACCACCCCAAAATAGCAATCCCACTGTATGCCCCCTCCCCAAATCTGCTCTCTCCTATATCTTCCCACATTCCCCCCTCTGACTTTCCAGTAGGGCAAGACAGATCTCTATACCCCAGTGCCTGTATATCTTATTTCCCAGTTGCATATTAAAAAAAAGTACCTTTTTTTTAAAAAAAAAAACATTTGATTTGGGGGCAGTTGATAATTCTGGAAACTGCCACAGCTGCTGTTGATCCACTCTCCCAAAGTCCCTGGCTGATCAGGGGCTGCCCTGAGGCTAAAACTATGGGCTCACATGGGGCTGGGCTCTGTTCCCAGTGTGCTGCAATGGACCCTTCCTGTCTGCCTGCTGGCCTGCATTCAGCAGGAGGTTTGTTTCTCTCTATCACTTTGTGGGTTCTGTAGCCCTAAAGTTTGTTTAGAGTCATTTTTTATAGGTATTTGAGGTGGTTATAGAGGGAGCATACACAGTTTTCCTGCTTCTATTCCATCATCTTGGCTCTGTCCCAAAATTGAATATAGTCTTGGGGGGGGGGGTGGGATTGGGAAGGGATGGAATTCTTAGGAATTCTAATGAAAAAGAGGACTTCTCAACATTTTTAAGACTAGTGCTGGGTAGAAATCTTAAAATACAAACCTGGGAGTAAAGAGAAACATAAAAAGGTAAATATAAGTGGTCATGCAGAAAAGACTTCATAGGTGTAAAGTGTTCACATTCTAGTTGGGAAGGGGAGGGATGATATAAGAATCATGTCTACTGGGCTCATAAATGCAGCCAAATTAGCAGCCAAATTAGCAGCCAGGAGTGATCTTTGTTAAACTTTGATGATGTTTGATGAAGAAAGGAAAGAGATGGGGGAAAGGATACAATAGGAAAGCAGAGAGAGGGGAAGTTTATTATCTCACATTATTCAGAGCACCACAAGTCTGTGGAAGCAAGGAAGGAGCAGAGAGAATGGGTGGCATTTGAGCTCATTTTGAACTGATGCAAGGTAGTGAGCAGAACCAGGAGAACACTTTATTCTCTAACAGCAACATCACAATAACATTTGGTTTTGAAAAACTTAAAGAACTCTCTCAGTGCAGTGATCAGCCGAGATTCTAGAGGACAAGTGATTTATGATGTTGCCCGCCTACTGACAGAGCTGATAGACGAAATGTGCACAGTGAAATATAGTTTTGGACATGGCCAACATGGGAGTTGGTTTTGCTTGACTAGCTGTATTGGTGGCAGGGTTTTTCTTTTCTTTTTCTTCACCCTCCCCCCAAAGGGTCAACAGAGATAGGAGAGAGAGAGAAGATAGATGTGTATTAGTTAAAAAAAAAGAAAGTTGCCTGGGACACTGCAGGATTGTTGGCTTCCTCAGTGTCACATCGATAGCAGGTGTTAGAAGAGGGCCTTGGGCTCTGGTCTTCTTGATGTCAAGGCTGACTCTGTAGTACCCCATAACACCTTTCATTTGACCCATTCCATAGAAAACGGAGCTAGAAGGGTCCTTGTCCATCATCTGGTCCAGCCTCTCACTTTATGGAAGAGAAAACTCAGACCCAGAGAGGCAATGTCACTTATTCAAGCTCACTTCCAACCCACAAAGAGGCAGAGGGTGGCCCACAGCTCACCCCTTGGGTGTTTCTTATAAGGTTTTTATTCTTCCTGAGACTCTTAGCCCTATTTATTTGGGTTAAGGCTAGAAACTGTTTGACTTCTCTTACCAAAGGTCAAATTTAATTCAACTCAAGGAACAAAAGCAGTTAGATATATAATTAAATGGCCCAGCAGATGAAAGCAGAAACAAAAACAGGACCCCCTTCAGAAGCATAAAAGAAGGGAGACTGAGCATGAAGAATTAAAACAATGAAGGAAAATGGAGACAGGTTCCTAAGTGTTTCATTTCCATGGACCATAAACCACCCCACCCTGATCCTGCTCCAATCCCAGGATTTGAAATTAACCCCCACTTACTGGTCTCTCTTTTGAATCATGGAGCAGTGGGGAAAATACTGGACTGTGACCCAGGAAAGACCCAGCCTAGGTCCTGGCTCTGGATGTCGATGGGCTGTGCCATTGAACTCCTTTAGGCTTCAGCTTCCCTGTCTGAAAAATGGGTTGTTAAAAAGACAGTGGGTTATACACTTTAAAGTGAGCTATTAGCAACATTGCTCACTCCTGACAGTTCTGGCCTCGAGAATCCTCATGTAGGGGCCTCCCATTTGCATCACACATCAAGGTTTGCTAAGTGTTCTGCATAGGTCATCTCCCTTGACCTTCACAACCACCTGAGGAAGGTGCTATTATTGTCATTTTATAAATGAGAGAGCTGTGTCTTAGGGAAGTTTAGTGACTTGGCCAGGGCCACACCATTGGTAAAGCTTTGAGCTGGGATTCACATTCAGGGCTTCTTGACTCCCAAGTCCACTTTAACCACTGTGCCACCAGGTTGCCTTGAATTCCTCCACTTGGAACAGTGTTGGAAATACTCATCTTAGAGGATTGAGCATGGTGGGGGAGATCGGGGGTCCTTGGAGATTCAGTTCTCATTCTCATCCATTAGATGAGAGGATCAGATTTCTGACAGGCTGGAAAGATGGGCCAAATTGAGAAGAATGAAATTGAATAGGGGCCAGTGTAAAGTTGGGCTCAAAAAATCAAACATGCAAGTAAGATGTTAGATGTACATCTAACTACAGTTTTCCAGGAAAGATGGAGAGTTTCAGTAGAATGCAAGTTTGGTATGGATCAGCAATGTGGGTGTCCACACAATAGGCTATTGATAGGCCAGGCTCCATTCCCAGAAGCATAATGTTCATAAGGAGTTCATTGATCATCCTACCATATTCTGCCTTGCTCAGACCACATCTAGAAAGTTGTGTTGAGTTTTGATTTCAGCCACATTTTAGGAGAGATACTGACAAGATGGAGCATATATACAACAGAACAGTGAAATAATAGGGGACAGCTGGCTGATACTATGTTAGAAACAGTGTAAAGAACTGGGACTATTTATTGTAGAGTAGAGAAGATTTAGTGGAGAGATTATATTTACTCTTGAGTATCCGAGGGACTGGAGAGGCTTTAGATTTGTTTTGTTTTGTTCTAGAAGACAAAATTTGGAGCCATGCTTGGGATTTGCAGAAAGGCAGATTTAGCTTATAGAGAAAACCATCCAAACAATTAGAACTACCCCAGAAGTTGAATGAGCAACCCTTGGAGTGGCTGGTTTCCCATGACTGAAGGTTTTCCAGTCAAGACTGGATAACAATTTTTCAGAGAGGATTATTATTCGGATGTGTGTTGGCTTAGCATATAAGTTCTACTGAGAGACGAAATTATATTTCTGTTATTTCTGTCTTAACACATGATGACTATAGGGGCATTACTTAACTTCTCTCTCAGTTTCTCACTTTGAAAAATTGATTTTTTTTTTACTCTGAAATAATGTCGGTGAACTACATTGGTCTCCCATAGATCAACAGAAAGTATCATATTCATTCAAAATTATGATTGTTATCTATACCTATGAAAGCTTTCCCTACTACGTCTGAAAGCAAACCAGTTACATATAGGATTTGAAAATAAATTCCTGCCTCTGATGGGGAGTTCTAATAGGAATGTTTCAGGAAGAATCTGTCTTAGAGTCTGGTTGAATACAGAACATTCATTCAACAGATATTGATTAAGTGCCTATTAGTATATATTACCTTGTTTTGCTCTTCTGTGTGAATGTTCCTCACTGTTTTGGCCATAAATTTGAGAGTTTCATGGTTGAAAGGAGGGGAAGGAGGTCATGAAGCTGATGACATCATTGAACTTCATAACCTTGCCTAGAATGGCTCTCATGGGTGTTCTCTCTCTCTCTCTCTCTCTCTCTCTCTCTCTCTCTCTCTCTCTCTTCCCCCCCACCCCCGTCTCCCTCTCTTTCCCTTCTCTTCCTCCTTCCCTTTCCTCTCTCCCCATCTCTTCCTCTCTCACTTTCTGCATATGTGTATACATACATTATATATGTATAGATATACATACATATTAATAGTATTTCATGCCAATTTTCAAAACACAGGAAGAGAATGGCATCTTCAAGCTTAAGGCAAGAAAATTCAACTTTAATTTCTGACAAAATTCTAAGATGTCTCATTAAGGAACTTCTTAGTGAGCATTTAGAAGAGGGGGCAGTGAATGCAGAGCCAGCATGGCTCCATCAAGAACAGATCCTTCTAAGGCTCAGTTCAAAACCCATCTCTGACAGGAGGGCTTTCCTGATTCCCTTCCCTCCTCTTGCATACCACTGCCCTAGCTCCTAGTCCTTTCCTCTCTAGGGCTACCTTCTATCTAACCTGTATTTATCATATATGTGTGTACATATATGTATTCATACACAGAAGCACACATATATTTATATACATGCATACACAGTTTGTCTCCCTCATTAAAATGTAAACTCCTTGAGGGAAAGGACTGTTTCCCCTTATTTATATCCCTGGTACTTTTCATAGTTCCTAGATACTTAATAAATGCTTGTTGAATTGATTGGTGCTAGGCTTAGTTTATTTCCTTTTCTGACAGGGTTACTAGATTGAGAGATGGGGATTATCCTGTAGATAGAATATTTATAGCTCTTTTTTGAGGTAGCAGAATTTGCACAGACTTTGACCAAGTCTTTGATACTTTCCTTTTAGACAAGACAGAGATGCAGATGAGATGGGAGAACTAGGAACCATGAGATGGATCTGGAGCTGGTTGAATCTCCAAACCCAAAGAATGGACATTAATGGTTTAGGATCATTTTGGAAAGTTGTCTCTTGTGGGCTGTGCCAGGAGTCTGGGCTTGACCCTGAACTATTTAACAGTTTCATCCATTATTTGGCTAAAGGCAAATCAGATCTGAAGATGCTACAAAGGTGGGAGGGATAGCTAACTGCTAGATGATAGAGTCAGGATACAGAATGATCCCAACAAGCTAAAACATGGGCCTGGATATAATGATGTATGTGTAAATGAAAAGTCTTATACTTAGATTGTTTTCAAAAGTCTTCACAAATACAGGATGGAGATGTGGCTAGATAGCCATCCATCTGGGAAAAAGGCCTTGGTTTTTGGCATGTCAAGAACTCAAATTGAATCAACAACATGGCAGGGCAGCCAAACTCCCTCCCCCCTTTCCCTTCTCCTCCCCCCACCCCCATCCCTCCCCAACCACCACCGTCAACTCCTGGGATCTACAGTAGCAGCAGCAGGAGAGGAAGGAATCATGCTTTGATTGAGGGAGGTGATGGTGCTGATGGCCGGGCCAGATAGCACCAGGAGCTCTGTGCTTGGTTCCAGGCACCACAGAGAGTGTGCAGAGGAGAGCAGCAAGGCTGAGCTCATGGCATATGGAGACAGATTGAAGGACCTTGGGATGTTTACCCTGGAGGAGACTAAAAGGAAAATGAGTTATTTTCAAGTCACATGGGAGAGAGATTGGATTTGTTGTCTGTCTGGCCCTTGAAGACAGAACTAAGAACCATGGGTGAAAATTGCAAGACACGAATTTAAGCTTACTCTAAGGAAAACAACAACAACAATTTCCTAACAGTTGTTTAGTTGTTTCAATTTTTCCCAACTCTTGGTGACCCCATTTGGGCTTTTCTTGGCAAAAATACTGGAGCAATTTGTCATTTCATTCTCCAGCTCATTTTTCAGATTAGGAAACTGAGGCAAACAAAGTGAAATGACTTGTCTAGGGTCACACAGCCAGTAAGTGTTTGAGGCCAGATTTGACCTCAGGTCTTCCTGACTCCAGGCCCTCCATTTTATCCAGTGTACCACCTCGATGCCCTCCTAACAGTTATATTTAAACAAAAGTTGAATGGACTGCTTCAGAAGCTAGCAAGTTCTCCAATACTGGAAGTCTTCAGGTGATGCCTGACTGAACATGAGGATGTTAAAGGGAGCATTTTTGTTAAGTGTGGGTTAGGCAGGATGTCTTCTGAGTTCTGACAAGCTTCAGATGCAGGTCTCACCCTGTCAGGCCATGTGGCTCCCTGCTGCCTCTGCAGTAACATAGTGATGCCTGCGTTAGGCTCCTCCATTTGGCAGCAGCCTGGGGGGTGGGTTGAAGTTCCTATCCAAGGCTTTCTCTGTCTTTGGTGTGAAGTAAGCCCAAGTAACATTAACAGATTTGTTTTTCAAGGTAGTTTCCTTACAGTGTTGCTTTCTGTTCTCAACTTATTCATCCCCTGCCTTCTGAGGAGGACTTTTAAAAATTTTTGCCAATTCCCTGGGAAATCCCAATAGAACTTTAACTAAAATCCAGGCCTCAGATCCTAGCTGAGCTCCCAGCACTAAGCAGTGCTTCCTGTTCAGGTGGTAAATGTTATGAGTCATGGAATGGTTTTCTTTTTTTTTTTTAAACAAATGCTTTATTAACTTCTGTTTTACATCATTCATTTCCACCAGATTTTGAGTTACAATCATTTTCCCCCCATTATTCCCCTACCCAACCTCCCAGAATAGTAGTCCCACAAGATATCGCCTCCTCCAATCTGCACTCTCCCATACCCCCATCGACTTTTCCATTAGAGGAAGGTGAATCTTTGTGTCCCAATGCCTGCACATCTTATCTCGCTATTACAAGCAAAAGAGTATTAATAATAGTATTTATATATATTTGAAACATTTAATATTATGACCTCGAATTTCAGATCCATTTCCTTCCTCCCTTGTCACCCATTCCTTCTTGGGAGATAAGTAATTCAGTATATGTTGTACATGTCTAGCTATGCAAAACATTATCATAGTAGATATATTGTACAAGGCTGCTTATAATTCCCTCCCACTCATCCCACCCCCCACCTGGTCCATTCCCTACATGATCCTGTCCCTCTTCTATAGTGGGTACTTCCAACCTCCCCTCACCCCAAGGATGCCCTCCCATCCATCATCCCTCCTCTCATCCCCCTTCCCCCTATCCTGCTGCAGGTTGAGATATCCCATTTATTATGTATGTCATTTTCTCCCTGAACCAAATTCAATGTGAATGTTGTTTTGCCTTTTTAGCCTTCCTTATTCTCCCCCTCCTTTGCAACCACTTCCCCTTGCTTCTTCTACATGGGATAGTTTACCCTACCCTGTCTCTCCCCATCTCCTCTTGCCACTTTCCTCTCTCACCTCATAATTTCATCCCTTGAGTATTCTCCCTTCCCAACAAATTCAACCTATGCCCTCTATCCATATATAACTGTAACCATATACACACACATTCACATATGTATTCATATGACCACACCCCCTTCTTCCATTATTTTCATAGTGAGAAAGATATCATCAGTCACAGTTATTGCTTTTCCATATAGGAATGTAAATAGTTCAACTTTGATAAGTTCCTTTTGATTTCTTTTCCCTGATTACCTTCTCATGCATCTCTTACTTCTTGTGTCTGGATGTCAAATTTTCTATTCAACTCTGGTTTTTTCCTCAAGAATGCTTGAAAGTCCTCTATTCCACTGAATGACCATATTTTCCCCTGAAACAAAATACTCAGTTTTGCTGGGTAGGTGACCCTTGGGTTCATTCCCAGTTCTTTTGCCCTCTGGAATATCATATTCCATGCCCTTCGATCCCTCAGTGTAGAAGCTGCCAGGTCCTGGGATATTCTGATTGTGTTTCCACAATATTGAAATTGTTTCTTCCTGGCTGCTTGTAGTATTTTCTCCTTGATCTGGGGATTCTGGAACCTGGCTATAATATTCCTGGGAGTTTTCTTTTTGGGATCTTTTTCAGGAGGTGATCTGTGGATTCTTTCAACCTCTATTTTGCCCTCTGGATCTAAAACATCAGGGCAGTTTTCCTTGAGAATTTCTTGAAGGGTGATTTCTAGGTTCTTTCTTTGATCATGGCTTTCAGGTAGTCCAATAATTTTTAAATTGTCTCTCCTGGATCTATTTTCCAGGTCAGTGGTTTTTCCCATGAGATATTTCACATTGCCTTCTAATCTTTCATTTGTTTGGATCTGCTTAACAGCATCTTGATTTCTCATAAAGTCATTAGCTTCCATTTGCTCCAGTCTAACTCTGAAGGAATGAATCTCCTCAGTGAACTTTTGAGATTCTTTTTCCATCTGGCAAATTCGACTTTTTAAGGCATTCTTCTCCTCATTGCCCTTTTGGGCCTCCTTTGCCATTTGAGTTAGTCTATTTTTTAAGGTGTTGTTTTCCTCAGTCAGGCTGTTGACCCTCATTTCATACTTTTCCTGCATCCTTCTCATTTCTCTTTCCAATTTTTCCTCCACTTCTCTTATTTGATTTTTAAAGTCCTTCTTAAGGTCCTCTATGGCCTGCAACCCACTCATGTTTTCCCCTGGGGCTTTTGGAGCAGGACTTCTGACCTCACAGTCCTTTTCCCGCTCTATGCCCCCAAAATAGGAGTCTAGGGTTGCATTTTTCTGTTTCCTTTGCCTTGGCATGTTGCCACTTAATTGCTTGACTTTTGGGCTTCTTGCCACACTATGGCTTTAAGGCCAGCTAGAGGAATTTTCGTCCCGAACGTGTGGGGGGCAACTTCCCTTTCTGGCAAGCTGTAAACCCACCCACAACTTCCACCCTAGATCACAATCCGGATCCAGGGAGGTTAAAGCAAGAGCGATTACCCCCCAAGACTGATCGCTGGATCTCCCCACGATTTGTAGGCTGGGAGCCAGAGCTGCCTCTGAAAACTACAAAATGGCGTGTCTCCTCAGCAGCTTCTAGCCCCCAGGGGAGGGAGCTGACGCATTCCCCGAATACTAGTCCCAAAGTCCATAGGACACTAACCTCTTACTTTGTCCTAGGCATGTCTATGTTGATAATTCTGGAGTCGCCACAGCTCCTGGTGTTCTGGGGTTCCTCCAGCTGGCTTCTGGCCCTGCCGCCCTGGGGCTAAAACCTCGGCTCACATGGACCTGTGCTCCGCTTGGCTCGGCTCCTGCGCTCTGCGCGCTGCTGGCTCCCAGACCGCTGCGCTGGTCCTTCCTGCAGGGCTGCTGGGCTGTCCTCAGTGGGAGGTTAGCTTCTCTGTGTCGTTCTGTGGGTGCTGGGGCTCCAGAAGTTGTTCACAGTCCTTTTTTACATAGTTTGTGGGGAATCTGGGGGCAGAGAGGCTTGGACGAGCTGTTTCTACTCCACCATCTTGGCTCCCCATGGAATGGTTTTCTTTTCCCAAGCTGTGGCATCAAATGGGAGACTATGGGTGGGGGCAGAGATCTGGTTTGGGATTTAGCCGCTGCTTCTAGATGCTTAGAAACAAGGATGGGAAGACAGAATTTAGAGCTGGAAGGGGCTCCAGGGACATCTGGCCCAAACCTCCCTCCTGATTTTGCACGTGAAGAGACTAAGTCTCAGGGAGTCAGAGTCCTGCTCAGACAAGGTCCTGCAGGTAGCAGATGGAAAGCCAGATTTGAAGCCTCAACTCTCATACTGGTACCACCAAGCTGCCCATCTGTGTTTGGGCTAAGAAACAGCTCTGGGCCTCTTTAATGGCAGGATGCATTTCATTGGTCCCATCAACTATTTACCCATAAGGCTCTATGATATTATACTGGGCCCTACTGGATGGAAGCCTTGGGTATATAGGGGTCCTTTGGGGATTGTGAAGTTTGGATTCAATCAAAGGGCTGCACTTGAGGATCTAGAGGGCCACATGTGCCCTCAAGGCTGAAGATTCCCCACCCCTACCTAGGAGGATAGAAGCCTAATAAATACACACACACATGCATACATGTACACATCTTTTAGAAAACAGATATACCCACATATGTGTGTATATATACATAAATATATGTGTACATGTATATGTATACATACATATATACATATATGTATGTATATGTGTATATATATATATATATATGTATATATATATATATATATATATATATATATACACATATACACACAGTGTTTTTTAGGGTCTTGCTCTGTGATCCTTCTCTCCTGACTCTCAGTCCAATCCTCCTTCTCCTGCCCAGGGAATCCTCTCCCCATCAGCAGAGGATGGGTTTCTACTGATCCAGCTACACTGTCATCTAATCTCCCTTGTCAAAACAGCTTTGCAAAACTTTGCAAAACTCACTTTGCAAAACAGCTGGCCAGGGTTAGGGGTGCAGAGCTCCGGGATTAAGTAACTGCCCTGGTGACAGGGGAGCTACATTCCTGAAAGAGACAGCTTTAGTTTCCCTCCAGAGCCCCAGAAGTCAAGCCAGCCAGGTGCCTGTACTGGCAAGTTAAGGAGACCTGGGAGATCAGGTGAGATACTGAGTAACATGATCACAAGGTGAGACGTTTCTTGGGGAGCTTAATCCCTGTCACTCTCAATCATGTCTCCTGTTGACGGGCCCTTTCCTTAACGAGTCTGTCACTGCTCCTGAATATCAGTGAATCTGTGAGTGCTGCTGATCAGGCTGGCCCGGATAGGGTGTCAAGCTTCTGGTAAGAGCTAGCCTCTGTAAACTCACATTGAAAAAGAGATGGGGAATTTACAAAGACCTTTTCTTATCACCTCCTTGTGATATAACAGGGCAAGGTCTCTCATGTCCACTTTACAGAGAGGAGAAAGCCAACTCTAACCGGGTTCCTCTCTTGTGACTGAGCAGGGACATGAGGGTGCCCCAGTTCACCTGTAACTGGGAATCAGAACTTCAGCCAGCAGTTAGAGGGACAGTGACTCTGTGATCCAGTTACCCTGTCTCCTTGTTATTCTTCACAAAGGACACTGTCTTTTCCCTGGCTGTCCCCACCTCTGGAATGTTCTGCCTCCTCACTTCTGATTCCCAGCTTTCTCAGCATCCTTTAATTCCCACCTTCCGCAAAAGGCCCTTCCTAGCCCTGCCCCACCCTAGTTACCTCCCATTTACACTGTGTGTGTTGTTTATATGCATATAGCTATTTGCACATTGTCTCCCCCAATTAGACTGGGGATGCTTGAAGGCCTCTGCCATGTTTTTTTTTTTTAACTTTCTATTTTGATTGCTTAGTTCTGTACCTGAAATAAAGTAAGAGCTTAACATATGCTTGGTGACTGACCATTTATTGACTAACTGAATCAAGAGAAATGCAAGATTGGTTGAAATAATGAATGGGGTTGCCAGATTTGAAGCCTCAACTCTCATAGTGGTTACCACCAAGCTGCCACCTTTCACTGGGCAGAGGGCATCAGGCATCTGAGCTACCCAGTGATGACTGGCTGGATTCCCGTCTCTTTCGTGATTCTTGAGAAAGCAGACATTTACTTTGAAATATATCTGTTTATACCTTGTTTTAGTTAGTACCAAAGTCAACTAGATAAAAGATTGATTCTATCTGTTCCTGACTGTGCCTTCATTATTTATGGAGGAGAAGTGAAAAAGAGGGGAAGGGAGGGAGGGGGAGAGAGACAGAGACAGAGGAAAGAGAGAGTTAGAGGACATAGACCTTCTCTGTCTGAATGTCAGGGTGAAAGGAGTCCTTTCTTCCTCCCTGAGCAGAGAATTCCATACTAAATGAGATAGAGTCCCAGGCAGCCTTGTTCCCTCCTTCACTGCTCTTTTGGCTCTGCTTCTGATTCTCTGGACTTTCCCACCCTGGAAGATCACTCCAGCCCTATGGTGCCTGCTCCTCCAATTGGTGAATACTTTCTAGAACCTCCATTTGAGAAAGCCCCCATTCTCCCGTTGGCTTCCCTCTTGACTCTCCTGATTTCTCCACTATGACTCCAACACCCCCTCCCCCCAGCTACCTTTTACCTGTTTGAATGTAAGTAAGCTCCTTGAGGGCAGGGACTGTCTTTTTGTTTATGTTTGTATTCCAAGTGCATTAGTCCTGTGCTTGGCATAGTTAACCCTTAATACATGCTTCTGGACTCCATAATGATTATTAGGAACCAGCTAGGGGGCACCATGACTATTGCACTGAGCCTGGAGTCAGGAAGAACTGAGTTCAAATTCAGTTTCAGACTCTTGTGTGACCCTAGGCAAGTCACTTAACCTCTGTTTGCCTCAGTTTCCTCAAATGTAAAATGGGGCCTCTAATAGCACCTACCTCCCAGGTTTGATGATCAAATATGATCATAATTGTAAAGTGATTGGCAAAATGCCTGTTCCCCAGTATATTTTGTATAATCTTAAAGCAGTATTTAAGAGTATTCATTCTCTCCCACCACTCCCCTGCACCCCAAGTTGAAAAGGGAGCTGCCATTGCTATCTGCTGGGAGGGCCTTTCTTTACTGTTTAAGCCCCTGCCGGGCCATGAACTCAAAGGCCAGTCTCTAGGAGGGCATTGACTAGAGACGGAACGTTCTTGGTGGGCACCCACGAGGGAGCACCTGGAAAGTCCCACCACACCCACATTCCAAAATAGGGGGGAGAGATTCCTCCTGCTGAAGCCCCGGAGATAACGATCTTTGTTTCACCTTTGGTCCTACAAATCCTCGGCCCTCATGGGCACCTGGCTACAGCCCAGGCAGTGCGTCAGTGAGTAGCCACACAACCAGGAAATGTAGGTTCTGGACTCTTTTCCTGCTGTACCACATGACTCTGCCCAACTTTCAAGGACTTATTCATCAAATTAGCCATAAAACTATAGCCCAGTAACCATCTTTATTCTTTCTTTGCTGATTCTGAAGGCCCTTCTGGACCTTGTAAATCATCCAGTTTATCATCAGGAACAGCATGGGCTAACCAATGCACACAAGTGCTGGTTGGTCTGGAGGTTTGACCAAGTCTGGATTCTGTCGATGTCCCAAACTCCCCTGACCCACACGGATGGGCCATTTCTCCAAAGTTACAGTCTTAGCAAGTTGGAACACTGAGAAGGTCAAGTGACATGCCCATGGTCCCAAAGCCACAGTACTTGAATACCTGTCTATTTGATTCCATGGCCACCCCTGTGCCCCCTACACCACATTTCATTGGCTAGTGGAGATTTCCAAATGAGAGAATGATGGGAAAACTAGATTTTTACTATTTTCTGAAATAAGCCAAAGAACTTGGGTGCTGTTTGTTCCAGATGACACCCCTGTACTTTCCCATTAAAGGCAAGAGAGAAACCAGCAGAGCCCTGGAGGGAGCGGAGGGACCAGAAGAGCATCTGGACAGTAGCCTAAGGGGAGGGGTGGTGGTGAGAGTGGGGCCCATGTAGGAGCGACAGAGTGATATTAGCTGGCCAGAGGAGGGTGTCTGAAGGTGCAAGAGAACAAAGCACAATAGGCAGCCAGCCACTCTTGTGTCTTGTGGGATGCCGCCATCGAAATGCTCAGAGGCAAGAACAGTTTGCTCTCCCGAGGCTGCTCCTAGTAGCGCAAAGCAGGCTGGCAGACTTCTAAGACCGAAGTGCCAGAGTAGAACCTTGGGCAAATCCCTTCCCTTCAGAGCCTCAGCGGAATGGGAGCAGAAATACTGGCACTATTTTCTCAGTTATTGTAAATAAAATATGTGTTGTAAAGTACTATCCAGCTATTTTTACAGATAATAGTATTAATAATGTACACTTATATAGCGCCTTGAAGTTTACAGAGACATATGTTTATACACACACACACACACACACTCACACACACTCATTTGATGCGATTCTTGCAACAACACTGTGAGGTAGGTGCTATTATTATGCCCAATTTACAGATGAGGAAACTGACTTGGAGAGAAATTGACTTGCCCAGGTCACAGCTGTTCTGAGGCAGGATTTGAACTCCTGTCTTCCTGATTCCAAGAACAACACTCTATTCACTACTCTACCAACTGTTTATTATTGTTCTATATTATTACTCTTATAAATGGTAAGCTGTAACCCTCAAGGTGCCATATAAATGTATATTATTAATAATGCACTGTAAATATATTTGTATATTCCTTTACAACTCATAGCTTTGTGACCCCAAGCTTCTCTCTGAAACAAAGGTCCACATTTGTAAAACCAGTATTCTTTCAGTCAAGTCAAGTCAGCAAGCATTTAACGATCACCTGCTGTGAGGCAAGCTCTGTGCTACATGCTTGGGATACAGAGATAACCAAAACAATAGTCTGAACCCTATCTCAGATACTTGTTTATTAGCTGTGTGACCCTGAGACAGTCACCTTTTCAGCCTCAGTTTCCTCATCTGTAAAATGGGGTGATGACAGCCCCTTACACCATAGGATTGTTAGGAGGATCAAATGGGATAGTCTATGTGAAGTACTTTACCAACCCGAAGCTCTATGCAAATTAATCTAGCAATTATTATAAAAATAGTTGTCATCTGTAGCATTTTAAGGCTTCCAAAACCTTAAGATTCATTATTTTTATCATCATTCACTACCTCCTTGGATCCTCCCAACAGCCATTATTATTCATTAGGATTACCCCCGGGTGACCTTGGTGGAGTCACGACTTCTCCAGGTGTCATTGACCTCATCCATGGAATATAAATGAGGCCAGTGTGGTGCAGTGCAGTGCCATGAGTAGTGTTCTGAACTTGCACTCAGGAGACCTGGGTCTGATGTCTAGTCACACGTTCTCTAGCCCTCAGACCAGAGCTTCCTCTGCCTGTGTCCTCTCTTAGCCTCAGTTTCCCCCTAGCTAAAATAAGGATAATTAAACTCCCACTGACTCCCTCACAGCAACGTTGTGAGGAAAGCCCCTCTGTTCACTTGGTCCTGGGTGCTAGAGAAATGGAAGCAATCGTTGTTGTTATTGCGGGGGGCAGATGTCTATTAAATATGGAAACTAATCTCTGGACCCAGCCTACTCCTCTCCCCTCTTTCACTGAAGGACCAAGGCATCATTTGGATGCCCTGGTGCCCTGCAACTCCTCAGTGTGTGTAAACACAGCCATTATGCTGATAGCTGGCTATTTTGGGCCCCCCAGAGAATAACATTAGTGTTCTCAGTGGCACTATTGGTTATCACCTCTCTGCTGAGCAGGGCTTTCTGGCTTCTGAAAAGCAATGAGATAAGAAGGGGAAATGATTCATTTGTGCTATATGCTCCAGCATGGGCTTGGGGAAGTGACAGATCGGCATGTTTATTGAAAGTGGCCTTGATGCTGTGCAGCCCACAGCCCTGGCTGTGAAGGAAGCAGCCTTCACTAGGGCCCTCAGGTTGGCTCATGCACCTGCTCTGGGGAGTTCATGATCTACTGACATCTCAGCTCCTGCTGCCTTTTCTCCATTCCTCCATTTGCCTTTGTTTTCATATAGCATTTATATTTATACCGAGCACTTTTCCCACAGTATCCCCCTGCCCCTGTGATATAAGCAGTGCACATGATACTACCCTCTCTTTACAGATGAGGAAAATTGAGAAAGGAGAAAGAACTCACATCTGGGAAAACTTGAAATGCCTTATGAAGGAAGTAGCCCTCCAGCTTAGGCCTGATAGCAGATAAGGATTCTGAGAGGTGGCTGTGAAGAGAGCGGACATTCCAGGCCCTCTCAGTTTTAAGTTGGAAGGAAAGTGATAGTCTAGCTTCGTCAGTTGAACAATAGTTAAATATTTATTAAATACCTTTTATATTTCAGGCACCATACTAGGTGCTAGATACAAAAATAAAAGCATCTGCCCTCAAGGAGCTTACAATCTAGTTGGAGGAGACAGTATGCATGTGTGTGTGTGTGTGTGTGTGTGTGAATATATGTGTGTGTGTATATATATACATATATATATATATATACACACATAGATACATATATATCCTACCCTAACACATATATGTGTAGATACGAATGGATGCAAAATAATTTGGAGGGAGGAAGGCTTTAATGTGCAGAAGAATGAGGGCTGCCTTCCTGTAGAGGGCTCACATGAGCTGAGCCTGGGCTAGTAGAGTATTTAAAAGGGAAGAATGTGAAATCGGGTTGGAAAGCTAGTGTGGGCCCAGATTGGGAAGGGCTTTAGATGCCAGGCTTATTGCTCTTGGGGCAATAAGGATCCCCTGCAGATTTTTTAAAACAAGTTCTTCATGATATTTTTTGTTTCTTTCATCCCCATAGTACTCCTGAAGCTTCTGAGTAGGGGAGTGGCATGCTCTAACCTGTGGCCTTAGTAAGATGACTTTGGCAGCTGTGCAGAGAAGGGTTTGGAGAGAAACAGAAAAATCAGTTGGGAGACTGTTGTCACAGTCTAGGTGAGAGATAAAACATGGGAGTGACAATGTGAGTGGACTACTAGAAGAATTTCCAATATGATTGAGTAGGCCAAACTCCTAACCATAAAAAAAGTAAGGAAGCAAAATCTTGATTAGGCAGTATCGGTTGTAAAGGTAGGAATTCAAAAGAAGGAAAACAGAAAGAACTGAACTGTCTAGAGAAGTTGGGGAAGGCAACCCAAAAGAACCACCAAACATCAGAGCTGGAAGGGACCTCAGGACCCACTTTTAAACATCCAGTAACTTGAATGGACTTAAATTCAGATGTCTTCACTTTACAAAGGCCCAGAAGAGGAAATAATTTGTCCAAGGTCACATAATGAACTTATGGCAAAGATGGGACTCCGGCACATTTCTCTTGGCTGCCAGCCTAGTGTTGATCTGGATTTCGAAGGATATGTATCATGGCCAACAGGTGAAGAAGAGACATTTCAGGCCAAGGGAGCAGTATGAAGCCCAGGCCGGGATGAGAATGATATGCTGGCAGGCCAGTTGGGCACAGATTGCCTGGAGTGGAGCCTTGGCTGATGGTGAGAAGGGAAAGCCAGAAGGCCCACTGGGAGATCCTTCTTCCATTGTGTGTCAGTACTGATTTCAAACATTCTCACAAACTGTAGAGTTGGAGGGGACCTCAGAAGTCATGTGGTCCACACTGCCCATAGTGTGGCCATCTCTCCTCCTGCAACTTCAAACAAACAAAAAAAAAAAGGCAGAGAAGCCCACTGGTTCTTATCCTTGCATTCCCAAACTTTGCATGACTGCTCTTGAATTTGTCTGTTTTGATTAATTCCAAACTCACCACAGTGTATGCTAGAAATGTTAACTTTATAGACAAACATTAAACATGGGAAAAGTAAATAAAACCGAGTTCTGTGGGGTTGTCCTTGTGGAATGCAGAGGCAGAAAGAATCTCCAGCCCAGCCCCTTTGTCCCTCTGGTATTTTAATCTCTGCTGAGGTTTTTTGGGGGGGAGCCGTTAGGCTATTTTTTAAAACATTGCTGTTGTTTAGAAAGTCCTCTTGGCATCTGTTGGTTGTGCCTGCTGTGGTCCTTAGCATTCCAGAAGTCACTGTGTCATTGGAAAGGACGGTAGACTGGAGTTCACCTCATGGCTTGGGCTCTGGCTGGTTGTGGAAGAGACCATGGGCCAGTCACTTTGTGACAATTCTTTCAGGACTGCTCACGCTAGGCGAAAAGAGATTTTACTGTTCATCCATGTTGGACCTTTTTTTTAGAAGTTAGGAAACAGAGGCCCAGCATTTCACAGTTGTAGCAGGAAGGCCCTCCCCCCTCCCTTCACAATGGGTCCCCCAAATGCTCTTCCAGGATGGGGTACCTTGTGAGTGTTTATCAGCCTTTCGAAGCATTTACATTCCATGGGACAACCAGAAGGGACACATCTATTGCCTAGCATGAAGTAAGCACTTAATAGATTCTTTTTGATTGGTTTATTAGTTTAAGGCAAAAGATGTTTTATTCACCACCTAGACTAGCAAAGTAACTGACAGAGATTCCTCCCTGCATGTGTGGAGTATGTTCTCTTATAGGGGGAAGAAGAACAAAGAGAAAACGCACACAACCTTGGAGCACTCAAATTGAGCGCATACAGAGGGCCACGTGGCCAAGGTGACTCATACCTCTAGTGTTACATAGCTGCCAACGTCTCCTGTAGGTGTCATTATGCTGTTTTCTGCTGGACTTCAGATACAGAGGGGCAGGACATTTCTACTTTCTGGGGTGTCCTCCTCTGGTTGAAGAGGACCAGGCCTGTTCTCTGCTCTCATCACATTTTCAGCTCTTCTGCTCCTTTCTGCTAGCCCTTGTGCAGCCCTTCCTTGCCAAGGGAGAGCTAAGGCTTTTGCTCATGCATAACACTGCACTCAGTAGAAGCCTCCAAGTTAAGATCTCATCTATTCTTTTGACAGTTTTTCCTCTATTACTCTCAAGACCTTCTGCCCAAGCCAACTAACTGATTCGGGATTACAAAATTCCTTATAACTCATGTTAATTACCCAGGTGCCAATCTGTTTCCACCAAAACAGAAAATGTGTGGACTCTGTGGTGACAGGGCTTCTATAAGGCTCTCTAGCTGGTGTGCAAATACATCTGAAAGACAGGAACAGAGGGGCCAGGTGAATCTGGCAAGGCCATTGGGCCTGTCCCTGTTCCACAATGTCTTTATTGTACATATTTCCTGCAACAAAATCACCAGCACAAATCTCACTGGCCTCTCTACAGAGGTGACAGGAAGCAGTCTGATGGTCACCACCAGCCTCTGTGCTGTCTTTGGAACCTGTGACAGGTGCCTAGGGGACTAGAAACTTGGATGCTCATCCTGCCTGTGTGATGTAGGACAAATCACACCTTCCATTCTGCCTCTGCCAAATGTTATTGACCTCCAAGGTTCCTAACAGGTCTTACTGGCCCTTCTGTGTTCTAAGGACATTCTGTATTCTAACATTCTGTGTTCTAAGGCCCCTTCTGGCTCCATATTCGAAGTTCCTTTCTCTAACATTCTAAGAGTTGGCATCCATAGCAGAAGTAACACCATCAGCCACTCTAGCACTATCCACAAGCCTGAGGCAGGGGTAGGGGAGCAGGTAATATGGCATTCTTTTTTCACTGCTGGGCACCAGGAGCCAGTGTCCTTTCCTGGCATTAGCCTATGCGTGGCACTCTTTGTTCAGTGCCTCCCTTGCTGCCCAGCTGAGATCCTTTCACATGTCAGGGGCACATATAGCTCCCATTTGTTTTTGCCAGTGGCCAAGTTGTTTACCAAGCAATGCTTGGGAAAAACCAAGGAGCAAAAATTTAAGCTCTCCCTGGTTAAATAAACAATTAAAACTCTGCAGGAGTGAGGGGGCAGCATCACCATCAGTGTCCCCGTCACCATAGGGAACATGCTGTACAAGGTCCATTTCTTCTGCTTAGGTACAGGAGCCGTTGGTTTCAAATATTCTTTGGTGCTGGAGTCTTTCCTTCTGCAACAAAGCTGTGGCATCAGATTCCTGACTGTGCATTCAGGGAAAGACTGACTTAGTCCCATGGGGAAGAGATGGGGAGGTTTTGTGGCCTCTCTTGGCAATTTCCTGGCTGATTTTGGATGAGCTCAGGCTATTTCTAAAAGAAGGGTGGTGGGCAGAAAGTCAGTGAGCAGGCTTGCATCCTGGGTTAAGGGCGAAAGCCTTGGATCGGGACAAGGCACTCCATCTCTGATCTCTGGGGATTTTGACTGGCTCTGCTCTATGTCTGAAATACTCTCTCCTCATCTTTGCCTCCTGACTTCCTAAAAGATCTCATCTATTCTTTGGCTAAAATCCCATCTTTTGTAATTCCCTTAACACTTGCTTCTTCCCTGTGTTGATCATCTCCAGCGTAGCCTGTTTTCTGGTTTGTATGGAACCGTCTACATGTTGTCTTCCCTATTAGATTGTGAGCTCTTTGAAAACATAGACCGACTTTCCTTGTACCCCCAGAACTTAGCATATAGTAGGTGTTTGACTCGGTTTGAATCCCAACTCTGCTTCTTATTGCCTGTGGAATGATAACCTGTGTGAGAAGGTAGACCCTGTGTGTCCATGAGGAAACCATTCCTATTACTTACCTTACTGTGCTGTTGAATTAAATGTCTCCTCTTCACTAAACTTCACTTTCCATTCCTAGAAAAAGAGGGGCTAGTTCTTTACCTGGCATCTGTGAACATGCTTTTAAAAATGCTGTGACAACCATATTTCAGTATAATCGGTGCCTTTTGTAATTCCCTGTATTTTATTTTATGCATTTAAAAACTTCATTCTGAGTCCACACTTCATCACACTGCAGAGGAGTCCAAGACCCAGAAAAGGTTAAGAACCTTTGGAATAGATGATTCTAAGCACCTTTCTAGTCCTCAATTCTGTGAACCTAGGTACAAAAGCAATATATATATGTATGTATGTGGACAGGTATACACACAGTGGAATTTGGGGGGCCCTGAAGGTCTCCTTCCTAAAATAGCATCCCTTTTATGCCTACTATGATAATTAAAATTCTACAATTAGAAACTCATTTCTTTGAATTTCCTATTAACATCCAATACCATTGGGAACATTCCCTCTGAAAGTCAGCATGGTATGTGGGAAAAAAAGCAGTAGCTGTATGATATTCAATAAGTCACTCAGTCTTCTTGGACCCTCCTTTTCATGAGCTGTAAACTGAGGTAGAACTGGGGCGGGGGGAGGGCCCTAGTCATGCTCATGTATTACAAACAAGGAGAAGACGCCCAGAGAGGAAGTGGCCTGCTGCATGTAAATCACTGCAGAGTCAGAGTTGGGGTTTGGTGACAGTCTGAGGTGCTGACCCGCTTTGACCTCTGATGGCAGCACACAATGGTGTGTAATTCACCAGTGTGCTATCAATCACACTAACAAGTGGCCATCGATCCAATCTGAAGGCCTTCCCTTATCTTCTAAGACAACCTAGTCAACTTTTGAACAGCTTCAATTGTTAAAATATCTTAATTTGAAATAGCCACAGGCCAGCCAAGGCATGACAGCTAGGTGGTGCAACATATAGAATGTGGGCTTGGAGTGAGGAAGACCTGAGTTCAAATCCAGATTCAGACACTTAATAGCTGTATGACCCTGGCAAGTCACTTAACCTCTGTCTCAGTTTCCTCAACTGTAAAATGGGAATAGTAATAGCACTTGTCTCACAGAGTTGTTGTGATGATCAACTGAGATAACATTTGTAAAGTGCTTAGTACAGTGCCTGGCACACAGTAGGTGTTTAACAATGATTTTTCCTCCCTCCCTCCCTTCCTCCTTTCCTTCCTTCCTTCCTTCCTTCCTTCCTTCCTTCCTTCCTTCCTTCCTTCCTTCCTTCCTTCCTTCCTTCCTTCCTTCCTTCCTCCCTCCCTCCCTTCCTTCTTTTCTTCCTTTCTTCCTCCTTCCTTCCTCCCTCCCTCACTTCCTCCATCTTTCCCTTCCTTCCTTCCTTCTTTTCCTCCTTCCCTCCTTCCCTCCTTCCTTCCTTCCTTCCTTCCTTCTTTCCTTCCTTCTTTCCTTTCTTCCTTCCTTCCCAGTGTGTTATCAGTGGGCCAAGTACCCAGAGCAAGGATACTCATTCAACTCCATCAAGATGTCAGCAATAATTCCATTAGTGGGTTTAACTTAATGTAAAGCAGTTTCTCTTTGCATGGGTTGAAATCTCTCTCTCCTTGACTTTTGACTACTGCTCCTGATTCTGCCATCTGGGAACAAATAGAAGAAGTCTAGCCTCTTCTCCAAGTACTTGAAAACAGCCTTCATTTCCCCTTGAGTTTTCCCTTCTCCAAGCTAAACCATCCCCAGGTTCTTCAATCTCCAATCCTTCAGCATCTGGCCATCCTTCTCTTCCTCCACCTTGGAGACCCAGGCCTTCTTTGGGCAGGATGGCCAGACCTGAGTACAGAGCAGCAGATATGGACTGACCAGAACAGGTATGAGCAGGAACATCCTTTCCTTTGTTTTGGATGCTTCTCTTACAGCATTAGCTTTTTGGCCAGCAGTGGGACACTATTGACTAGAATTGATCTTGCTATCCAAAGCCTTCTTCATCTTTTCCCCTTTGAAAACAGTTACCTGCCCATACTTCCATCATCCTTTATCTGTAAAGTTATTTTTTAAAAATCCAAATGTAGAACTTTATAGTTATCCCTATTAAATTTCATTGAATTAGATTTGGGTCACCACTCAAATCTGTTAAGATCTTTTTGGCTCATAATTCCACTATCCAACAGGTTAGCCACCTTTCTGAACTTTGTACCTTTTGAATTTGACAAGAATATCTTCAATGCATTTATCCAAGTCCTTGATAAAAATATTGAGCAGCACAAGGCCAAAGATTGACCCCTGAAGCCAATTAAATTTCGTTGTAAATGTATTTATATATTTTATTTTGAACCCACAAGTTCCCAAGGTAAGGGACTTGAGGATGAAATCTTTGTTCTGGTTTTGAAGAGATCTCCCTATATAAGATATGAACACAGGTGTGTGATGGTAAATATTTAACAATCAGCTTTCTTGGGGGGGAATACACAGACAACACATTTTAAAGTTTAATTTCCATTATTAAATTTTTCTCCATCACTTTAGAAAAATCTAGTGGGCAGAGCCAAGATGGAGGAGTAAAAGCAGGAACTTGGCTGAGCTCCTGCTCCAACCACCTCCAGTACCTGTAAAATATGACTCTAAACAAATTTTAGAGCTACAGAACCCACAAAGTAACAGAGAGAAATGAATCTCCCACTGAAGGCAGCCTGGCAGGCTAATGGGAAGGGTCTATCGCACTGAGCTGGGAGATGATCACAGTCCTGTGTGAACTGCACCAAGCCTGGGGCCACCCTGACCAGCAGGAGCAGACTTCAGGAGAGTGATCACCAGCAGCTGTGGCGGTTTCCAGACTCCTCAACCCACAAGCTGAGGAGAAAGTAAAAAGTCAGTAGGGAACTCTGTGGAACCAGGTGACTGAAGAGTGTGGGCGAGAGGTAGCAGAGGCACTGTCAGCTGCAGCTGCTGCCACTTGGCTGCCTCTGGAACTCCTGGCCTACAGATTGTAGGGGGACCAAACAACCATTCAGAGGGTAATCGCTCTTGCTTTGACCTGCTTGGATCTGGGTGGCAGTCTGGGGTGGTGGTCCTGGGGTATGTGGCCAATGTGTCAGAGCTTGGGGTGGCTGTAGAGAGGATGCCCTCCTCATAGCTCTGGCAACTGTGAAAGCCCCAGTGATTTGGGACACAGCTCTGTCCACTCTAGAAGCAGAATTCTACTGTGGCAAAGAGCTCAAAAGTGAAGTAATTGGCTGGCAAGATGAGCAACCAGAGGAAGTGCAGTCAGAACATAGAATCCTTTTTTGGGGACAAAAAGGATCAAAACATGGACCCAGAAGAAGACTACAAAGTCAAAACTCCTGCATCAAAAGCTTCCAAGAAAAATATGAACTGGTTACAGGCCATAAAGGAGCTCAAGAAGGATTTTGAAAATCAAGTAAGAGAAGTGGAGGAAAAATTGGGAAGAGAAATGAGAATGATGTAAGAAAATCATGAAAAATGAGTCAATAGCCTGCTAAAGGAGACCCCAAAAAATGCTGAAGAAATTAACACTTTAAAAAATAGACTAACTCAAATGGCAAAAGAGACCCAAAAAACCAATGAGGAGAAGAATACCTTAAAAAGCCAAATTGCCCAGATGGAAAAGGAATTTCAAAAAGTCACTGAAGAGAATAATTCCTTCAAAATTAGACTGGAACAAATGGAAGCTAATGACTTTATGAGAAATCAAGATACTATAAAACAGATCCAAACAAATGAAAAAATAGAAGGCAATGTGAAATATCTCATTGGAAAAGCCACTTACTGGGAAAATAGATTCAGTAGAGATAATTTAACAATTCTTGGATGACTTGAAAGCCATGATCAAAAAAAAGAGCTTAGAAATCATCCTTTAAGAAATTCTCAAGGCAAATTGCCCTGATATTCTAGAACCAGAGGGCAAAATAGAAATTGAAAGAATTTACCAATCAAGTATTCTTGATGAAAAAACCAGAGCTGAACAGAATGATGAGAAGAATGAGAAGGTAAACAAGAAAAAGAAAGCATAAAGAACTTATTAAAGTTGAACTATTTACATTCCTACATGGAAAAAAGATAATTGAGCTCATGAGACTTTTCTTAGTATGAGGATAGTTGAAGGGAATATATATGTGTGTGTGTATATATATATATATGTATATGTATATATATGCATGCATACATACATACATATGTAAGTATAGGAGGGTGTATGTGTGTATAAATACATGTGTGAGTGTGTATATATGTGTGTACATGTATATATAGACAGAGGGCACAGGATCAGTTGAATAGGAAGGGATGATATCTAAAAAATAAAATTAAGAGGTGAGAGAGGAATATAATGGGAGAAGGAGAAAGGGAGAGATAGAATAGGGTAAATTATCTTATATAAAAGAAACAAGAGAAAACTGTTACAATGGAGGGAAAGGGCAGAAGGGTGAAAGTGAATGGGTCAATCTTACTCTCATTGAATTTGGCTTAAGGAGGGAATAACATGCACACTCAATTGGCTCTCTTATCCTACAGGAAAGTAGAGGGGAAGGGGATAAGAAGGGGGATGATAGAAGGGAAGACAGATTGGGGGAGAGGGTAGTTAGAAGCAAATACTTTTGAAAAGGGATGGGGGTCAAAGGAGAAAAACAAGTGGTGGGTGGGAAATATAGTTATTCTTTCACAATATAACTACTATGAAAACGTTTTGCGTAACCACACATGTACAACCTATATTGAATTGCTTGTCTTCTCAATGGGGGAGTGAGGAGGGAAGAAGGGAAAGAATCTGGAAATCAGTTTTAAAACAAACATTAAAAAGAAACTTGTTTTTTACAGGCAGTTGGGAAATAAGATATACAGACACTGGGGTATAGACATTCATCTTGCCCTACTAGAAAGCTAGGGAGGAATGGGAGAGGATATAAGAGAGAGCAGATTAGGAAGGGTATTCAGTAGGCTTGCTATCTTGGTGTGGGAGGTAGGGGAAAGATGGGGAGAAAATTTGTAACTCCAAATCTTGTGGAAATGAATAGTGAAAACTAAAAATAAATAAATAAAAGGTTAAGACAAAAAAAAAGAGAAAAATCTAAACAATCAGCAGAAAAATAAATCAAGATCTGATTTGTTATGTTTGCCCGTTTCAAATGCTCACACTGACAATTCTACAATCTGCTTTCCCAAGTAGTTTGAACTGGTTCAAACATGCCCCTATGCCTCTTAGCACCACCAGTGAGGTGACTGATGACACGGTGTGAATGAGTGTGCTTATCCTGGGGACTTGCTGGCCCGTGGACGCTATTAAGAATGATTGGCTGAATCATGGTGTTATAAATCAAGACTTTTTAGAGGGAACAAATGACTCTGTTGTAGAGACCAAAGCTGAGAGAGCTGAGTGTGATCAGACCAGAGCTGAGAAAGGGACTGCACACAGAAAGTAGCCCTGGGATGCTGGAGGAGAGTAGTCTGCCCTGCATGCCCCTCTCCAGGGAGTCTCTAGACCCCAGAGACTTCCACTATGGAAGACAGGGGTCAAGGAAGGAAGAAGGGAGGGAGGGAGGGAGTGCCTGGAGGAGAGAGGCAGTGGGGAAGTTCTTAGACCCTGCAGCCTGCAGAGAGAAGAGAAGTCCTGTTCAAGTGGTTGACCAAGACTCCTGCACAGAGGAGCAACAACATGACCCTGAGACAGGACAAAACCACAATGCATAAGGACAGCCCAGAGGTTGCCCTCTATTGCTACTTTGGGTTGTGAGAATTGTGCTCTTGGGAATTTACTTTTTAGCAAACATCTTTCCTTGTTGGGGGCTTCTTATTCAGGATGGTAGAAGAGAGGAGTGAACAAGCATCAAGCACCTACTATGTGCGGAGAACTGCTGAGCACTTTACAGATGTGTTCTCATTTGATCCTCACAAAAACCCAGGGAGATAAGGTGCTATTGTGATCCTCATTCTACGGTTGAGGGAGCTAAGACAGTCTGCTCAGGGCTATACAGCCAAGTGTCTGAGGCTAGATTTGAACTCTGGTCTGTCCTGACTCCAGGTCCAAGGCTCTATCTGCACCACTAAGTCTAAGTCTGAGAGGTATCCAGCTACCTCTGAGTCTAGAGGACAATGTAGGAAGTAGGACTCATTGAAGAGAGAAAGGTTGTCCTTGACTGCTTTGGGACTTGGTGTGACCTCTTAATACTTTGTACTTTCTGTGGGGTAAAATCTGTCCTATGTTCAAGGTATATCCGTATCCCGAGTACTTATAACAGAAGGCTCAGGAGCCAAATTCTGTATTTGCCAGGGGGAACCCTGGACAGGAACATGAGCTGAAAGTGGAACCTAGGTCAGCCTATAGCTTGGGGTTTTGGGGCATGAGTTAGTTATACCAATAAATACCAAAACTTCCCACCCCCCAAACACACAAAATTCCCCCAAACAGTTATCCACTATTAACAAAGAGAAATGTGTCCCTAAAATCGACTTTCATTTCACCAAAGTTTGTTGCCTCTCCATGTTGACTTTATTTACTTGTTGCAGTCTCTCTCTCTCTTTCACTCTCTCCCCCTCCCTCTCTCTTTCTCTGTCTCCTCTCTCCCTCTCTTTCTCTGTACATAAACTTATATAGGGTAATATAATACAATTTTTTTTGCCTTGCTTTCTTTATTCTGCACAAGTTCTTTTTACAGACCTTTCCATATTTCTCTAAATTCTTCATATTCATCATTACATACAGTGCAATAATATTGTTACATTCATAGACCACAGTTTGTTCAGCCATAACCCACTCATCAGGCAATAACTTGTTCCCAGCTTCTTGCTATCATTAAGAAAGCTGCCATGAACATTTTTGTACATGTGGCTCTTCTCTTGATGACAGTAACCTCCTTGGGGAAAAGTCCCAGGAATGTGTTCCTTGGGTCAAAGGCTAAGAGCATTTTAGCAGCTTTTCCTGCATCTTTCTAAATCATCTTCCAGACTATTGTTCACCCTTCCTCCTTGCCCTACCCTCCTCACTCCAGTTTAACTGCCTGCCTTCCCAGGGCTGATGAGTTTATCAGTTACCTTGCTACTTTTAAAGATAGGAGAGGAAGACCCTGAAGGGATGGGACAAAGGAAAGCTTTGTGTTTATGTGGTTTTAGGTCCTGAGAAACAGTTGACATTAGAGGGAGACAGACCTATTGAGAGACCTTACAAAGAGGACTGAATTTTAAGTCAGAAAGCTGGGTTTGAATCCAAGCTCTGTCATTAAATACAGTGTGACCTTAGGCAGGTCACTTAGCTCTCTCAGCCCTAGTTGCCTCATCTATAAAATGGTCATGCTGGTCTATCCATTTGTCGGTTTATATCTAGTCTGAAGGTTGAAGGAAATATAAGGCAGTCAGAGCTGTAGTTTGAGGCAATATTTATTTCAATATACAGGATCAGGAGACAGCCGTATCAACCCTGTGACTCCAATATTCCCAGGATTCTGGTATTCCCAGATCTGGGGTTCACAGTGAGCAGTGCCAAGCATGAGGAGCTTGGCATCATTTGGGACAGTGACCCAGGGCTGAATGACCCTCTAGTCTTCTCACTAACCAAGGCTTCTTTTTTTTTTTTTAAGTAGGGGAGAGGGCTGGAGGTTTCTGTCTTGGAGACGAAGTGTAAGTGGTTTGTTTTGTGGCTATGGTATATCCTCCAGCCATCCTGTGCAGTATCTCTAGAGCATAAGATTATAAATTTAGGCACCTTCAAAACCATCTGGTTCAGTCCCTTTTATAAATGAGGAAACCGAGGCCCAGAGTGTTTAAGGGGCCTGGCCAAAGTTGTAAAGTGGTATCCAGCATACTTTTCATTGTAGCATGCTCTCTGTAAACAGAATGGAACACAGAACAAACCACACCGATAGTAAAGCTGTTCCTTGGCTCCCATACCTTCTGTAAAGATCAAAGGAAATAATGGACATGATGTACTTTTTAACCATAAAGTGTGATTATTGTTATCACGGTGCTGGGGTGGGGGTGGGGTGAGCATAGGCTGGGCCTGGGATCTGGGTACCAAAAATAGGCCAAAGGGTCTGGACGAGTTGGCTAAGCCCTGAAAACAAACTTTGACAGTTTCAGTTTTGCCTCTAGTCAGTGCTTTTAAGAGAGCTATTTGGGGGGAGGAGCTGGTACTTCAGGTAGGCATTTCTCACTGGGCATTCTTCTAGTCTCCCTGGGCATTTTGTTGCCCTCCCCACAGAGCCTGATATGAGCTGAACAGAATGTATGGTCCAGCTGGGCACAAGCCCAGCCCACTCAACCTTTGGGAATAAATAGATGACACTGACCTTCTCCAGGCCTTCAGTAGAATTTTCTGCTTTCGAGGTTGCAGGAGCTGGAATTCCTGCTGTGGGGGCTTGGCACTGGCTTAGTTAGCAACCTGACCTCTGGGGCCAGGCAGCTCCAGAGATCCAAGATCCCTAGATGCCATCACAGCCTTCTGTGAACCACGCTTCCTTCTGGAAGTGGAGGTGGGGAGCAGGCTGCTTCCACAACTGATTTTCTCTCTCTATCCCTCTCATTTAGCACAAAGCTTTGCAAATAGCAGGTGCTCAAAAAATGTTTGGTCAATTGGTCTGGTGGTTGGTCATCTTGGGATCATAGGGTCTGAGCTTCCTTATGAAATCATATGTGTACAACTCTTGGCATACATCTATATACAGTGTCACATATTATTATCCATCTTGTCTGTAGTGAAAGCTTGGGAATCAGAGGGGTAAAGTAAGAAGAGTCATAGACTGAGAGTCAGGAAACTTGGCATAGAGTTCCAGTTCTGTCACTAAATTGCTAAGTGACTTTGGGTCAGTCTTTGTTAGTCAGACAGTGGGATCAGAGCCATAACTAGCCATTATTATGCCCAGGGCAGGAGTCACATAACAGGACCCCAATTTACCTGGAGAGAATCTGGTGACTGGGATATAGAGCTGGGGTGTGTGTGTGTTGGGGGATGGCAAGGAGAAATTAATGGGGATAAGAGGGGTGGAGCAGTGAGAAAGGGGGCATCATATGTAGCTACCTTTTTTACCTAATGGTTCCCCTATACTTAGGACAGTGCCCGGTATATTGGTAGATGTGTAATAAATACTTGCTGATTGATGACTTGCTAATTAGGCATGAGTTGGAGCCTGACTTAATGGATAGACAACAAATGCAGAAGGTGGGACAGATTGGACTCAGGTCCCTTCTCTGCTACCTACAGGTTGTGTGGCCTAGTAGGGTGAGTCACTTGAGCTCTCCATGCCCCAGGCAATTAAGACCAAACATTTCCAAGCAGGGGTTGCTCTGCATTGATGGGGGGAGTTTCCTCAATCAGGAGTTCCTCAGCCAATGAAGTTATAGGTCTGATTCCACTCCCTCCCACCCCCAAATTCTTACTGACTAATTCTAAGCTCAGTTCTTTTTATATGACTGGATGGAAGATTGTATACACTGGGAACACACAGCTACCCACCCCCACCCTCCATCCCTAAAGCTTATCACCTTGGGACAAAGCTGTGATTGCCTGCCCTAGTTACCACTTTAGGTAACTTTTTAGTTCCCTTTCAGGTATAGACCCATTATTCTTTATGAAAATTCTTTCAGCTTTAGTTTTCTGTGATTTGAAAGCCTCTGATCCATCTGGGAAGAGGGTTTGCTGTTGGTAACTACTAAAGGGTCTCTTTCTAACATTCCATCCTTAATGTGGATCTGGGGTATTGCTTAGTGAAAAGTATTGAGAACAGAAATGTCTCTAGAGGGGTGTGAGGCCTGACACAAGTCACATTGTGTACTGCCTTTCTTCATAGACAAGAGTCCCCTTCCTCCACCCCAGTGTCTGGATCTGAGATCCTCACCCCTGTGCCAAGGTCCCCTCTGGCTGGCCAAAGGCACAATGCCCTCATTGAATGAATTAACCACTGAGTTGTTGCATAACAAGCCTAGTTTGAGACCTGAGGGGTGGGCCCAAGTCTGGAATATAGTCATGTTCTCTCTCATCCACTGCCAGGACAGTTTCAATTGAGGGCAGCATTGAAACACATGCCTCAAATCCTTGATTGCGTACATGGGATGCTTAACCAATTAAAACCAATGTGCAGTCTTTGGCTGGTGGCAAAGAGCCATTCGTTTGTTTAGGCCCTGAGTTCATTAATTTTCAGTCTTTGTTTGCAGACAGCTCGTGGCCTCATCTGAAGGCCAGATCCATTTGGAATCCATACTGGATGTGGTTTGAAGACAGTACTAATGAATTCTGGGCTAGGTTCTTTCCTCTCTGGGGAGTCCTCTTGAACTGGACCTGGGGATATCTGAATGTGGTTTTCATTTGTATCTTCCTGGTAGACAGGCTTTCTATCATCCTGGCTTGTATTTGGAGATAGAAGGAGAGATGGAATGAAGTCATTAGATGAGGCTGCCCTTGGCAATATGGTGAAGTAGGCAAGGTTGGAATGGACTTCTCTATTCTCTTCCCAGTTCCTTCCAGGGCTGCTGTGTTTGGGACCAGTGGGCCTGGCAACATGGTTGGGGCTTCACAGTCTCAGGCCAGTGTCCAGGCGATGAGGATGGAACAAGTCTAAGACCATCTTCCCTTGGATACTGGGGGGTGAAGGGAGGAAAAGGGAAGGGGCCAGAGTTAGAGACAAACTAGAATGTTCATGCAGAGCATCACTTCAGCTTCAAAGAGTATGTCATGGAGGTGGGGCTATGGTGAAGTTGGCCATGAGCCCTCAGCCCTACCTTTGACTGCTGCAGTCAGCCTCCTGTCTGCCTGTCCTCAGGCCTTGGTCCCAGCTGGCTGTCAGACAGGTGGGGGTGTGATGGAAAGAGCACACTACTAACTCAAGCCTAGATTGGCACCACCTCCCTCGGCCTCCTCTCCCCTCACCTGGAGGGCTAAGCACCAAACTCTTCTCCATGCCTTCCTTTATAGATGGGAGAGACTGGACTTGCTGCTAACTCCACTCTGCATTTGCTGTTCTGCCTGGTTTCAACTCCATGAAGCAAGATGCTGCTTGCTGGAGAACCTCTGGTTCCCTCTCCTTGTCGTCTCCTCGTGCATTGTCTCCATTCACCCCCCAGCTCCACCCCGTTAGATTGTAAGCTCCTTGAAGGCAGGGACTGTTTTTTTTTTCTTTTTTTGTCTCTATGGCTTATCATAGTATTTGGCACATAGTAGGCATTTAATAAGTATTAATTAAATTAATTTAAAATTTAATAAATATTAATTGGAATAGATTTAGAATTAATGGGAATCAGGACACCTGGCTTCCAATCCTGGATCAAACACCCTGTGTTACCTTGGGGAAGTTGCTTTCTGTCCCTGGGCTTCCATTTCCTTCCCTGTCTCAGACTACAAGGAATCTGGGAATGTAGGTGGGGTTGGACAAGATGATCTCAAAGTTTCCTTTTAGCTTTCAGAAATCCCTCCTTCTGCCCACCCTTCCCAGAAATGTTTGCATTGTCCAAGGGCAATCTGAAAGATAGAAATATTTGATGGGCCCAAAAGAAGGGTACCATTTCAATATGATAACAGAAAGTGAAGGAGATATTGTTGGTTAGTTGAGGAAACCCCACCAGGTGCCCCTCAAATTATACCACAGTTGCCTCTGTTCCCTTGGGCTTAAATCTTCTGTCCAGGCCTATGGTTTGAGTATGATGTGGCCTCAGTCAGTGAGAAAGGAGACACCCATTGCTGTAGACTTCCTTTGTTATAACAATAATCATATTTGTAGGGAGCTTTAAGATTTACAGGGTATTTTTTGTATATTTTCTCATCTGATCCTGATAGTAACCCTGTGAGGTTACTCTTATTATCCCCATTTTTTTTTCTGGAGGGGGGAAGGCAGGGCAGTTGGGGTTAAGTGACTTGCCCAAAGTCACATGGCAAGTAAGTGTCAAGGGTCTGGGGCTGCATTTGAACTCAGGTCCTCCTGACTCCAGGGCCAGTGCTCTCTATTCACTGCTGTCTTGCTACCCTTATTATCCCTATTTTACAGAAGATCAAACTAAGGCCAAGAAAGGGAAAGTGACTTGCCCCTGGTCATATAGGGGAAGGGAAAGAGGAAAGAGAAAGGAAAAGGATAAGCATTTATAGAGTGCCTGCTAAGCTCCAGGCACTGCACTAACAAAGCGCTTTACAAATACCATCTCATTTGGTCCTCAGCACAACCCTGGCAGGTAAGTGCTATTATCATCCCCACTTTACAGTTGAGAAAACTGAGACAAACAAGTTAAGTGACTTGCCCAGGGTCACACAGCTAGTAAGGGTTTGATATGATTTGAACTCAGGTCTTCCTGACAGCAGGCCTAGATCTTTTTCTGTCATGATGTGTCATAGGTCAGGGCTGGACCAGCTCTTAGATCTGATCTGATCCAACCTCCCCATTTGGCAGATGGGGAGAGGCTCAAGGATGAGAGGTAAATTACCCAAGGTCATACAGAGAATTAAAGCAAGGCCAAGGCTAGATGGACATTATCTGATTTAAAGTGAGTTAATTTTCAATGAAAGGGTTCTAATCTCTTTCCAAGAGATTCTGGGAAATCCCCTGAGCTGCAAGTCCTGTGTCATGACACCTACTGCCTTCCTCTCTTAGGCCTTGTAAATAAAGACAAAATGAAGAGCAAGATAGACTTAGGTTAGACACAGAGAAGCTGCTAGGAGGAAGCCATTCTTACTATCTCCTTGGAGAGCAGGAGATGTATCAGTAGAATAGAAACTCTCTGAGGGCAAGGACAGGTTTTCATTTTGTCTTTGTCTCCCAAGCACCTGGCATTGCCACCGCCTAACCCATTTTATTGGAAATGGATTGGTTTGACTTGTGGTGAGCTTTCTGGGACCTACCCACTGGTCCTCCTCCCCTCCTTGGCTAGAACACTAAATGGGCAAACACGCCTTTTTCACAGTTTAAGACTACCCCAGTTATTAAAGTGCTTGCTACATCACTTCCAGGAGAGGAGAAAGGACTTTCCAGGAAGCCAGGGTACATGGGTATTTTGAATGGATTGTTCCACCCTACACTTTAATCTTTCCCAAAGCACTACTTTCCATGTGTCCAGCCATAACTTCTGTGGCCTACTGGGTCAAGTTCAGACTCCTTACCCTTCAATGAAAGCCTTCCCCTGGTGTCTGTTCTGGGCATTCCTCTCTGTTCAAGGCCATCCCTCTCCCTCCTCGCCTCCTCTTCCCCATATGCTCATCTCTGCTATTGAGTCTATGCTTATGGTATTTCTCCTTTCTTGAAATACACCCCTGCCCCACCCCACCCCTATCCAGTCCTGTCAGAGAGCGTAAGTGACTTGGCCAGAACATCTCAGCAGGTTAGTGGAAGAACCAGCCACCAGACTCAGTCCAAGACATCTTCACTGCTTCATGTTCATTAATCGTCTCTCACTGAGACTGGAGGTCTGAAGGGACCAGCCAGTCTATGTCTGTGACCCCCATCTTTCCCTAGCATCGTCTGGGGAATCCTATGGGTTCTCAGTATAGTACTCATCCAAGGAAAGAGCTTCACTTGGGAATTGGGAGGCGTGTTCTCATCCTTGCTCTGCTCCATCTTGCCCAGTGACCTCAGGGGATTTACTTTATCCTTGGTCTTAGTTTCTCCATCAGTGACATGAGGAGACCAAAAAAGATGGTGTCCAAATTACTTCAAAAAGGGGGGGAAATATTCTACTTGAGATAAAGGAATCTGTGGAAACTCTCTCCCTAGGGGGCTTTCAGAAATTGAGGTCTAGGAGAGAGAAGGGGAAGGGCTGGGCAGATCTGGGCGTTGTAGTGGAAAGTATCATTGGCTGGTAGCTAGAAGACTTGGTTTGAATCTTGGCTCTGCCACTGAGTGACCTTAGACCAGTCACTTCCTCTCTGGGCCTCAGTTTTCTTCCCTATAAAATGGGGGTAGGGTAGGTGAATTAGATCATTTCTAAGGCCTCTCCTAGCTCTTCTGTCATTCAAGTCTGTTATTTGGACCCTGTTATGGGTTGCTTCCCCACCCCACCCCCAAAGTTCCTCAGAGTTTAGCTAAACCAGGACTAGAAAGCCAAGTTTAGCATGTTCTTTACTAGGCCTAATACACTGTGGATGCTTGGCCCTTCATGGCTTCACCAGAACCACTTTATGTTTACCTGTGAGCTCTACAGCTATGGGAGTAAGTAAACATAACCTACCAGCCCAGAGATGTTACTAGGTTTGGGACAATGGGGTATTACCCTAGAGCACTGACAATCAAAGGCACTTATACTATCCTTCAGAAGTTTAGAAACAGCTGATCTTTAGTTAAGACTGTAAGTCACTAGATGGAGTATTTTGTCTCTGCCCCAGCCCTGAGGGCAGTTATAGCCCAAATGATTTCCCTAGCCCAACTCAGTGCAGGTCTCTTCTCTCCCAGTGGTGGGCTCCCCAGCAGTAGCCTGGGGGCTAAGGCTAGGATCTTCCCCCTCCACAAACCCTACAGGTGTCTTCCTATCGTCCTCAACTGCACTTCTCTTGCAAAGTTAATGTGAGAATGTTTTTTTGACCTAGACACAGTTTATAAACTGAGTACCAAGGCATCATAGCCCTCCACAAGCCCAGCCAAATTGTTTCAGCGTCATAGATTCCCACATCTCAGTCTGCTCCAGTTCTGAAAACCCCATTGGACAGTGGTGGGTTGAGTAGGGGTCTTGGTGTTTACTGGCTAGATTTCTTTCTTAAAGACCATGCCTTAAACCCAATTCACTCTGGCTCCTGTTGACTGGCCAACAATAGGTCCCTGCCCAAGCACCACTTCCTTAATGGTTGTTCTCTGAGTCCTGATGGCTCTGAGTGAATGCAAATGAAAATTGTTTCTCTTTTGCCAGCAACCCTTAGGGTCTTCCCCTCCCAGTTTGAGTTTTTAAAAATTATTATTGGGGCGGCTAGGTGGCGCAGTGAATAGAGCGCCGGCCCTGGAGTCAGAAGGACCTGAGTTCGGAGCTGGCCTCCGACACTTAATCCACACAAACAAAAACCTAGCCGTGTGACCTTGGGCAAGTTACTTAACCACAATTGCCCTAAAGGGGCGGCTAGGTGGTGCAGTGAGTAAGAGTGCCAGCCTCGGAGTTGGGATGACCCGAGATCAGATCCGGCCTCAGAAAATGAGCACCCATGTATAAACAATGTCTAGCCATGTAACCTTGAGCAAGTTACTTAACCCCAATTGCTTTAAAAAAAAAATTATTATTAAAGAGGCCGTCCCTTGACTCACTTCTTAAACAGGCCTAATCGCTGAATGGGCATTGCCTCAGTCAAAGTGAGAACTAGGAAAGAGCTTAGCTTAAAATGGCCAAGGTCTCCCACTGCTTCCTGGGCCACCTCCAGTCATCCTGATCCATATCTGGCCACTGGGCCCAGATGCTCCAGAGGAGAAAGTGAAGCTGGCCACTTTACACAGCCCTCTCTCACTTAAATCTAATTCACTTACAAGTCATGGCATCACCTTCCTGATGTCATAGTCCTCGTCAAGAATGAAAGATAAACCACACAACAATTGGAATCACAGTTCACAATTCTGTAGTGCTTTGAAATCTGTCCAATACTGTCCTTAGAATGGCCCCACAAGATAGTAGACCAAGTAACATTATCCTCATCGTACCAGTAAGGAAAGTGAGTCTCAGAGAGGTCACAAGACTTATCCATTAACACCCAGCCAGTAAGTATCTCAGGGAAGATTAGAACCCAGGTCTCTCAGTTCAAATTCTAGTGTTCCAGCCACATGTCTCTCTAAGAAAGAGTAAAAGCTATACTGCATGCCATTTCAAACTTCTGAAAAATAAAGAGAGCCAAATCAAAAGGTGGCTTTCTCACTGGATCAGATTAGAACTTTAAATTACCTACCTCACACAATGGCTACAAAAATGTACAACTAGAACACTCATTCTAGAAACTAAAACTGTAAAAGTTAAAGGAATCTTGAATAATTGTGATGACTAGTCTTCATTCTCAAAGAGTTACATGATGGAACTCTCTCCTTTCCTCAGAGAGGTGGAGGACTGTGGATGTAGAATGTTGAATACACTGTCATCCTCAGTCATCTAGTCGATGGGTTTTACTTTAACTGTTTTTCTAAAAGGGAGAGACCATGGGTGGAGGACAACCTAGAAATGAGTGGGATATTAAAAAAAAAAGAAGGAATCAATAAAGTATTTTAAAAAGATTGTTTATTAGATTCCTCAATTGTGTTCTGCCCAACTAATAAAAATGTCGACTTGGCTTGGCTCCCAAGGAAGATTAAGGATGCTTCCTTGGGATTTCTCTCTTCTCCACATTTTGACCTCAGCCTTATCTCTCCAGCCTTCTTCCCAGTGCCTGCCCTTAGCAGATGGTTAATAAATGTTTGTTCCCTCCCACTTCCCAAACCCTGGGGAAGTGAGGAGGGGGAGCTTCTCATTATCCTCCCTCACATACCCTCCTCCCTAGTCCATCGCTCCCACTGTTACCACCAGTTTCCCTGTGGATGATGAACCCTACTCATTCTTCAAGATGGTTCCTGTTCTACCTCCTTCTTGAAGCCATATGACCATGGGTCCTTTGGTCATTTTAGGGCTGGAGGGGACCTCAAGGTCCAACCCTCTTGTTTTACAGAGAAGCAAACTGAGACCCAGAGAAATTTTCCAAGTGCTAGGACTCCAACAGAGGTCATAGGATCAGAAGGGCACTTAGAGGTCATCTGGTCCAACTCTCTCCCTTTCCAAGGATCACATGTGACCTTAGAACCATAAGGATTTAAGGTGACAGATTCAGAGAAGTATGGAAAGACTTGAATGAACAGATACAGAGTGACACATGCAAAGAACAATTCACATGATTTGTTCTGACAATAATCATGTCAAGGGAAGCAATAACTTTGACTTGGGATAGTCTGGGATAAATCATGCTAATGTTTTTATACCTCTTTTTATTTAAGAGAGGAAACTGAGGCCATAAGACCATAACTTAGAGCTAATACAAGCCTGGCAGGTTATTAGTGTTGGCTGCTAAGTCTGGGTCTCTGATGCCAAACCCAGTGCCCTTCACTGCCTGGGCTGACTCCTGAGAGATGGGAGATGTCCTTGAACACTCCAGCCATCACGCCGGGATTTCTGGTTCATGTTTCAGACCTCTGCCTGTTCCTCTACATCCTAACTCTGAAACTCTACTTCACCACAACCTCATTCCTCCAATCTTCTTGTGATTTCTCCCTCTGCAGAAGCAACCAGGTGTGTAAGTGGTATAGTGGATAGAGCATGGGGCCTGGAGTCAGGAAGAGCTGAGTTCAAATCCAACCTCAGACACTTGCTAGCTGCGTGAACCTGGGCAAGTCACTTCACTGAGGCATTCTTTATGTCTCTGTTTCCCCATCTGTAAAACTGGAATAGCACCTTCATTCTGAGGATCAAGTGAGACAATAAGGCATTTAGCATAGTGCCTACACATAGCAGTAGGGGCTTCATGAATGTTTATTTCCTTCTTTCATCAGTAGCTCCAAGAACTTAATTACTCAGTCTTTGTAGCATCCTTAAGCTTTTTGATGTGTGTGAATCCCATCTTTCCAAATAGACTGCTGAGCTTCCTGAAGGCAGGAACTAGTCAGGTGCCCGCCTCCTTTTGTCTCTCCCAGTGTTGAGAGCTCAGTCCTTAACTGATGTGGGGGGGCTCCTGGTCCGCAGTGAGACCTTGTAGCATTCAGGGCGTGTTCTCCACTAGGTGGTGGTATCGCACAGGGTAATAATGTTCCCTGAACCGGCCGATAGCAGGGACGGTGCTCGAGGGGTTTGGGGGGCAGTGGGAGGCTGGGATGCAGTCTGGAAGAGTGAAACTAATGAAACTGTTTGGTCCCCAAACTCAGGCACATCTCTGCCTGCTAGACAGCCTGGTGGACTCTGCCAAACTCAGGTTGGAGGATAATAATAGCTCTGGAATCATATTATGGGAGGCCCTTAGAAGTCATCAGAGTGGCTCAGTTGCCCTCCACTCCCCAGACCTTGGGTTCCTCTAGCATACATTCTTGGACTCATGTCCACCGCATCCCCCCCCCCCCCCCCCCCGCCAGGCTTCTCTTAATAACTCTTCCCATTTCCTCCCTCTGATACTGCTTGGTACTTTGGGCCTCTTTTATGCTCCTGGAACCATAGGCCTTAGATCTGAAAGGGCCTTAGACACAGCACCTGGCACACAGTAGGTACTTAATAAGTTTTTATTGATGAGGGATTGAGGCCCAGAGACAGGAAGATATTCTCTAAGGTCAAAGGAAGTAGCAAAGGATATTCTCTAAGGTCACAGGAGGTAGCAAAGGTAGTAAAATGAACCTGGGCTCTTTGACTATAAAACCTGCATTCTTTTCTTTTAGGTTTATGGAGCACACATATCCTTTTATATTCTGTGCTGCACGGTAGTTGTTGCTGACCATTGTGTACCTGAACACATGACATGCCTCCTGATAGATTCTGTAAACATGTCTTGGTTACCTTAGTATTTTCCCAGTGCCCAGCACAGTAGTTTACACATGGTAGATGCTTACTAAATTATTCTTGAATGAATCAATTCATTTGGGGAGCACATTAAGGTTTTCAAAGCACTTTCATGTAGAAGAGGAAGGGCATTTATTGAGTGTTTACTACCTGCCAAATAACTGTGCTAAGCATCAAGAATGCAAAGAGAGCAAGGAGACAGTCTCTGATCTCTGAGTTCTTATTCTAATTAGAAGAGTCAACACCCAGAGGGGAAATCAGCTGCAGTGAGGGCTAGGGTTCTTCTGGTTATTCGGGGGGTCTGGGAGCAGGTGGGATGGCAAGGCCCAGGGGTCCCAGGAGCAGCAGCAAGGCCACTGGCAATCTTGGGAGCCAGGAGGGGTAGCTTCAGGGCAGATGATGAGGCTCAATGGTCATTAGGACCCTGTGGCAAGGCAAACGATGGTGCTTGGTAGTTCTTCCTCTTACCTGCGGGATTGTAATTGGTGACGATGTTGGTTCTGTGGCGGGGCCCTGGAAGCGTCCAAACTCATGACCATTAGGAAGAGCAGACACCAGTGGCATTTGAGCAAGAGTCAGGCTGGGGCTTTGGAGAAAGGCACTTGCACTCTGGCTTGTTCCCTAGACCCCTGTGGAGGGCTCTGGGCAGTTGACTATTGGGCTGGAGCATCTGGGAAAGGGTGCACTTTTAAGCTTCATGTGCATTATTAGTATTTTCTCCTCCACTTTCTTAAGTCTGGACAGCCAACCAAACAGTACACCAAGCCTGGATTTGTAGCAGTTGTGTATTTTTAAGGTGTGAAGGCTCCCACTGAAGATGTAAAACTGAAGTCTCTGAGTTGGCTTCAGCAGGCCCCTGCAAAAGGGCTCCCCTCCCAGCCTTGTCCTCTGGAACCTCTGGCATCTAGTGGGTGGTTCTGGGTGGCCTGGGGCCAGGCTCTCTGCCCCCAGTGAAGTAGAAGGGGAATATAAGAAGAAGAAGGCTCAAAGAATTTCCTGTTTGTCCCATGTCACCTTGGACTTCACTTTGGATTTCTCTAATGTACTAACTGAGTGCTAACTCAGAAAGAATCCCGTCTCTTGTAATTTAACTTTTCTGAACCTCTGTTTCCTCATCTATGAAATGGAGATAATAATATGGCCTACCTCACAGGATTGTTCAAGGGAGGGTAGAATGAGATATTATGTATGAGATGACTTCCAAACAAGGTCCTATATTAATATGAGCTACTGTAATTTTAATATTTAACAAAGAGAAGTTTATCTAATAATATCATGGAAAGGATGTGCATCAAGGATCCTACCAAGAAACTAGAGTGTGAGCCTCAGTCCTCTGGTCTAATGAAGTCTCAAAGATGGTGTCATTGAGCCCAATAATGGAGTCTCTTGCTCAGAAGATATGGACATCTTAGTTATTTTATTTGCATAATTCTAAATTCTTTCCAGAATGGTCGTGCTATTTCATGGCTCCACCAGCAATCCATTTGTGCATGCCTGTCCTTCGGCAACCCCTCCAACATTGAGTATTGTTATATTTTTTTTGGTCATCTTTTCCAAATTGCAGGGCATGAGATGAAACCTCTGGGCTGTTTGATGGGCATTTCTCTTATTATTATGATTTAGAGAATTCTTTCATGTGGTCATGAACACAATGCAATTTTTCTTTCCAGAATCATTTGTTCATATTCTTCTACCACTTCTCTACTGAGGAATGAGCCACTATAATTTTTATTGTGTAGACCCATAAAGCAGTTACTTGTGGTTGTATGGGCAGGCATCTTGTCTCATTGAAACTTTGTGTCTCTCCTCCAGCACAGTAGGCACTTAATAAATATTCGTTGTGATGTCACAAAGGGCTAGAGAGGAGAGTTCATTCAGCCAAACTCCCTTATTTTACAAATGAAACTGGGGAAAATAACTTGTTGAAAAATTTATCCTTCATTGCTTAAAAGCAAAACAAACAAAAAGCAAAACACCCTTGCCTCAGTCAAAACAAAAAGAAGCCTGAAAACTTTCCTCAGACAAGATGTCTTTCATGCATACCCTAATATAATTCACCACTAATGATGGATATGACCAGAGAGAACTTGGTCCAAAGCTCCAGTGAATATCGACATTAAGCAAGATATCAAGTAGGGAGATTTTTTACCCAAGATGTTTGCTAGCACTTGGGAAAATATCCTAGTCTGAGTCCAAACAAGAGGAGGATTGGTCAATCAACCAACAAAAATTAAGTACTTAGTATCTGTCAGATACTGGGCTAGGTACTTGCCGTACAAATGCAAAATTGAGTCAGTTCCTATCTTTGGGAGCTTATATTAAATTGAAAACTGAGTTCTCCAAATGTTCCATTTTGTAGCATTAAATTTGCAGTATTAATGCACTGTACTCCTTATATCTAGCTCCTGGACAAGGCTAACCCTCTTCCATGAAATGCAGCTCAATACGAAAAAGTTCAGTTTAACCATCCACCTTGGGAACTAGAGTGGATGAAACGTGCATATCATCTAGACCATCCAGCTGTAAGGGTTGCCCATCAAGTTAGTTCATCAACATATGTCTCAGACAGGTGCTGCTTATGGACACAGATGATGATCTGGGCCCCCATGGAATAAGATCAGATCAATTTGTAACATTTTGGGAAAGTCATCAACTCTCAATGAAGCCAAATTGTCTTTGTCGTTGTTGTTTGGTTGTTTTCAGTCATGTCTGACTCTGTGACCCCTTTTGGGGTTTTCTGGACTAGTTCGCCATTTCCTTCTTCAGCTCATTTGACAGATGAGGAAACTGAGGCAAACAGGCTCGAGTGACTTGCTCAGGAGCATACAACTAGTGTCTGAGGCTAAATTTGAACTCAGCTCTTCCTGACTCCAGGCCTAGCCCTCTATCCACTGTGCCACCCACTGTTACCTAAACTCGTTTCTTCCCACCTCTTAGATGAAGAGGTGGTGGATAGAGGTATACAGGGATATATTTTCTATATAAGTGACATTTTATATAAAAGTGACAAATGGCCAGTAGATGAACTTGTTTTGTTTGACTATGCTTATTTGTTACAAGGAAAGGCTTTGGTAAAGGAGAGGAGGAGGAGATGGAAAAGAAAGGAGAGATCATTAATGAAACATTAAAGGAAATGTTCAGAGGGAGCCACAAACTGGAAAGCTTTGGAACTAACATGTTAAATCCTTATACTTTAACAAACCAAACTGTGTATGATAGAGAATCTTGGTTTTATATATAATCCTCTTTTTCTGTTCTTCTTTGTATATGGAAAATCATATTGCTTGATATTTTCCAAGTTCAAAATGACAAAAATTTTTATTAAAATTAAAATCCTGAAAAATACTCCCACACCTCTTTAAGACCAATAAATAATCCCCCGATGATGCTATACGGCTACAAATTGTGTGCCACTGTGATCATGGAAGACTCCAAATGCACGTTCCCCAAAGGAAAAAGAAAAGATATGTAAGATGTAAGATAAGGGTAGAACATTTTGACAATGATTAGAAGTGGCATATTAGACATTTTTTTTGCTTTTTTTTTTTTTTTGGAGGGCAATTGGGGTTAAGTAACTTGCCCAAGGTCACACGGCTAGGTTTTTGTTTGTGTGTGCGTTAAGTGTCTGAGGCCGGATCCGAACTCAGGTCCTTCTGACTCCAGGGCTGATGATCTACTCACTGTGCCATGTAGCCACCCCTATATTAGACATTTTTAAGGACTTGTAAGACTTGTGGAAAGGAAGTGGGTTAACTGGTCATGTAGCGAGACAGCAGATGGACAACCCAAGTGCTATATAAAACTTCTAAGATATTAAAATAATCAGAGAAAGCATCTAATATGATGGGTAGGTCCTCTTTGGGGGATTTATGGGAAAGAATCACAGGAGATCAGAATGCATTAGTGGAAAGAGCTTACAAACCAATGAGATAAAGGATATACAAGCAAAACAAAAGAAGTATAAACAATAGCCTCTGCCCATATAACTTAGTTGAGAAGAGAAGATGTAGGCACCAGAAACAGTTAGGTTTCTGTTGTAGCATAAGGCATCATGTGATGAAGAATTCTGATAGTGTGTGATAGTATGTGATAGTGATATTTTCCTTTGATCTTTCTTGTGAGGTAAAAAGTAGGAGTCAGGAGATCCTAGTTCCTAATTCTGGCTCACTCATTAGCAAGTCATTTTACCCACCTGAGCCTCAATTTTCCCATCTTTGCAATGGAATAACAGTTCTAATCCCTGCCCCTAATTGTTATGAAGTTGCAGTGGGATGATAGAAATGAATGTATTTTGTGAACTATGAATCAACATACATTCTGGAGAAGTCATTATTCCCCAGGAGAAGGGTAGCACACACTGACATACAGTGGGGAAGAGAAGGGTGAGGAATACCCATTGGCTGGAGCTGTTAGTCAGATGCCTATCACCAGTCACTAGCACCCTAGACTCTTTGCCTTCCCCTTCTGTTATTTTTGTGCTTGTCAGCCTCCCTTGATCTTAGTAAAATATTGACTTTCAGATGGGATCTTTGTCCCTGATGGTGCTGTTTCCCTGCCCTTTGTCCCTGGCATGGGTTTACCAGCCGTTACAGGATCATTAAGCTGTAGGCAACCACTCCCCTACTTCCCCTGATCCCCGGCATTCGTAGAGGCTTCATGTGACCGTGGGGAATTCTTGTCCACTTAGCCATTCCTCACTCATCAACAGGGCTTTGAAACCAAAGGACCATGGGGATAGTCCCAGTTCAAGCCTGTTTAGCACCATCCATGGGACTAGAAACATTGCAGACTGCTTGGGAGGGGATATTTCAGGTCTTCTCTTGGGCCTCATAGGGAAGACTCTGTGCTGAATGATCCAAGGTCCCCTTTTGGGCCATCCACATTAACGGAGCTTCCAGGGGTTGGCTCCCAATATTTATGGAGAATCATATAGCTAAGAAGGAAATTCTTTTAAACTTCAGGCTGCTAGCCTCCTCTGGTGACTCTGTGTGACTCTGTGTGCCTGGTGTGGCACATGGCATTGGATACAGGCAGGGGCGGGTAGGCATCACAAAAGATGAGGCCAATCAAAAAGGGTTTGAGCCGTCACCAGGTCTTTTCTAATTCCTCCTCTGCAGCCCCCACCCCCACTCCCAGTCTAAGAACTTAGAAAAGTTTTCCATTGCCTATCAGATCAAACCCAAACTCCTGTATGGAGCCTCGTGGGCCCTCCATCACCTGGCCCCACCCTTCCCCAACACAAATATCTCTGCTGCAACTTTATTGATTCCTCCTAAGTTCCTCTGTACCTCTTTTTCATTCCTATCTCAAAGCCTTCACTATGGGCATAGATTAATTTGCCTTTCTTAGGTTGTTTTCTTATCAGTAAACTGGAGATAAACCTACCTCAAAAGCTTTTTACAAGGATCCGATGAGATAATATTTGTATAGGGAGGCCATTCCCCACACGTAGCATAGAGGTGCCAAGGAGGGCCCCAAGAGAGGCAGACTAGATATCTCTAGCCTCTTCTTCCCCTACTCTTCTCCAAGGGAGACTAATTCCTGCCAGGAGAGAAAGCAGGACTTTGGGGCCAGAAGCTTGGTCATTCTTCTCTCTTCAGAAAGAGGGGATCCCGGGCTAGAATTTTATCTGTCTGTTCCCTTAAATGTTATTAGTCTAGGGGATGTAGTTTTCAGGTTCAAACTAAACTTCTGATCACCATTCATTAATAGGGAGAAGAGGACCCAAGCTTTTATGTCTAAGATTTGACTCACTTTCTACTAAATACTAATTCCATGATGAATATACATAGCAATTGTCTAAGAAAACCAATTTATCTAACTAGGTGGCAAAACAGAAATCCTGGAAAGCATGCACATGAGAATATATATCAGACAATACAGAGTGAAGGAACTCTTCCATTGGGAGTGAGGTAACTCAGCTGAGAGAGACAGAGACACAAAGAGACAGATAGAGACAGAGAGATAGAGACAAAGGGAGAGAAGCAGATTCAGAGAGAGACAGAGACAGAGAGACAGACAGAGACAGGAGAGAGGAAAGAGAGAGAGGTAAGAGAGAGACACACAGAGACAAAGATGGAGATAGATACAGAAAGACAGAGACAGAGAGATAGAGACAGAGAGACAGAGAAGCAGATTCAGAGAGAGACAGCAGAGAGAGAGAGAGAGAGAGAGAGAGAGAGAGAGAGAGAGAGAGAGAGAGAGAGTGAGAGACAGACAGACAGAGGTAGAGAATCCCAGATCTTACCTAAGGGGAAATTCCCCCAAGTTTCTAATATAGCAAGCTAGAGATGGAGGCAGGATGGAGATTGCCAGCTCCCAGAGCCTTTTTCTCCCTTTAGCAACCTGAAGTGAGGTTGGTATCTTCCATCTTCCCTCTCAGAGGTGGAAGACAGAAGCTTCCAAAGTGACTGCAGAGCCCCAAGTTACTGAAGAGCCTGAAGATACTAAAAACCCTGGAGCTCTCCTCTCTCACTAGCCTCTGATACAGGCCTGGAGCATTGAACTCCACCATTGAGGAGAAAGTCCCATAGCCATGGGCTTTGGGACTCATGGTTACACTTGTAAAGTTCTTTGTAAACATTAAAGCATTACATAAATGCTGCTTAGTACTATTACCACTAGTCTATCTCCCACTCATCTGTTAGATTTATATTATTCAAATGCAGGTGTGGTCATGTCTCCCCGCCCCCCATTTAATAAAATCCAGCTTTCTTCTTACCTCTGTGATCAAATGGAAGCTCTTCTGTTTGGCTATTAAAACCACGTAAGCTATGTCTTTTCTACCTTTTCAGTTTTCTTATGGCCTCACACCCCACACCCCCCATTTTTACATACTCTTTGATCAAGTGACACCAGCCTCCTTTCTATTCCTTGAATAAGATACTCCAGGGCAGGCTAGGTGGTGCAGTGAATAGAGCACCAGCCTGGAGTCAGGAGGACCTGAGTTCAAATCTGGTCTCAGACACTTAACACTTACTAGCCATGTGACCTTGGGCAAGTCACTTAACCCCAATTGCCCTGCCCTCCCACCTCCAAAAAGCAACTCCCATCCCCCCCAAAAAAGAAGAATAAGATAACTCCATCTCCTAGTACCAAATACCTTCACTGGCTATTATTCCCCATGCCTGCAACTTTCTCCTTCCTTGTTTCTACCTCCTTCAAGTTTCAGCTAAAATCCTACCTTCCTCAAGGAGACTTTTCTAATTCCCGATAAAACTGGTGCTTTCCCTGTGTCCTTATCTCCAGTTTATTTTGTCTATATCTTGTCTTCATAATTAGATTGTGAACTCCTTGAGGACAGGGACTGCCTTTTGCCTTTCTTTGTATTCCCAGTGTTTAGCATAGTGCCTGGCACAAGGTGCTTGATAACTTTACCTGACTTGGCAACATTTCATCTAATCCAATGCTCTGTCCATAGTAGTTGGTCATTAAAGATATACTGAGTTGAAGTGAAATAAGAGAATCATTATGTTTCAGAGTTGGATGGGACTCTAGCATCAATCCAGTCCAAGCCATACTTGACCAAGAATCCCCTCTATAAGCTGATTAAGAAGTTGACATCCAGTCTCTCCTTGCAGACCCCCAGAGCACTGGGGTTTCACTCATTGTTCAGAATCATTTCCTTACATGAAGCCCAAAGTTGCCACGTCTGCCCACTACACCCAGTTCTACCTTCTGGGAACAAGCAAAAAGAGGACAATCCTTTTTGGACATGCCAGCCCTTCAGGCACTAGGTGATAGCTATCTTATGCCTCCCCCCACCAATCTTTTCTTCTCCAAACTGAACATCCTCAGTTCCCTAATCCAGACCTTCTATGGCATGAACTCAAGGCCATTCACCATATTGGTTGCCCTCTTCTGGAGACCTTCCAACTTATCAATGTCCTAAATAGGGTGCCACAGCTGGGCAAAATGCTCCAGATAGGGTATGGACAGGGCCACCAATCAACCAAAATGTGTTTATTAAATGTTACCTTATTCGATTGGGCCAAGTGTTCTCTCTAGTCTATCAAGACCTTTTATCATCCTTACTCTGTTATCCAATGTGTTAGTTAACTTTCTCCTCTCTCAGCTTTGGGTCATCTGCAGATTTGATAAGCATTTAATCATTGATAAAGATGTTAAACAAGACCACACACAGCTCCCTGAGGTTCTCTTTCCATCTATGACCTGGTCCACATTGACTTCAAACCATCAATGACTTCCCTTGTGTCTAGCCATATGACCAGCTTTGAATCCACCTGGTCTTCCTATTGTTTAAGGAAAATGAAATGAAAACTGGTATCACTCTGCCTGAGTAGCAGCAGGAAGGTGAGTCTGCAACATGTAAGGCAGGGAAATCCAGTTCTTGCTCCTATGTCTCTCACCCCCCAAACCCAAAGCCAACCCCTAGATCCTCAGTATGATCCTGGGATACTCACAGACTAGAGCTTGCTGTGTTATCTGTCTTCCCCCTCCCACAGCCAAGTGTTACCATGTGATGTTATTCTGACCTGTCCCATACTCAGAGACAGCTGCTTTCAGATGTCAATGTTGTGTTCTTGCCTTCTGACTCAGATTGGGCCCTGGCACATGGGTGTTTCTGCCTCCTCATAACTCTTTGCCTCGTGCCCCCTCACGTGTCAGAGACAGGCCATCGATGAGGGCCAGCCACAGAGTGTGGGGCCTGTGACCGCAAGATAAAGGGTTTCTGTAAAATGAAACAAAACAAAAACCCACAGGCTTCAAATGTTTGTATCAAGATATTTGAGTTCCAGGGACTCTGTCTGTAGTTTTTCTGAATCCTTTTCCATGCCCTGTTTTTAACAGATCTACAACCTCTAGGTCAAGTCCATGAAGATCTAGGAGGAGCCTATGTGACTGGCATCAAACTAATTCTGTGTGCATGTATGTGTAGGATGCAAAAAAGCATAAAGTCCAATCTGTGTCCTCCTTAAACATATGATCTAGTTAGGAAGCCCACATATACTTGATGCAATGAGAGGTCATACAAGATGGAGTATGGATTGAAGGCTAAATTATGTGATATGGATGCTAGGTGCTGCAGAAGGTCAGAGGGTGGTGTGGTCACTGCCAGTTGGCTATAGTAAGCATCTTGTTGGATGTGAGCCTTGAACTAGATCCCCAAAGGATGAGTCAGATATAGTAAAGAAGAGAGGGGCCTAGACCAAGGTGCAGAGGAGGGGCTGAGGATGATACACTTGGTGACAATGAGGAACCTGGCCTTGCTAGAACATTAGGAAGTACTTGGAGGGACAGGCTAGGTTGTATGGCTTGAGTCAGTAGAAGGCCCTGAATTCTAGACTGAAGAACTTGACTGAACGTGGTAGACACTGGGAAGCCATTTGAGTTGGTCCAGGAGCAGACAAGAAGCAGGATAGAAAGCATGACTGTATGAGGAAGGAAAAGCTCAAAGACTGGAATGAGTCATGGAACCTAGATACTTTCATGTTAGAAAGACTCACCAGCTCCCTCCTAGAACAGCAGTTCTCAAAATGGCAGCCCCTGAGATCTTTTTAGGGAGTCCACAAAGCCATCAGCACCATCATCATGCAAATAATAGTAATACAAAGATGTTCCTCATATAATACACATGAGCAAAAGCTCTTTGGGGTCCTCAGTACTTTCTGGACCATTAAATGATGAGAAACACTGACAGCTTCCTACCCTTCTAGTTGTGAGGTACCTAGTTTGCCTCTCTACTATCCTCCTGCTCCTCAGGCCATCCTTCTCCAGGTCACAAATCTGTGTCCTGTTCCTGCAGAATCTGGCTAATTCTTTAAGAATCTTGAGGCATCTCTCCCTCCTAAAGGTAGTTGGATTTTAACAGCAATTTCCAGAAAACCAAATAACTTTATGACTCAAAAGAGTAACTTTCTTAATGGTGGAATTTCTTTAATAGTAGAGTGTTACAGACAATACAGTAGCCCTTTGGTGGGGGTGGGAGTGGGGGTGGGGGTGAGGAACTTCTGGCTTAAATAAAATCATACAGTGTATGTAGGTGACTGTTGACTTTACCTACAAGGAGGTGGCCTCCATCCCTGAGCTGGATGACTGCACCTGACCATTATTACAGAGTGAGATCCATATCTCTGAAATGGAAAGGACCTGCCCATTGGGATTGCTGAGACACCATCAATGATTTTTAAGAGATTATGGTGAACAAGAGAGGAATTACCAGATTGGAGAAGTGTAAATATTGCCTTGATTTCCAAAAAGGGGAACAGACCAAGGCCTGAAAACTACAGGCTATGATCCCTGGGGAAAATTCTCAATATATTACTGAAATAATGGTTAGCAAGCGTCTAGAAAAAAGCACAGTGATGACCAACCACCAGCATGGCTCCATCAGGAAGGGGTCACGTCAGTCTGAGCTTGTTTCTTTTTTGGACAGGATTCCTAGACTAGTAGATCAGAGGAATGCTGTAGCTATCGTTTAGCTAGATTTCAGAAAAGCATGTGATTGTGTTTCTCTCATCATTCTTGGGGGGAAAAAAGACAGAGAGATGTGGGCTTGAGGATAGTACAATTGGTGGGATTTGGAACTGGTTGAGTGGCCAGACACAAAGAATAGTCATTAATAGTTTGATGTCCACTTGGAAAGAGGTTTCCAGTGGCTCCGGCATCTGGGCTTGGCCCTTTGTTTGACATTTTTTAGTCAATGATTTGGATGAAAATGTAGATGGCAGATATGCAGATAGAACAAAGCAGGGTGTGGTGGGGGCAGTGGGGGTGGGGAGAGAGGATAGCTAAAACACTGGTTGACAAAGCCAGTGTTCAAAAAGACTAGGTCAGGTGCCAACAAGATGGAATTTAATTGGATTAAGTGTGAAGTCTTATACTTGGGTTCAAAAAGTCAATCTTATAAGTACAAGATGGGGTAGGTGTGGCTACATAGCAAGTTTTAGTGGACATGAGTTGAGCTGTGTGATATGGCAACCCAAAGAGTTGATGTGATGTTAGCCAGACAGCCCAGTGGATAGAGCACTGGGCCTGGAGTCAGAAATAACTGGGTTCATATCTGGACTCAGATGCTTCCTAGCTGTGTGACCCTGGGAAAGTCACTTAGCCCTGTTTGCATCAGTTTCCTCAACAGTAATATGGGGTTAATGATAGCATCTACCTCCCAGCATTGTTGTGAGGATCAAATGAGAAAACACGTGAAGTACTTTTCAAACCTTTAAAGTGCTACGTGAATGTTATTATTATTATGGTACTAGACTGCATTGATAGAAGTGTGCTTGCTAGGACCAAGGATAAGAGAATCCTGTTGTATTCTGTGCTGGTCAGCTCACCTCTGCAGTCATGTGCTCAGTTTTGGCCTCTGCCTTTTAGGGAAAAACATTAAACTGGGCATGGTGGTACATGTCCATGATTCCTGATACTGAGGAGACTGAGACTGGTGAATCTCCTGGGCTAGGGAGTTTTGAGCCAGAGTAGGCTAAGCCCATTGGGTGTCCACACCAAATTGAGCACCAATATGGTGGGCCCCGACTGGAAGGCACATAGACGTTCTATGGAATGGTGAGCCAATCTAGTTCAGAAATGGAGCAACCCCAAACTCCCAGGCTGATCAGTAGTAGAATCATGTATGTGAATGGGAAGGAAGGAAGGAAGGAAAGAAAGACGGACCCAGGAAGGAGAAAGGGAAGAAAGAAGGAAGGAAGGAAGGAAGGAAGGAAGGAAGGAAGGAAGGAAGGAAGGAAAGAAGGAAGGAAAGACGGAAGGAAGGCAGGACCCAGGAAGGAAGGAGAAAGGGAGGAAAGAAGGAAGGAAGGAAGGAAGGAAGGAAGGAAGGAAGGAAGGAAGGACCCAGGAAGGAAGGAGAAAGGGAGGAAAGAAGGAAGGAAGGAAAGAAAGAAGGGGGGGTGGCTAGGTGGCGCAGTGAGTAGAGCGCTGGCCCTGGAGTCAGAAGGACCTGAGTTCGGATCCGGCCTCAGACACTTAACACACACACAAAAACCTAGCCATGTAACCTTGGGCAAGTTACTTAACCCCAATTGCCCTCCAAAAAAAGAAAAAGCAAAAAAAAACAAACAAAAAAAAAAAGAAAGAAGGAAGGAAGGGAGGGAGGAAGGAAGGAAGGAAGGAAGGAAGGAAGGAAGGAAGGAAGGAAGGAAGGAAGGAAGGAAGGAAAGAGGGAAAAAAAAGGAAAGGAGAGCAAAGAACACTTATGTGTCTGGAAATGTTCAGAGGAGGGTCACCAGAATGGTGAAGGACCTCATTTCAGATGAGGATTGGTTGAAAGATCTGGGGATGTTTAAGCCTGAAGATAAAAGTAGGGACATCATAACTGTTTTTGAGTATTTGAAGGTAGTCATGGGGAAGAGGCATTACACTTTTTCTACTTGACCCCTGAGGACAGAACAAGGAGAGATTAGTAGAAGGTGGAAGCTGCAAAGAAGCCGATTTATATGCTGTGAGGAAAATCTTGCCAGCCATGAGACCTCCCAGAAGTGGAGGTGCAGCCGGTCCCCACTCACTAGACATCTTTGAGCTAAGGCTGGATGACTCCTTGTTGAGAATGTTTCAGTGGCTTCTTGTTCAGGCATGGTGGGGTCTCCTCTAAGAGTCTTCATCCAGGCTGAATAGAATAGAGTAATTCAATGATGCAAATGTTTATTAAAGCCCTACTATGAGCCTAGTGCCAAGGGGAGGTATATGAAGATTAAATAAGACAAAATCTTCCTTCCCCTATTGGAGCTCATTTCAGACTACGTTAGCTTATATGAGCAGCTGCCTTCAAGCCCTAACATTCTACATTCTATATTGGGAAAGGCCGAAGGAGTCTTGCTCTGCTCTCCTCGGCCTTTTGGTGATGGGGTGTCTAGTAGGGGAATATGACACAGATGTCCAAACAAGAGTCACATCACCAATGAGCCAAGGAAACCTAATTGTAAGACTTCTTGGGCCTTTCATCAAGTAGGCAAAATGTTTGTTGACTTTCCCTCTTTGAAGAATTTCTCATCTTGGCTCCTTGAATAGGTTGGGTGTTCAGAGAATGCTCAGATATTCTGCCCAGATGCTTAGAGAAGAAACTCCCTAGGCTCTGAGCTTGCCTCTTAGCTGTTTCCCAGGGGGCCCTTTCAAAATGACTGAAGCTATCATTAAGTATCATGTGCATCAGCATAATTTCATTTGATGCGATTCCTCCCACATGCTCCCCTGCATCCCTCTACCTCCCCCATTTATTAAGTGATGGAGTTATTTGGGAAGTCCTGATGGCAGTAGCAAAGAGGTATTCATGTGTGTGGCTGGAAGAGCTCACCTATAAGCACGTGAGCACTGATAAATACCACTTGTCCTCAGGGGCATTTTCATATTTTCATGAGAAATAAGAGTGACTTGGGACCAGAAGGAGGATGCTGGCTCTACTTATTTATGTACTTGTCTGCTTGCTTGGCTGTTTCTAAATTTGTTCATTTATTCTCAGTAGAGACACACAGGATCAAAAGACAGCAGGAAAAAAAGGCAAAGTGGATCAAGAGGAAAAAGCCAAGTTCTAGAACCAAACGTTAACATTCAGTGTTCTAAGGTCCCTTGTGTCTCTGACAATCTGTATTCTCCCATTTCTTGTTCCAAAGGCCCTCCTAGCTTTAACATTAGATGTTCTAAGGTTCTTTCAAACTCTAACGTTTGTTTTTCTAACATCCTGTGTTCTAAGGTTACTTCTAGCTTGAACATTCTATTTATAAGTCCCCTCCCAAGTCTAAGGGGTAGTTAGGTGGCACTAGACTTGCAATCAGAAAGACTTCACCCTGTTTGCCTCAGTTTCCTTATCTGTAAAATGAGCTGGAGAAGGAAATGGCAAACCACTCCAGTATCTTTGCCATGAAAACCCTCAGTTGGGATCATGAAGGGTTGGACATGACTGAAAAGACTGAACAACAACCTATATCTAATATTCTATCTTCTAAGGCTCCTTTCAGTGATACACTCTATTCTAAGACGTCTGCAAAAAGCTCTGATGTTCTAGGCCCTAAGGGTCCTTCCTTATCTATAAAAAGCAGATTCAATTCAATAGGATTCAGTAAAGTGTGTCCAGGTACTGTGACTGATGCTGGTGAAATGAAAATAAAAATGAAAAGTTCCCTGCCTGTAGGAAGCTTACATTCTGGTGAACAAAATGTACAAAGAGATGTAGATATTAAATACCTAGGAAATAAATGGAGAGGAAGCAGAAAAGGGCCTCCATCAGCAGGGGCATGACAAATGCAGTGCACTTCTTGGGGCAAATGGTCATTCCTGTCTGATGTTCCGGGCTTCCCCAATCAGGTTCCATCCTGCCTGTTCACCTGTATCTCCTACATGCCTTCTGGTTCTGCCCAGATCTCTTCCTTGCCTGGCAAATTGTTGCTTTTGTTCAGTAGTTTCAGTCAAGTATGACTCTCTGTGACCCCATCTGGGGTTTTCTTGGCAAAGACACTGGAGCGGTTTTCCATTTCCTTCTCTAGCTCATTTTACAGATGAGGAAACCGAGGCAAACAGGGTGAAGTGACTTGCCCAGGGCCACACAGCTAGTAAGTGTCTGAGGCTGGATTTGAACTCAGGAAGACGGGTAACCCTGACTCCAGTTCTGGTGTTCCACTGTGCCACTCACATGCTCCTTCTTTTCCGTAATTAATTCCCACCTCCACACCTTTCCTTGTGATATTTTTCCTGCCCAGAAGACCCTTCTCCCTTTCCTGCCAATCTAATCCAAAGCCACCACCTTCAGGTGAATGAAGAATGGCAAAGGCACTGGGAGAAGTGGGGGAACCAAAACCCAGCAAGGTTCTGTCCTAGCCTTAGGTCCTGATTGTGTCTCCTTCCTCTAAACTCCATCCCCATGGTCTCTGTTCTTCACCTCAGTCCTCAGTCATGTGATACCTAATGCTCTCCACCTGTCTGACTGTGCTTTCCTGTGCTTTGCCTGACCATGAGGTGGTTAAATGTCAGGACCACAAATTCTTCTCTGCTCCAATGCAGGACTGATGCCCAACAGGTCATCAGCTCCTATTTGTGGACTCACTATCTCATCCTTACTTTGAGAGTCCAAATCTTAGAGAGTGGTGGAGTGCAAAGAGGGCCTGATTAGAGGTCAAGGGCCTTGGGTCCAAATCTCAGCCCTGCCCATGTGCTACTTGCTGGAAATTACTTGCCACTGGACTGAGGCTCCCCTTTGTGAAAGGAGGGGCTTAGGCAAGGTGAACTCTAAATGCAGTGATCTGAAGACAACTCTATTTTGTGCATTTAAGGCCTAGACAGTTGATGGGGTACGGCGTGAGCACAATTTTAAGGGAACTGAACATGCCATGTACCCCCAGTGTGTGGCCCAGAAGGCTTGGCTGGGTGGAAGAGCAGAGGTTGGGCTGGCATCAGAGTGGTTTGGCTTGGGGAATCTCCAAGCAGAGGTTCTTAGGTTCTGGGGGTTCATGAACTTGGGTGGGGAAAATTCAATCTTTATTTCTACATAATTGGTTCCCTTTGTTATTCTCTGTATTTTACTCTATACATTTAAAAAACATGACTGATTTGGGGTCCCTGGACTTGCCAAAAGGATCCATGATACAAACAAGGTTAAGCACTCCAGCTAGGGCCTCAAGCTTGTTTCCATCCCATTCCCCAAAACAATTATTCCAAATCTTTTCCTTTTTCTTTAAGCTCCCAAAGGCATCCGCAATCCACTGTGATAGAAGAAGATTATATTGTCCTCTGTGCTCTGGATTTCACTTTCTGTAGAGTGAGGAGGCTGGCCTAGGCAGTGTCAAAACTTCCTTCCAGCTCAGGGTCTGTGATCCATGACTTCTCATGCTCCGGTGTCTGGTAGATTGAGGGCAGTTGAGTACAGAAGCATAGTGTATCCTGCACCAGTACACTAGGACCTATGCCCCAAGCTTCTTTGGCCTAACAGGGACCTTCTCCTAGTCACAACCTCTGGAGACCAGGCTGTGAACCATCCATTCCTTCCTCCTACTTCTCCAAGATCCCAGGGGCACCAGAATGGGGCTGTTCAGAGTGCCAATAGCAGCCACTTCTGAAAATAACCATCAGACCTTTGTGTGCAAATTGGCAACTCTTTTTCTTCAAAGCAAAAGGTTTTCCTCCTTGGCCTTCCTCCAGACCTTGTACTCACAGAGCATAGCATCCTCTGACTGGGGATTTTACCCTCAGAAGATCCTTCACTCGCTTTCTAGAGCAGGATAAAACCTTGCTCCCATCTTATAGATGGACCCTACCCCTCACAGGGTTGTTGTAAGGATCCAGTGAGTGGATATATCCCAAAGTGCTTGGCAAATCTTAAAACACTATGTAAATATTATTGTTATTACTATTAATAGACATGGGAGGACTTAAGGAGGTAAAGTGGAATTATGGCAAGAATGCTGTCCCTAGAGGCAGGAGGCCTGAGTTCAAATCCCACCTCCCAAATACTTTGCCATCCTTAAAAGTGCTCTATAAATGTCATTATTATGACTATTTGTTTGACCTTGGACAAACCCCTTAAATTCTCTAGGCGTCAGTTTCCTGGTCTATAAAATGGGGAGAAATTAGACTTTGTGGTCTCTGAGATTTCTTCCAGTTTCAAGTCTAGGATCCTATGGATTTCCCAGGAGACTGGGGTGGGGGTGGGGGGTAAGCAGAATTGCTTCTCATCTTAGACTTGGCTCCTAATTCCCTAGTTTTAACTCTGTAGGTATTGTGAGAAGAGGCCAGCTTCTTGCCATGTAGGAGAAAGAGCTTTAAAACCAACTTTATAGCTGTTTCACCTTGAATGGACAATCTAACCTCTATGGACCTTAGTTTTCTCATCTGTCTATTAGGGCTAACTAACGATCCCTGCCTTGTAGCCCCTCTTGTGAGGCTGAGGTAAGGGTATGGGGAAGGCACTTCCATCAGTGTGATAGGTAGTTGTTGTCACAGAATGGGAGATTGTCTTCCAGTTATCCAGAAACCAGTTGGCTGGCTCCAGATCAATAGAGAACAGTCCTTGCCAGCCAGGCCAGTGTCTCGAGTCTACATGATACTCTGTGGCTCAGACTCCTTGGAAAGGCAGGTCACAGGGCAGAGCCTGGGGGAATGGCTTGGGCCTCTCTGTTTTATCCCAGAGGAGGGGGCAGCCACTGAGTTCTGTCTGGACTACATCTTATGAAACGGAGCTCCTGGCTCCAGCCTGCTGTTGTTTGGGGATAAACACTCCCATGTGTTTGTAGAAGATGTTATGAGAGCTCTTCTGGAGAAGGGGGAAGAAAGGGAGGGGGACTGTCCCTCCTCTGTTTCCTCTCTCTTTCCCTCAGGCTCATGTACACATAAACAGAGTAGCCACACATTTTAGGCCCTCCTGGCCCTAAAGGGTGCACCCAGGAACATTCCAAAGACATATGGTGAAATCCTACATAATTACAGAATCTAATCAAAGATGGCCACAGCTCAGAGGAGTCTTGGAGTTCATTTAGTGCAATACATTGCTTTGCAGATGGGAAAATTGAGGCCCAGAGAAGGTGAGTGAATTGCCCATAATCACATAGCCAGTTAGTGGTAGGGACAGAATTAGAATTCAGGTCTTTTGACTCTCTAGCTCAGGACCCTTTGGGTGCATTTCCCATGTTACATCTAATGTTCAGAACCCTTAGGTAGAAGACAGTTCTGAATACCCTTCCAGGTTATTCCTGCAATGTTTTGGAGGCTGGGAACTTCTCATCTGCTGATTAGAAAGTGGCTGGACCTGGGGAGGCAGGGTTGTATAGTAAAATCAGAAGGGTCAGAGCATCAGGAGACTTCTCTTCTTGGCTCTGTCTCTAGCTACCTGAGTGACCTTGACCAAATCCCTTTATCCCTTGGAGTCTCAGGTCCCTCACCTGTGTAATGAAGGACTTGAGAGTGATGCAAAAATCAGAAGGAAAAGAAAAGAACTTCGGAGGAAAATTTAAAAGTAAACAAAAGTCAACAGAAGGAAGGAAATTCACAAGGGAACAGAGACAAATAGGGTAGTTTTCTTACTATCGCATTAAATATAATGAACAGAAAACAACAACCCCCCCAAAACCCCTAAAACTAAAAAAACCTGAGTGTAATAGAAATTCACAATCCCAATCTATTCTTTTCTTATAACTTTTTGTACAAATAAAACAAATGTAGCCAAGATCAGAAGGAAAGCAGAACATTGGGGGGAAATTTTATAGACAGTTTCTTGATGCTTTTAAAGTTCATAATAAAGGAATAAAATGTAAGGGGATGGTTGAGCTCTCTCTAATATTCAATGGTTCTATGATAAGAGGAAATAAAGGACCTGAAACCTCTTTGAAAAGAAGTTTGATTGATCAGTAAATTAATAAGTATCTATTCAGTGTCTAAGAGGTAATGATAAGGATGGAGAGCATTTGAATCCTGGTGGGGACAGCTTGTAGAAGCACAGAATCAAGGGGAAAGCATTTATGGAACATTTCTATGTGCCAAGAACTGTGTTCAGCACAGGAGAGAGTGGGGCCAATGACTGCAAAGCCCTGCCTCACTTAAACCCAATTCACTTGCAAATCATCACCCTACTGGTGTCACTGGTCCTCTTCAAGAAAAACGGATGAACAATGACATTTTTTAACCACTATGCATCCTGGATTTTGTAGTACAGGGTTTATTCGTTTTTTCTTCTGGAGGCAATCTGTGAATTATTTCAATTGGCCCTTCGTTTTCTGTAGTTCAGAAATTCTGGACAGTTTTCTTTCACTATTTCTTACATTATATTATTTAGATTTTTTGACTTGTGCTTTTCTGGGAGACCTATAAGCCTTAGTTGTCTCTCTGTACATCCTATCTTCAAGATCAACATGCTTTACCTGTATGGAGATCATGTTTTCTGTGAACATTATTGGTTTTTTTTTTTTTTCAGATTGTCCTTCACTTCTGTGTATTTTCATTTCTATTCAGTTATGTTTTGTTTCATTGGTTTTTCTATTCTGCCAATATTTCTGCTGTACAGGCCATAAATTCTGCTCTCACAGTTCTTATTTCTCAGGATCCTCTGTTCAGTCAGGTATTGCTTCATTTTCCTTTGTCTTGCAATCTTTGTTTATAGATTTCTGGACTCTTTTGGCTGATCTGGAGACCATATTCCCTAATGTTTTCCCTTTTAATTTATTTGCTTTTACCCAAGGTCTTTAAATGAGTTTTCTTTCTCCTGAGATATTTGGTAATTTCCGTTTTTTCCTCTTATATTTCCCTCTTGCTCACTTTTTGATTATTTCTTCCTTGAAGGTGGTTTCCCTGGAGGCTGACCCTCAACACGTTCTCATTCTCCTCTCATGCAAGGCAATTCACATTTTATAGTCCTTGGTCTCTGCCCTAAGTGACTTATGGAGTGGCAGATTTGGCCCCAGCTGGATTCTGGGCTTTTCCTCCTCAGGCTTAGTGGAGTGCCACATAACCATACATGTGTCCTGCCCCAGTTCCCTCTGTTTCTCAGTTCTCTGGCTGAGTGATACCACATCACAGGGTATAGATACACTGCTTTCCCAGCCTGAGCAAGCTACTATCTTTTAGTCTTTTGGGGCATTGGGGTGGGAGTAGGGTTGAGTTCTGTTGTAAGCCTATGTGTCAGCTAATGCAGCCTTGCAGGAGTGGCAGGCAGTAGGGAATTGGGTTAGGGATTAGCTTTCTCTGCTGTTAGTTCAATGACATGTTACCTTATTAGAGTTCTTGATGTCCTTGACTGTGGATACAGCTGAAATTGCCTTATCTCTTGCACATATATCTTATTCTGAAGAGGTTTGAGAGGTTATGAGGACTGGAGAAAATGTCCAGTCCTTCATCTTGTTAGTCCCATGACCTCCACATGATGATAACTGGAACCAAATAGCAATTAGTTGAAACGTCCTTTCCAAGAATAGTAGTATTTATTTGATTAATATTCTCAGAGAATGGGGAGGAAGGGAATGTTATACAAGTGAATAAAAGCTAATACTGGTACTTTAAAAAATAACTTTACAATGCATGGAGAGTCTTACCAGTTTGGAGGAGCTCTTTAGACAGGACACTTAAAGAACAGATCATGGAGAGAGATACCCATAGCATCATGAGAGGAAGATGGCCAGAGGATATCCTAGTCAAAAGTACTTATATATGGTGAATTCTTACTGGTCAGGATTATGGTGCCCCAGGGCAGGAGATAGAGTGCTAGGGTAGAAGTGAAAGGTGGAGCCCACTAGCATGGAGATAACTGGAATGCTTTGTGGTAGGTCTGGGAGAACCTACATAGGATGACCCCTCAGAGACAAGAGATGCAATGTTGAATAATGGCAAGTAGGTCAGGTCATATGGACCGTAGACCATGAGAAGGGGAATAATATATCCCAAGGCTGGAAAGTTAGGTTGGAATTAGGTTGTGAATGGCTTCATATACATAACAGAGGAAATTATATATGCTTCTAAATGCAATAGGGAGTCCCTGGAATTTACTGAGCAGGAGAGTGGCATGGTTAGACCTATGTTTTGGGGAGTCGCTAAGGCCTGGAGATGATGCTGAGCTCTATGAGGCTCTATCAATGAGATGCAAGTCCTAGCAAGCTATAAAAACTTGCAGCAATGGCCTGGTTAAACCATCATAAATATGTTGTCCAAGGACTGGCTTGGCTAATGTCAGAATGGCTCATCTCCTGAAAGCTGGCCAATGGAGGATGGTGTTTTTGGCCACAGCCTTTCATTAAACCATGTACCAAGGCACAGAGGGGGTGGTGAACAGGCATTGGTAGAGGGAGTACCCACGCAGATGGCACCAAAGAGCCTGGATGTATTAATGTAATTCATGTAAATAATTAGTGGTAATTTTTTTTTACATAATAACCATCATGCCTCAGTCTGCTCCTGATTCCCCCCTGTGTTTGCATGGCTGTCATATGGAAGAAGGATTAGACTTGTTCTGTTTAAGCCCAGAGGGCATAATTAGAAGCCATGGGTGGAAGTTTCAAAGAGGCAGATTTAGGCTCAATGTTAGGAAAAACTTCCTATTAATTAGAGCAGAAGGAGCTCTTCAGAGGTGAATTCCTCAGCCTTGGAGGTCTTCACGCACAGGTTAGGTTATCACTTATCATGTGTGTTATAGTGGGAGTTCCCAGTGTGTAATGGTTGGATTTATGAAACTACTTTTGGTGTGCTTTTTAAGTACTAAATGTTACAGAAATGAATAATAATCAAACCATGAATGGTGATTGCTGTTAGACCTTGGAAGTGATTCAGGCAAGATACTTAGGGAATAACACAGTAAATAGTGTGCAGAGAACCAAGTATTTGCAGGTGAAAAAAACCAATGCAACAACTCCTGGAGGGTAGAACTTCTTTCTCTGTAAAATGGAAGGTTTGTCTCAATCATCTCCCAAGTTCCTTTTAGTTCTGCCTTTCTGTGATTCTGTGGTTACTTAGCTCTGACAAGTTGACCTGGTATTTGCTCCTGTGTCACCTCCTGTCCAAGACCTTGTAGATGGAGTAGTTAGGTCTCTTCTATGCTGTGATTTGAAAATCCTGGGCAAGTTCACCTGCCTCAAAATATTTCTGTAAGAATGAGGGCATTAGATGAGATGGTTTCTGCTGTCCCTTACAGCTTTAGATCTATGAATTTCTGATGTTCTAAACCTCCATGGAACTCTCATAGTACTTGAAATCTCACCAATAGCAGTATATATCTTTAGATCTTTCTTTCCTTTTTCCTGTTCCTTCTTAAAAATAAAATACTCTAGGGGCGGCTAGGTGGCGCAGTGAGTAGAGTGCTGGCCCTGGAGTCAGAAGGACCAGAGTTCGGATCCGGCCTCAGGCACTTAACCCACACAAACAAAAACCTAGCCGTGTGACCTTGGGCAAGTTACTTAACCCCAATTGCCCTAAAAGGGGCGGCTAGGTGGCGCAGTGAGTAAGAGCGCCGGCCTCGGAGTTAGGATGACCCGAGATCAAATCCGGCCTCAGAAAATGAGCACCCACACATAAATAATGACTAGCTGTGTAACCTTGAGCAAGTTACTTAACCCCAATTGCTTTAAAAAAAAATAAAAAAAAATACTCTGAGGGACTTGGAATCATAGGTTCCTAAATTTAGATCCTGAATGGACTTTAGATATTCCCTAATCCATTTCTCTCATCTTACAGGATCCTGAGGTCCATAGCAATTGTATGACTTGCTATAGTCACACATGGTCACAGACCCCTATTTTCAGTCTCTGAGGTCTTAGTGTGCTCACTGCTCACTTTCCTCCCAAGAGGAGGAATTTAGATGAAAGTGTAGATGGTATGTGTATTGATCTTGAGATGGCACAAAGGGGGAGGATGGCTAACACTAACCAGAAAGACAGGGGATCAAAAGATCTCAACAGACTGGAGAGATGGAACAAATGTCATAAAATGAAATCCAGTAGGGATAGATGTCAAGGGTTGTACTTGGCATTTATCTACCCACCAGAATAAGGTAGAAGAGTCATGATTGGACAGCTCTTCATGGGAAAAAATTCCTAGGCAATTTTAAGCTCAGTATGGGTCTACCATGTAACATGGTAGTCAAAAGGAAATAATGTAATCCAGGTTGGGCTGCCATGTTTAAAGCAGGATAATAATAATCTTGTCCAGAAGAGAGACAGCAGATTAGATGCTGTCACATGAGGCTCTTTGGAAGAACCCAAGAGCATAAAGTCTGGAGGGCAGAAGACTTAGGAACGACGTGCTAATTGTTTTCAAGTATCATGCTGTCACATGAACGAGGGAATAGACTTGTTCTTCTTGGCTCTTGAGAACTAGGATTAATGGGTAAATATTACAGGAAGGCAGATTTTGGCTCAGTCTAAGGGAGAAGCTTCCCAACAATGATGAATCATAGCATTTTACAGTTAAAAGGAAACTTACAGGCCATCTAGACCAACCAACTCATTTTGCAAAGGAAGAAACTAAGCCTCAGAAAAGTTAAAAATGATTTGCCAAAAGTCATACACATAGTAGGTAGTGAAGCCAGAATTTGAATGCAGGGCTCCAGACCTCAGATTCAGTGCACTTTCCCCTAATTAGATCTGTTCCTACATGGAAGGGGTTGCCTAGGGAGGAAGTGAGATAGATCCCTGTCACCATAGGTCTTCAAACAGAAGCTGAATAATCACCTGTTGGAGGTGGTATAAGGGGAGCATTGGATCACAGATTGAGAGTGGGAAAGAACCTCTGAGCTCATTTAGTTCAACCTCTTCATTTGCTCTTAAGGTCACACAGCTGGCAAATAACAAAGCTGGGATTTAATTCTAGGTCCTCAGACTCCAGCTCCAACACTCTTCTCAGGGTGCCACATTTCTAGGTCCCTGTGTCATGTCAGGAGCTGACATAATTTCTGACTCTAAGATTCTGTCATTCTAAATATGACTTTAATTGAATCGAATAGTCTGTCTTTGGTGTCCCAGTGATAGCATTTCCCTTTTAGTCTTGGTGTGGGGTCAAGAGAGAAGGGTTTTATTTGTCCATGACATCAACCCAGAGGGAATGGTTGATGGAGCCACATTCTAATGATGGTCTAAAAAACCCCCGAGGACCAAGCATAGCCTTCTGTCCCCACACAAACACCCAGAGCATTTACTTGTGTTTTTATGAGCCAGTCACTAGTTCAAGCCAGAAGCACGGCAGTCCAACCTGGCTAATCTGGGCTTGTTTTTGCTTTGTCTATCTGTCTGGGTACCTAGGAGATTGGGAACCCCTCTCATGACATGTGTGCACTTTTGACTTGAGCAAATGCTGCTCATTTATACAATCTGGAGGGAACCATTGGCAAAGGACTTTTAACTCCTTCTCTTCCAGTTTCCCCCTAGAAATTACCCTACATCCCTGCCATATGCTTTAGTAGGGAGGCTGTCAGACAAGTACATATGCCTAGATAGTTCTAAAACAAATCAGTGTGTGTGTGTGTGTGTGTGTGTGTGTGTGTGTGTGTGTGTGTGTGTCTTTCTGAGACCAGACCTATGATTTTATTGGTATAGGGAGTTTCCAGTGAGAAAATTCCTTTTTACCCATGTAGATTGGCATTTACTCCGCAATCTATAATTTTAGAGAATTACCTGAGGACATGGAGAAGTTAAATGACTTGTCCAGGTTCGTGCAACCAATATGGGTCAAAGTGCACACTTGAACCCAGGTTATTCTGACTTTATGCGTGATATAATGCTGCCTCTTATGTCTCTGAAATACAGTGTGTGAATGGAGCCTGTCCTGTTCTAAGATAACTTCCCTATCAACACCTGCTACAATGCCTGAAATTCCACTATTAGAGAGTCATTCCTATGGATTAAAGCCTTGTTACTTCTTTTACAATTTAAAGGCCCCTAGGAAAGTTAACACTAGTGTTATCACCTTTTGTCAAGTTATTAACACTCTACAGTTATCAGACAATTACAGAGTGGCAATCATAAGAACTTTCCTTTCTTTCTTTCTTTCTTTCTTTCTTTCTTTCTTTCTTTCTTTCTTTCTTTCTTTCTTTCTTTCTCTCTCTCTCTCTCTCTCTCTCTCTCTCTCTCTCTCTTTCTTCCTTCCTTCCTTCCTTCCATCCTTTCTTTCTGCAAGGCAGTTGGGGTTAAATGACTTGCCTAGGGTCACACAGCTAGTGTTAAGTGTCTGAGGCTGGACCTGAATTTAGGTCCTCCTGACTTCAGGGCCAGTGCTCTATTCACTGTGCCACCTAGCTGCCCAGAGCTCATTTTCAGTATGTTGATTTAATGGTTACCAGGAACCTTCCTCACAACAGTCCCATGAATAGGTAATGTCAGGATTCTTATTCCTCTTTCATAGAAGAAGAAACTGAGACTCAGTTTCTTAATTAACTGACTTAATCATGATCACCCAGTGATAAGTGTTAGAACTAGGATTTGAATCCGAGGCCTCTTATTCCAAGTCCAGGGCTCTTTCCACTACAACACTTAAGGGTGATTTAGTTGGACTCAACTTAACAGATACTTACTAAGCATGTACTATTTGTAAGGCCTTGATCTCAAGGAGGGTATGATCTAATGGAGGAGAAATGGCCATGTGCACAATAATTATGCCACAGGGGAGAATGTGGTGAGGGCATAGGGGAGACCCAGGCCAAATGCCGTGAGGCTTTTCGAGATCACTTTCAGCTGACCTGCAGGGAACAAGGAAGACTTTATGGAGGAGGTGTACCCTGAGTTAAATCTGGAAGGAAGGAAGGGTTTTCAGCAGTTAAAGAAGGGTGTGCAAAGACAAGTATGTGCCAAAGACGGCAGATGGTACATAGGTGATAGTACAGAAGAAGGCAGGATGAAAACAAGGCTATGAATGTGGGGTGGAAGCAGAGCCCAGTGGGGCCAGAATATTGGCCATATAAAGGAGTAAAGGCTAACCAGGTAAATTAAAGCCAGATTATGGAAGATCTTTCATTGCCAGAAGCTGGAGTTTATACTTTATTTGCTAGGCAATGTGGTGGGGCTACTAAGAGTTTTTGAATGGAGCAAGTCAGTCTTCTAGCAGGGAGTTAAGGAGATGAGACAGAAAAGAGTACATTTAGATAAGAGGGGAAAAATAAGGGAAGGTCTAGAGCCACCGTGGGCAGAAATTCGATTTCTATTTGCTCAAAGTGAACGTACAAAGACATCACATTCAACAAGAAAAGGGTGTCAGCTAGGTTTGCCTGGGTTAGCCCTACACTTCCCCCAAACCAGGGGCTTGTCTCTAAAGTCATTGAGGGACAGTTTAGAGGAGGTTGTGGTTATCTTCCAGGTTGAAAAGCCTAGGGATGATCACAGACATTTCTAACTTCCCTTCTTTTTACTCTTTCTCATCTGCCATATATAACATGTCATGAATTCTTTGGGTCTAGAGGTCAAACCAAAGTGGAGGAATAATAGGAAACAAGAGTGAGCTCCTTCCTTTCCACAAACTCCTACTAACAGACCTAGAAAATATACTGGATGGAATCCTGATAGGGAAATCCAGAAAAAGTCACAGGGAATTATTTGTCTAGCCAAGCATAGAGATAGACAGGGAGGCCTGTGGACTCTGGGACAGACCAGGAGCCTCTGAAACAGGACATTCTAACTCCCAAGGAAAGATTGTGCACCAGGGAAAGAAGAAGTCTTAGGCCCATAACAGGCACCCTTAGACCCATACTGTAACATTCTGACAGGGACAGGTACTTAGTCACAGGTCACAGGTCCAGGGCAAAATGAGAAGAGTACTTGTTCAGGGCAGTGGTGCTCTTGTAGGGAGACCTTGGGAAGGGTACAAAGAAAGGAAGAATTTTAGAAGTCAGCGGCAGCATGCTAGGATGGCTCAGACTTCAGATGCAAAGCAGAATCTCCCTTTGAACTGGCTGCCTTGCAGAGGAATAACCAGGGTAGGAATCCCAAACCAAAGGAATCATACAATTTTGTCTCTCTGAACCAACAGAGCTTTCCAGTTGACTGATAGGGCCTGGACCCAGTAGCAATCTACCCTTGCTCGGATCCAAATCCAGCTCAGGAACTTGAGAGCTCACACCAGGGGGTCTGCAATCAGACTTTCCCTGGATCAGACCACTTTGGGAGCACTGAAAGCTTGCAGGTCCCTAGCCTTTACCTAAGAGCCCAGAATAACACAACTCTTAATACCACAAGAAAGCAGCCCATAACTCCCCCTACACTCCACCCCCAACCCTGGAAGGGCCACAGAGTCTACCCCTAATATCAAGTCCAAAGTCAGGAAGTAGGCTGGAAGAATAGGCAAACAGTGGTGAGCAGAAAAAAATGACTCCAAAACATCTACAAGCAATGTCTCAGAAAACAAACAAACAAAAAGCATAGAAATGAAGTAAATTTTTTTTTTTAAGTTTTAAAGTTTTTTTTTTAATAAATGGAGTGAGAGAACTAGAGGAGGAATGCAAGAGAAATGAAGGTTATAGAAGAAAGAATTGGAAAGGGAATTAATAGCTTGGCACAAGAGGAACAAAACCTTGCCCAAGCAACAAACTCCCTGAAAATTCAGATTAACCAAACAGATGCCTATGACTTCATGAGGCAACAAGAAATATTAAAACAAAGTCAAAAGACTGAAAAAAAGTAGAAGAAAATGTAAGATACTTAATAACAAAAACAACAGACCTGGAAAATAGATCAAGGAGAAAAAAAATTAAGAATTCCTGAAATATCTGAACATCATGACTAAAAAAAGAGCTTAGACAAGCTATTTCAAAAAATCTTAAAGGAAAACTGCCCAGATTTCTTAGAACCAGAGGGCAAAGTAGAAACAGAAAGAATTTACCAGTCACCTCCAGAAAGAAGTAGCAAAATGAAAACTCACAGAAACATCACAGCCAAAACCAGAGCTTTTTTGATCAAAGAAAAAATCTTGCAAATAGCCAAAAAGAAAGAATTCAAATACCAAGGAGCCACAATTAAGATCATACACAATTTAATAACCATCACAGTAAAGGAGTGGAGAACTTGAATATGATATTCTACAAGACAAAGGATATGAGCTAACAACCAAGAATAATTTATCTGGTAAAACTAAATGTAATGGTACAGAAGAAAAAAATAAATCTTTAATGAAATACTAGACTTGCAAGTATTCCTGATGAAAAGACCAGGGCTGTGGAGAAACTCTGAAATGCAAACAGAGGAATAAAGAGGTAAAAAAATAAACAGGTAAACATGAATGAACAATGATAAAAGACTGCACAAGGATAAACTACTTGCATTCAAATATGGGGAGATGATATATGTATCCCCTCTGACCCCTATTATAATCAAACTTCATAGAGGAATAGTTCTGTTTTGTCTGGATGATTTAAGAAAAAGAAGGAAAGAGGAATATATGGAAGAAGTAAAGTTAGGGGAAATTGTCTCACTTAGCGAGGGTGTACAAGTAGATATCTATACAAGGAGGAGAGGGTGGGGAAATGACTGATGCTTGACCTCATTGTTACCTGACTTGGTCAAAAGATGAAGACAAACACACACACACAGTTGATTAAAGAAATACATTTCACTCAAGTAGTGAAATACGAAAAAAAAATGAAGGAGTGAGTAGGAATTAGAGGGAGGGCAGATTAAGGGAGGGATTAGTCCTATGCAAGGAAGCACAAAAAAGAATTATAGCTGTTTTTGAAGTGGCAAAGAATGGGAATCTAAGAGGATGCCCATAAATTAGGGAATGGATAAACAAGTTATAGCATATAAATGTAATGGAATACTTGGGCTGAACTCTTATCAGCATAATGACCAACCAGGATTCCAGAAGATTAATGATAAAATGTACTAACCAACTCCTGACAAAGAGGTGAAGGACTCAGAATGCAGGGTGAGACAATATTTTTAGAACACGGCCAACGTGGAAATTTGTTTTGATTAGCTAGACATGTTTGTAATGAGTTCTGTTTTTCTTGCTTTCTCAATTTGGAGGAAAGTGGGAGGGAGAGAAGGCTGATCCTTGTTTAAAAATAAAATGAAATTTGAAAAAAAAAAGACTTGTCACTGGTTCTACCATTATATTATCTGAGAATATAGCATATTGGAGTTGGAAGTGACCCTAGGACATACAGTATTAGAGCTGGAAGGACCTTAAAGATGAACTAACTCAATCCCTTAATTTTCAAATAAAGAAACTGAGGCTGAATGAGTCTCATAACATACAGAGACATGAGTCTCTGTGCTACAATTTCTCCATTTGCAAAATGGAAAAACAGAATCTGTCTGTCCCTTATCTTCCCCCTCACCACATTCTACCCTCCCTCTTGAAATCTTGTGAGTTGGACCAAATGACCTCTATAGTCTCTTTCAGCTCTAACAATCTAGGAGTCTATGTTAGCTTTCTGCTCCCAGCTCCTCTGCTGTTGAAATTGTTGTTGGTGTTGGTCCTTCATTTTCAAAGAGGACCAGTGACATCACCTACTCAGGGAAGTGTGGAGTCTTCTCATAAAAGGATCAGAGGGGGAAGAGAGAGGTATAAATACTACAAGCAGCTTTCATAGGGTTTGTGTTAGGACTATTTTCTTTCTTTTCTCCCCTCTCCCCTTCACCCTCCCTACTGATTAAAAAAAAAAAAGAAAACCATTGTAACATACATGTATAGTCAATCAAAACAAATCCCTATATTAATCACATTAAAAATACATCTTATTCTGTACCCTGAGTCCATTACCTTTGTGTCAGGGTAACATGGTATCTGGAATTGTGGCTTGTAAATGTATTACTTAGAATTCTGAAGTCTTCCAAGGTTGTTTGTGCTGATCTTGTCATATAAATTGTTCTCCTGATTCTGTTCACTTCACTCTGTATCAGTTCATTTAAGCCTTATGGGGTTTCTGTGAAACCAGCCTTTATGTTATTGTATTCCATTACATTGGAATAATATTACATTGTTATTTGTTATTGTATTCCATTACATTCACATGTGATGTTTTGTTCAGCCATTCCCCAAACGATGGACACCATCTTATTTTCCAGTTTTTTGTCAATATGTTGAATATTTTTGCATGTAGGATGTCCTTTCTGCTTTTTAAAAAAATCTCTTTGGGATATAGGCCTAGTAGTAGAATCAGCCTGCAGAAGGTGGTATTTGAGGTGAGTCTTAAAGGATGATAGATGTATTAAGAAGAAAAAGTTAGGAGAGAGGAGATTCCAGTGTGGGTGCTTGTTAATACAAAGGCATAGGGATGGAAGATGGAGTGTTATATATTAAGACTAGTAAGCAGGCCTCTGTAGCTGGATTCTAAAGTGTGTAGAGGGAAGTGATGTATAAGGAACCTGGAAAGTTGGAAAGGCCAGGTCAGGAAGGGCTTTAAATGTCAAACAGAGGAGATTATATTTGATCTGAGTGGTAGGGAACCCCTGGAGTTTATTGAGTAAAGGAGTTACATGGTCAGACCTATGTTTTAGGAAAAAAATATTTTCTTATCTGCAAATGAATTTATTAAATTTATTTAAATTAAATTTATTATTAGATAAGTCTAAGAAATCTCTCAGTTTGAAATCTGTGATCCTATGATTTTTCAAAAAGGGGAATTTCAGGCTTAATATAAGGGGAAACTTTCAAACAATTGAGCTCTACCAAAGTGGAATGTACTACCTTGGGATCTAGTAAGTTCTTTCTCCCTGGAAGTCTTCAAACAGAAGCTGAATGACCACTCATTGTGCATTTTGTAGGAAGGATTCTTCTTCCCTGTGGATTGGACTCAGTCACCTCTGGAGAGCCTTCCAACTCTGAGATTCTGTGACTCTGTGCTTGCCCTTTTGGGGCATTTGCTTTCTCACAGGAGACTTTTGTAAGGAGGACTTTAGAGCACGCCCAAATCACCTAACATGGAGGCACTTAGTTTTTCAGGGTTTGTTTTTTCCCCCTTCTGGGCTGACTGGCTCCAAAATCCAGCCTGGAATCCTGCCTCCAAAGTCACCATAGTTCAATTTGGACCAGTGGGATTCAGTGGACCAGTTTGGATTCAGTGGGAGTCCTATCCCCTGTGCCTAAAGTTGAAGACAATGAAACAGAACAAGACAAATGCCCCAAGCTCATCTTTGGGGGCCACAGGGTATAAGAGAGAGCAGTCGAGGATATCCCTTCCCTCTTACCAGTTCGGTTCATGGCACTTGCACTGTGAAAGACCCTTCACTTTCTTTGGACATCAAGCAGGAAAAAGGGTATGTAGGAAGGAGGTTGAGACTATCCCAGTCTTGTAGTTTTGAAGATGTAGTCTGCTACAGCTAATACAGGCAATTGAAGGAAGCTGCTCTCACCCATGTGGAAGGGGAACAGGGTATGTTGTCTTCTGGATGCAGGGTGCCTCCATGTTAGGCAATCTGGGCATGTTCCAGAACCCCCACTGTACTCTTAAAGACCCAAAGGAATAAATCTCTAATGACAGAACTTCAGGAACGTGTGGGACAGTTCTCTCAAACTAATAAAATTAATACACTCTCTCAGTTGGAAGGCCCTTTCAAAGTTGCTGTCTTCCACTTAAGCTCCCAAAGACAATCTTGCTTCCAGCTCCCCTATCTGGAATTTGTTTCTTAAAACATGATTTATTGATGTCTATGTTATTACATCATAGTGGTTTCTGAAAGTCCAACCTCCATTCCATCTCCAAATTAAATCCTGCCTTGTAATGAAGGAAAACAATTAGGCAAAACCCAAAAATACAGGGACAGAATCCAAGTAATTATACTGCATTTGCTTCTTTCAGTAAAGTGACTCCCTGCTACAAAGGTGGGGGAGTATATGTTTTGTTATTTCCTCTCCAAGATCACCATTAGTTTTTCAATTAGTTTAGATTTCTTCAGGGGATTTTTTTTTCCCATTTACATTGTGGCAGTCATTCTGTTGGTCCTTCTTTTGGTATTCCTCATTTCACTTTGTATTAGTGTGTACAAATCTTCCCCCATTTCTCTGAATTCTTCATGTTCCTAATCCCTTACCGTGCAATAACATTCCATTCCATTCCTATACAACCAGGGTTTTTTAGCCCTTTTTCAGTCAATATAAACTTATTTTTTTTTTGCCATCACAAACAGTGCTAATCAAAGGGTATGAATAGTTTAGGCACTTTTCTTGCATATTTCCAAACCAGCAACTCCATCAACAATGTATTGGATTAATTCACAGGTCTACAAATGGTGTCTGTCTTTCCACAATTCTTTTAAAATTGACCGTTTCCCTTTTTTGGGGGGTCATTTTTGTCAATTAGGTAGGTATGAGGTAAAACATCTGAGCTATTTTGGTTGCATTTCCATCACTAATAGTCATTTGGAGTGTGTTTTCAAATGATCGTTCCAATTCTAATTCTTTGAAAACTGTTCATCTCCTTTAACCACTTATCTATTAGGGATTGGCTCTTGGCTCTTATCTGCTTGTGTTAGTTCTCTATGTATCTTGGATATCAGATTTTTATTAGTGATTTAATGATAACTTAACATTTATATATTTTAAAATTTGCAACAAACTTTAGACATATTGCATCATTTGATTTTCACAATAGCTCTGTGAATATATTCTCTTATTACCCCCATTTAACAGATGAAGAAATTGGGGCTGAGAAAAGTTAAAGGACTTGTCTAGAGGGTCTGAGCCAAGATTCAAACGAGGATCTTTCTGCCTCCCAGGCAGCACCCAGCTGGTTCCAGGCTCTTCCTTGTCCCCCCCCCCCCCCCATCTCCAACACCTATTTGCAGATTAAGAGAGTGCCCTTCAGTCTAAAGGAACAGCCATGGCAGGGATGGGAAGCAGAAGAGAATGCTGGCAGGGGATAGGCTGGGAGCTGTTCACCCTATACCACTTATTGGCTGCCCCCAAACAGGGCAGGCCCTATTCACCATTATCAATATCCATCCAAGGAGCTAGACCAGAGCTGACCTTAGCTGACCATCTAGCCCCAGGCTTTCATTGTCTAGAAGAGGTGACAGAGGTCCTAGTGGTCCCAGTGATTGCCCAAGGTCACTCAGGTGGCACATGGCAGAATCAGTATTCAGGCTTAGTGCCATAATTCCAAACCCAGGGCTCCTTCACATGAACCGATCCTCTGAGAAAGATACTCAGTGTCCTTGGACACCAGGAGGAGACAGGGAGAATGGGAAGGAGGAGGAGGAAGGGGAGGAGGGGAGAGGGAGGAAGTGGAGGAGGCTATCTGATGGCAAAAATCAGCTTTGCTCACTATTGGTTCTTCAGAAAAAGCTTAAGGGAGCTAAATATACCTAGCCTGACTATCCAAGCTGATTAAGAGAAGATCTAAAAATCACATACAGTACCCAAAGGACATCCTGGCCAGGAGAAAGCAAGAGCTGCTCAGAGGTGAGGGGATAGTTGGTAATGCTGCTGGTGGTAACAACAGCAGCTAGTATTTACCGAGTGCTTTAAGTTTTGCAAAGCTCTTTACAAATATCACTTTATCTTCACAACTCTGGGAAGTAGGTGCTATTGTGATCTCCATCTTACAGATGAGGAAACTGAGGCAGTAGCTAGGGGATTTTTTTCAGCTGGTAAATGTCTGAGGCAGGAAAGGTTAAGTCAATAATCCATTTTGTTCATTTGCTAAGTCTTGCATGTAGGAGGGGCAGGGGCTCATGGAGGCCCAGAGAGCCCCTACCTTCATGGTGCTCACTGTCTGGAAAGAGAGTTAATGTCAATCAACAAGCACATAATAAAGGCTCACTGTGCTCCAGGCCCTGTGCTAAGCCCTGGGGATACAAAGGAAAGCAAAAATATTCCTTGCCCTCAAGGGACTTACAGCTGAACACAGGGCTCGAGGTGCAAACAACTGTACAAACCAGATGGAGTCCTTGTAAGTGGGAGGCACTGATTGGGATAGGAGGTGGGTCCAGAGGTGTGACACAGCGGTGGGAAGGACATAGAGTGTTCCAAGTATGGGGACAGCCAGGAAAAGGTCTGGAGCTGGAGTGTCCTGTGCCAGGAACAACAAGAAGAAGGCTAGTGTCATAGGATACTAGGGTATATGCAGAAATAAAAAGCAGAATGTGAGATGTCTGTAGAAGTAGGAAGGGGCCAGGGTGTGAAGGGCCCTGGAAGGCAAAGAGTTTCCTCTAACTAGCTGGCTCCTCCCAGGAGCTCCATTCTGAGGAAGATGCCCAGGCCAGTCATGTTCTCATTTTCTCCAGGATGCTCTCCTGACTCTCTGGACTTTCTCTGCCATACCCACTGCCAGGTATCTTCATCTGTCCCATTATCCTGGCCAATTTTAAGCTTTTTTGGATATGTTGCTTTCCCCCACTAAAATATAAGGTCTTTAAGGGCAGGTACCACCCTTTTCTGTTGTATTTGTTCCAGGAGGATCAGTGCCATCCCTTTCAGGGATGCTCATTCACCTTTAGTGTCCCCCTGTCACCTGACTCTCACCTGTGCCTTCAAGAAGCTATGGGAGGCACAGCGGCCACACCCAGCTGAGCTGGGCTGACCAGGTTGAGGGTAACCAACTAGCTTCAAACCTGTTGGTGAGTTAGGATGCTGTCTACCCCAAGCATATGAACATTTCCCCCAACAGGATGGGAGGATGAGAACAGCTGGTTCCAAGGGCCACGAAGGTGGCTGAAGCAGGCCCTGTGGAGTGCTTAGAGCTTGGTCAGACATCGAAGAGGCCAAGGCCACCCGCTGCATCCCGGGCCATTTCGTCCTGCCACTGGACTTGGATGTCTCTGGAAGGGAGAGTGAGGCTGAGGATTGCATCTGTGCCTCGCTTAAATCCAGTTCAAGTCAAGGCATCAATTTGTGATGTGAAAATGAAGGATGAACCACACCCTTTGTATTCCCAGAGCTGAGACGGTGCCTGGATCAGAGTGAGTACATGAACATGTAACAGCTTCTGGGTGAGTAGATGGATGGTTTCTGGGATGAACTAGGTGTTCAAAGGGGCAGGAAAGCACTGGAGAGGGAGATCTGACGAGTTTCGCTAGTTCTTTCGAAGTCCTCACCAAAGAGTGGGTTCTTTAAACATGACTTCACATTTATTTTTTGGAAAGAGGACTTGAGAGGCATCATGGTATAAGAGCGTGGTTGGCCAATTGGATGAATGACTTTCTCTGAGTTCCAGTAGAAGGAGAAGGCTGGGTTTGGAGATCTCTGAAGTCCATTCCTGTTCTAAAAGTGTCTCAGTGCACAGAGTGCTGGGTCTGGAGTCAGGAAGACCTGAGTTCAAATCTACTTTCAGATACTGACTAGCTGTGTGACCTTGGTCAAGTCACTTAACTTCTGTTTACCTCTGTTTGTTCAACTGTAAAATGAGAATAACAGCACTTACCTCCCCAGGTTCTTGTAAGGCTCAAATGAGAAAATATCCGTAAAGCATTTAGCACAGTGCCTGCCACACTAGGTAAGTGCGAGTTATCTTTAGTATCATAACATTCCGTGTTCCAAGGCCCCATCAAGGACTGACAACCTGTGCCACCTTCTAAGGCCACTTTCAGCTCTGACAGTTTGTGTTCCAAGTTTCCTTCCAGCTCAGATAATCTGTGTTCTAGGGATCCTTCTAACTCTGTCCCATAATCTAACCTTCCACAGTCTAAGGGCCCTTTACATTTCATGATTCCTTTCTTTGAATTCCATTGTAATCCAGTACAGCCCAGTCTAATGTTAGTTGGTTCCTCATTTAGAAAGTTATTCTTGAGCTTGGGTATAGCTTCATTCCCTTGGGCAAGGTTTCTCCCCAGTTAAACTGTGAAAGTGGTGTGTCTTTAATGCTCTAACCCTTCTCCCTGCTCCCCCAGTCAAAACCTTTCCCTTTTCTGCTTCCCCCTTCCCTCTCGAACCCTTCCATCTATTCTCCCCCCTTCCTCCAGGCTTGGCATTCTATGCAATGCCCCCTGCTCCATCCTTCTCCCTCCTCCTTCCCATGATACCAAAATTTACCTGCTACACATCTCATCTAATGGGCAGCTTATTCATGTTCCTGTCCTAATCAACTCATTCATGCCAAGGAATTAATAACTTCTTTGGGTGCCCTGCCAGGCAAGTGACATGTTTGCATGTTTGCAATTCTCAACTCTAAATGCATAATCTCTAATAGTGGAACTTCAGGATGATGGGGGAGCAATCTCTGGGCAGAGAGGCCAATAATTACCCATTCCTTAGTGGGGGCAGGGAGGTAGAAAGGGATCAGGAAGAGTCAAAGAGGTGGGGAGGAGAGACAACACATTTTTAAGTGAGTGTGATGTTCCCAAAGATGACATAATTATTTCTCAAAATTGTCCCTGTTGGGTTGGCCTCACATGAGTTTAGTGAAGGACTCTTTTTCCCATTGACTTTTATAGCCTTGTTGCTTGAAGGGAGATCTCCATCCTCCAAACCTGTGGAATGTCTCACCTTGAAATGCAGACTGCCCTAAAATGACGCATGTCCCAAACTTCTCTGAATCCCTAGACGTGCTCTCTTAGCTACTCCAGAATTCTACCAGTGAGAAGGAGGTAGGACGGAGTCCTAGGCCTAGACCTCCAGGCTGGGATTTCATGTCCTTTGCCAATGTGGAAGGCTGGATGAACCTGGCTGGAATGTTCCCAATTCTGACATGGTGGACAGCGGCCCTGGAAAAACACGGGTGTGCAAAGTGATGGGTAGGATCATAGATTTGGAGCCTGAATGGGGCCTCCCAGGTCATCTGGCCCCACCCTCTCATTTTAGAGATGAAGATACAGTGATTCAGACAGTTTCAGTGACTAAGTCAGTCCCATATCTCATCATCATCATCATCATCATCATCATCATCATCATCATCATCATCATCATCATCATCACAATTGCTAATATTTATGCAGTGTTCTAAGGTTCACAAAGCACTTTACATAGATTATGTCATTTGGTCCTCACAAGAACCCTGTGAAGCAAATGTTTTTATTATCCTCATTTTATACAAGATGCAACTGAAGGGGACAGAATTTAAGTGACTTGCCCAGGGTGGGTCAATCAGGGAGTCAATCAACAAACATCTAGTAAATACTTCCAAGGTGCCAAGCAGATGGAGAAACTGATGTTTCGAAACATTATTTGACTTGCTAAAAGTCAAACATCAAAGTCATACCTAGAGCCCAAGTTAATTAAGACATTGATACGAATGCAGAGTCCAAAGCAAGAGAAGAGAGAGGTGCACTGCCCTCTGCTCTCCCCACACCACAGCTGGAGCATTTCATCCAGGACTGAATGTTAATGTAGGAGGGACATTGATAAGCTGGAAGGTCTCTAGAGGAAGGCCACCAGGATGATGAGGAGACAAGAAATGGAGTCCTGTGACCATCAGCTGAAGGATCTGGGATATTTAACTTGGACAGAGAATAGTTGGGGTGGCTGGAGAGAAGAGCCATCCCCACTGTTTTCAGACTATAAAAAGGATTATAAATAGATTTCAAAGAATTCATGGAAAGAATAAATAGGATCCTAGTATAGACTACAGTCCTACAGGGAAGGTCAGCCCAGGTCTAATGGGAAATTCTCAAGAGTGAGGTTCTGAAGACACAAATTCTAATTAAGAGGTAATCCAAAGAGATATGGATGCATAAGGATCTTTGTACCAGAAAGGGAAGAGCAAAACAGTATTTGAGATAATAGCATTTACATGGTGCTTTAAGATTTGCGAAGAATTTGACATAGATTATCTCACTGGATCTTCACAACAATCCAGTAGAGTAAATGGTGTTATTATCCTTATTTTACAGATGGGGAAATTGAGGCTGAAAGAAGCTAAGTGAACTAACTAGCATTTGATGTGAGATTCAAACTCAGGTCTTCCCGACTCCAAATCCTGTATCCACTAAGGCACTTAGCTTCCACAGACAGTTCCAGATGACCTAACCTGGAACTGTTTATCTTTTCCCACAAGAATAGCATGATGCTTAGATAGTGGACCTTTGATTTCATTGGTACATTGACAAAATCAGCTAAATGGAAGTCAGTACCCAAGATAAAGCACAGAGTCAGTCAAAGGGCCTCAAGTCATCCTTGCCATGCCAAAGTCAGCAAGTCTGGTGACCCTGAAAGAAGTTGGGGAGGTAATTGCTGAATCAGAAAAGCCACAGAAAATAGGAGAAATACAGCCAGATTGTGAAGGGAAAACATCTCAATTTTCAAGAGAGGAAGGAGAGTGGAATCCTAAATCCTAAACTCTAAGCTAATAAATGTGACTCTGACTCTGGGCCACATTCTGCAATGTGTTATAAAAGTCAAGGTCCTAGAAAAGGAAAGTGATTACCAAGGGCCCATGCTGTTTCACCAAGAAGATGCAATGGCAGACCAACTTTATCACTTTTTTGGACTGGGTTGCCAGATTGGCAGATGAAGGGACTGCTCTAGACATAGTTTTTCTAGATCTCAGACATAACACAGTGTCTCACTCTAAGAGAAGGCTGACATTTTCCTAAATTGATAAAATGTCTCACTCTAAGGAGAGCCACCCACCTGGTGTCTCAGTGGATAGAGTGCTGGACCTGGAATCAAGAATACTGGAGTTCAAATTCAGCCTTAGACATTTGCCAGCTGTGTGGCCCTGGGCCAACTGGATCAACTAGTGAAAGTTAAAGAGTAGTAGATCCTGGTTTAGTATATGGAAAAATTTCCCATCTGAAAATGGAAGGGGAAATTTAGTTATATTAATGAATGTTCTCTTCCCGGATGTCTTCAGAAAGAAGCTTGATGGCCATTTGTCATCATTTGTGGAAGAGATCCATGCTTTGGGTTGTTATTTGTCCTTGGTTCCCAAGAGGACCATGAGATCAGGGCTAGCAAGTGAATTGGATTTGAGTGAGTCAGGGCTTGTGCAGTCACCAGCCACACTTTCTCCTCCACAGCCATCTGGCTCCAGTTGCCAGATATTGATATAGATGACTGGAGATGGCCCCCAACACTTTGGATAGCACTGGACCAAATGATTTGCATGGACCCTTTTGGGTATGAGATTCTATGATTGCTAATCTCTTGACTCCCAGTAAAGAGAACTGAATATCACCCTTCTTGGCAGAGAAGCAAGTGGGTTAGGGTTATCAGTCTGAATTTTAGGATCTCCTCCCCCTCTCTCCTTCTCTAGTCCTTTCTAACAATAATAACGGGGATAGTTAGCATTTATATAGCCCCTTAAGGTCTGCAAATCTCTTTTATGTATGTGACCTCCTTTGGTCCTTACAGCAGCCCTCTGAGGTAGATGCTATTACTATCCCCTTTTCGCAGATGAGGAAACTGAGGCCAGGAAAGACAGTGGTTTGCCTAGAGTTATGTGGCTAGTAAGTGTTTGAGGCAGGATTCAAACGCAGGTCTTCCTGAGTCTACTGTCCACTCTGCCACTGCGTTGCTTTGATTCAAATCAGTGGTCATAGTTCCCCGAGGTTAACGGTTAACAAGGGAGAGAGACTGGGGTCAAAGAGCTTCAGTGACCCACTCTGCCAGAAGGCCAAAGCAGGCAAAGCTGACCTGGAAGAGGTGGAACTCAGAACCCCAAGCTTAGCCTGAGACTCTATCAACAGAGGCCTTTGGCCTCCATTTGAGGTGTGTGTGTATGTGTGTGTGTGTGAGTGTGTATGTGTGTGTATGTGTGAGTATGTGTGTGTATGTGTGGTGGGGGGGAGGTGGAGTGGGGGAATATCTTAGTTCAACTTTCAGGGGATGAATAATAATAACGAAATCTCACTATAATAGAGAGCTTTTTACTTTTGGAAACACCTTTGTGCCCACTCAATTCCCATATCCTCCTGTAAAGTAGGCGGGGCAGGTATCATTAGTCTCCTTTTGAGGATGAAGGCATTGAGGCCCCAGTAGGAGTGGGTCACAGAGGACTTCACAGACACTTAGGCAGCGGCTGGACTGTCCTAACGGCCAGGATCATGTTCCTCAGGGGCTTTTTCTGGGGGAAGGTACACGGCTTCTCTCCCCCACCCCCAATATCATTTGTTTTCCAGCCTGGGAGCAGAATTCCGGCCGTTGGCAGAGCAGTGCCAAGGGAGGTTTTGTGACTGTAATGAGAACATGGTGTTTGTGCTCAGAGGGGGTCTTGTGTCTGCTCTGCTCCCATCTGGTTCAAATTGGCTTGTTTATGAGCCTTTTAGAAAACAGAGTTGTAAGTGTGTCTGCCTCCTCTCCACTCCCCACTTTAACCTCCTCTCTTCCCCCCAACCAAGGAAAACAGAGACACAAATGGAGTGCCATCCACTCCCCCCTCATCCCCTCCAGCTTGGGGCTGTGGCTTCTGCCTTCCTGTCCTGGAACGCCTGGGAGGGCATTGTCTGCTCAGGGTGATGAGATGTCCTGTGGAGTGACAACAGGCACAGGAACCAGCTTGGCAGTACCAAGGGGCTTCCGTCACGAGGAGCCCTCGTGCTCAGAGGACCCTGGAGCCCATGCCATGCCTCCCATCTGCTGTCTAGACAGCAGGCTTCCTCCCCAGACACTCATCCCCAAACCATGGTCCAGTGCCCCTTGTGGTACCGAGCTAGGCATGTTAACAGTGCTTACTCACCACCAGGAGGCCCTGGCTGGTCACACTGGTCCAAGTGCATGCTGGGTTGGAGGTCATCCCTGTCTGGCTCAAGTTCTAGGCTCCTGAAATTGTGAGATTAAAAGAGAGAATAAGATCAGAGATCTCCAGGCAGAAGACACCTTTGAGATCATGTAATCTGACCTCCTCATTTGACAGAAGGAAAAACTGAGGCCCATGGAGGCCAGATGACTTATCTAAGGTCACATAGTCAGTGGGAGAGTCAGAACTAGAGCCCAAGATCCTTGACTCCTAGCCTAAAGTTCTTTCTGTTGTCTCATGCTGCCTTTACAAGTGTCAGGTGTTTTCCAGCCCCTCTGCTTCTGTTGTCTCAGGTCCCTTCATGGCTTGGCTCAGCAGGTACTCACTAAGAGACCCTTCCAGATTGCGCCAGGAGCTAATGCTCCCTTCTGAAATGTCTGTATTTATCCTGTCCATACACTTGTGTATCCTTTTAGTAGAAAGTAAACTCCTTGAGGTCAGGCACTTTTTTTGTCTTTATATAGTAGTTCCTTAATACCTGATTTTGAATGGAACCTCTGATTAAGTGTGAAGGAAGGAACAGAAACAAGCCTTTGTTAAGTGCCTACTACTAAATGCTAAATCTTTACAAAGATCCTAGAAGGTAGGTGCTAGTATTAATCATTCCAATTTACAGTTCAAGAAATGAAGGGAGATAAAGATTAAGTGACTTGCCCAGGGTCACATTGTAAGTTAAGTGTCTTGAGGCTAGATTTGAACTCAAGTCTTTCTGACCCCCAGGCCCAGTGCACTAAGCCATCAAGTGCTGTTGGCCTCCTTTGAATCTTAGATGACTTTTTCAAAATCTCCTTGCCATCTATTCCTCTTCTTTCTCCCCAACTCCTAATTCAGGGATTGATACATAGTAAGTACTTAGTAAAGATACTTTCTGTCCTTAGTCTTCATACCTGTTGAATGGGGATGTAGTTAATACTTGCCCCCTTCTGTCTTCCAGGATTAATGTGAAGCAAGTGCTTTGTAAATTTACTATGGGATCAGTGGGTGCTATCACTTGGAGAGATACTTGAATTTTGTGGGCAGAAGAATTCTGTGTAAAGTCTTGGGACACCCCCCCTTGCCCTCCCCACACACACCTTGGGATTCTCATCCCAGCAGGGGAAAGACTGAGATTTTCTATTAGTTTATCTTCACAAGGTCTATGAATGTGTGGAGATTGGACTGGTTCTTTGGGTTTAGGAACACAAGACAGGTCCAGGTGGTTTATGGAAGAAAAAAACGTGTAGGAGGCTGCCCATGGGATATAATTTACCTAGTTAAAAAAAAAAGAATCAATCTGGGAGGGGAAGGCCCTCAGGGTTTCTGGCCAAAACAGAAACAATTGCTATTTACACTCACTCTGAGCTATCAGGGCCCAAACTATGACCAAGTGAGGCTTGGGCTGGGACCTATTGTTGGCCAGTCAAAGACAGCCAGAGTGATTTGGGTTTAAGGTGGGGTCCTTAAGAAAGAAATCTAGCCTGTAAGCTCCCAGATATCTTTCAAGATTTCTTCAATCAAAATTTATATTCCTTTGGGTAGAACACTGGCAGGTATGTGGACAGAGGGAGAGGAGGGGGAAGGAAGGAGGCAAGGAAGGAAGAAAAGGAGGAAGGAAAGAAGGAAGGAAGGAAGAAAGAAAAGGAGGAAGGAAAGAAGGAAGGAAGGAAAGGAGGAAGGGAGAAAGGAGCTGCATTGGCCAACTGGAACTGGCCAGTTGGGTCTGCAGTGTAAATTTTACCACTGAAACCTTGCAAGATATTTTGGGGTTTATAGGCTAGATTTCTTTCTTGAAGACCATGCCTTAACGCCAAACCAACTCTGGATCTCATTGATTGACCAACAATAGGTTGCCCAAGTCTCACTTTATCATTATTTGGACCCTGATTGGCTCTCTTAGTGTAAATAATAATTGTTTCTGTTTTGGCCAGGAACCCTGAGACTGATTTTTAAATTAATTAATTAAGTTAGTTAGTTAGTAAAAGAGGCCCTTCTTTACCTCATTTCTTCTTACCAAGCTTTAATCATTGAATGGGTGTTGCCGAAGTCAAACTGAGACCTAGAAAAGACCTTTGCTCAAAAAGGCCAAGGTCTCCCATTTCATCCAGGGCCACTTCCAATTGTCCTGATCTATATCTTGCCACTGAACTCAGATGGTTTCAGAGGAGAAAGTGAGGCTGGTGACTTTCCACAGCTCTTCCTCACTTAAATCCAATTCACTTGCATGTCGTGACATCTCCCTGATGTCAAGGTCCTCTTTGAGAAGGACAAACAATGGCAGAAGGGAGAGGAGGAGGAAGTGGGGGTGGGGGTGGGGGAAGCTGCTGAGCAGCCAAGGCTGAGCTAAATGGCATAAAGAGGAGATTTCAGGTTAAGTACTTATCCTGGGAGGGCCATCGTGTTCCAAGAAGGTCAGACCTAGCAGAGAACTCTGGACCTTTAGGCCATCAGTGTCTTCTGTCTTCCCACAGAGTTTGACCTGACTTGTTCCACTGATCCCCTTGACTTCTCAGGGCTCCTCGCTCTATTTGATGGGTCAGTCCAGTGGTCTGTTGGGCTCATTCTTCAATGAGCTAACTGTAGTCTTCCTTCCTCCCTTCCTTCCTTCCTTCCTTCCTTTTCTTCCTTCCTTCCTTCCTTCCTTCCTTCCTTTTCTTCCTTCCTTTCTTCCTTCCTTCCTTCCTTCCTTCTTTCCTTCCTTCCTCCTTCCTTCCTTCCTTCCTCCTTTCTTCCTTCCTTCCTTCCTTCCTTCCTTCCTCCCTCCCTCCCTCCCTTCTTCCTTCCTTCCTTCCTCCCTTCCTTCCTTTCTTCCTTCCTTCCTTCCTTCCTTCCTTCCTTCCTTCCTTCCTTCCTTCCTTCCTTCCTTCCTTCTTCCTTCCTTCCTTCCTTCCTCCCTCCCTTCCTTTCTTTCTCTCTCTCTCTCTCCACTTACGGTATCACACCCTTACTTGCTGGTGCTCTGCTCAAAGGGCATGTAAAATTTAATTTCTTAAACTTTTTTTTCTTGTTTTCTTTTTTCTCTCAAAGATCAGTCTTAACCCCAAATCCCTCTGGTTCCAGACCAAGCCCTGCTAGGTCACTGTTGGCGACCTGATTGGTTGAGGAGAAATGTAAATAACAATTGTTTCTATTTTCACCAGCAGCCCTGAGGGTCTTTCCCTCCCAGCTCTATTTTTTTTTAAGAGACCCTTCTTTGCCTCATTTTTATTAAGCCTCAATCACTGAATGGGGCTGCTTTTGTCAAACAGACCTGTTGAAGACCTTAGCTTGAAAAACCCAAGGTCCCCCACTATCTCCTGGACGGACTCTAGTTGTCCTGATCCATATCACCCAGGTGGCTCTGGAGGCGAATGTGAGGCTGGTGCCCAGCAGCACCAACTGTAGTCTCTTTTTCACTTGCAGCTGCTGGCTGGTTTTGATTCTTTGGCTGGACATCACGAAATTCTTCCATTGAGGGCAATGACCCTTATATCAGCATCAGCAGAAGCTCCTACCTTTGATCTCTCAATGCCCCTGCTCAGAGGTTGCCCTTTCTAGGTGAGGATAATATTAGCATCTTCCTCCCAGGGTTGTTGTGAGGATAAAATGAGTTAATATTTGTAAAGCGCTTTGCAGACCTCAGAACACTCCCTAAATACTTGCTGTTATTAACATTTTACAGATGCTGAAACAGGCGTAAGAGAGATGAACTAACTGACTTGCCCAAGAGCACCTAGCTAATAAACCCTTACTCTTAGGTAAGGATTTGAACCCAGATTTCCCAGTCAGGCACTACCCACCATACCACACAGCCTCTCAATACTGGCCCCTAAAGGAGAATTTTTTTTTAATGATAATTATTATAGTCTAGAATGAGTGGCTCACCCCCAACCACAGAACCTTGTTTTAAACCAAGGTATGTCCTGGGACTATGCTGAATACCCGTAATTTGCCTGCTGATACCAATCAGTCAATCAACCAACCAACAAGCATTTATTGAAGGCTCCCTTCTTGTTGGAAGGAAGAAGGAATTTTGGTGGCACGTCATCCAAAACATGACACTTGGACAAATATAAAAATCTATTATTGTGAGTAATTTACTCTATATTAGGTGGTGCAGTGGATAGAGCCTTGGCCTGAAGTCAGGAAGACCAGAGTTCAACTCTAGCCTCAGGCACTTAGTAGCTGTGTGACTCTGGGCAAGTCACTTAACCCTGCTTGCCTCAGTTTCCTCATCTGTAAAATGACCTGGCAAACCACTCCAATATCTTTGCCAAGAAAATGTCAAGTGGGGTTGTAAAGAATTAGACACAACTGAAAGTACTGAACAACACCAAAAACAAGAACACGGGGAATCTGGGCAGAGTCAGACTTGGGCTCCCCATCTCCTGACTTTTAGGGCCAGCCCTCCAGAGGCCTGGGATCTCTTAACCAGAGGCAGAGCCATTCAGAGCTCTGGTAGATCAGAGAAATTTCACAGGCTTCCAGGGTTGCCAGGCTGTTGTTGGAGGTGACTCAAAGAGAGGACTTCTGGGGGAGAAGGAGCAAGTTTTACCAGCTGGCTCTAAAAATACACTTCTACTCATGCTTTCAGCCTATAAATCACCCCAAGGTAGAGTGGATAGGATGCCCCATTCTCTCCATCTTTTCCCTAGTTTCACAAGTCTCCAGTTGTCCTTTTGTGACCCCTTTCCTCTTTAATCCAATCCTTGATATAAATTCCAACAGGATTTCTACCCCACTCCCTTTTGTCTGAGTTGTGGAAGGGAGAGGAGGAGAGTGGAGAATCTGATTTGGCTTGCCCTTCTCTGCCCAAAGGCTTGGCCATCCAGTGGCTCCTCTTCAATGCAGTGCAGACAATTCCGGTAATATTCAACCAGCCCTCCTGATTTGGATTTGGTCCTACTTGCCTCAGTCCATTAACCAGCAAATCAAAGGAAGATAATTTGGCAAAGCAGACAGCCATGTCTATAAGGCGACTCCCTGGGTGACCTTGGGTAAATGGTTTCCTATTTCTGGGCCTCAGTTTTCCCACTGGCAAAATGAGAGAGTTGGACCAAATAATCTCTGTGGTCTGGTTCCAGCTTTGAAATTCCATGTTCTAAGAGCCCTCCTAGATCTTAGCATTCATTTCTAAATTTGTCTTCAGCTCTGCCATTTTGTGGTCCCTCCCAGGTGTGACATTCAATGTTTTAAGATTCTTGTAATTCAAGTCAATTTAATAAATATCTGTTAAGTGCCTAGTATTTGTAATATATGGTGCTTGCTAAGTGCTAGGGATACAAAAAAAAGCAAAAGACAGTCCCTGCCTTCAAGGAGCTTACCCTCTAACAGGGCGACGGCGAGGTCTAGTACTTTCAAATCCAAGCTCTCCCCCCCTTTAAGGTCTCTCCCAGCACTGCCTTTCTGTGCTCTGACATTCTATGTTCTAAGGCTATGGCCATTCCTGAAATTCTGTGCCATATCTCAGGCTCCCCCCAGGCTGGACATGGCAGTGCTCTGAGGTCCCTTTTCTGTTTGCACTCTCTCTGTTCTAGCGCCCTTCCCAGATCTCTCTCTGTGTGCTGAATGGCATTCTTTAGCTGGAGAGGCTAGAAGCGGCCCCCCTCCCCTCTTTGCGATACTTGTGCTGTTAATGACAGTGTATTTATAGATGACCAATCTGAACCCGGGGAGGAGCAATCCCTTCCCACCCCCCCCCCCCCAGCTCCTCTGAGCTGCTCACTCACAATCTAACCCCAAGCTGGTTTGATTTTGGGGGAGGGGGAGTGGTGTGTGTGTGTGTGTGTGTGTGTGTGTGTGTGTGTGTGTGTGTGTGTGCCCTGCCTGCCTGAGTGTGTGGGGGTTTCTAGGACACCGTTGATGCTTACATAAGAGTCAGAGCTGTGCCAGGGGATCTGTGTATTCCGAGGCTCATCCTTAGCTGATTAAGGGCTGACTATTCCGTGTGGGGGCTGGGGGTGGGGTGGCAGGAGACGGGGCAGTTACATAACTGTATATTTATTTAGACTCAATCCCCAATTTAAAACATTAGGCGAAGAGAGAGGTTAAGGGTTCCTCAGTGCTGAGTGGGTGAGCTAGGAGCTAGCTTACCTTGCTTGGGGATACACTAGGCTCTCTCCTAAGTGTCTGAAGGAGGCAGGAGCCATGGGGTACTAGGAGCACTGGGCATTAGTGGGCTGGGGGTTGAGGGGGTGGGGTGGGATTCAGGAAGTACCTTTGGGATGCCCTGAAGAATTCAGCTCTGGCAACTCCTGGCCCACAACATTTCTGAGGAGTCAGGCAGTGGTCTAGGACATTTCACACTCTGCTGGGGTGTCTGGGTAGTTTTCTTGGGACTGGAACTGGAACGCCAAGTTCTGGAAAAATAGTAAGGCTCCGGGGAAACCTGGACAGATCCATTTGTTCTGTGGTGGGGAAAAGGGGACTGCTTTCACGGCACAGTCAGAAGGCACTCTCTAAATGAACGTATGTGGACGGACTCTATATTAAAATTTTTTTTTAATTAAAAATTTTTTAAAGCTCAATGAGAATGAATTGTGGAGGGATAGGAACAGCTAACCCTTAATTTAATATAATTCTTGGGGTCACATTGCTTTGGTGGCTAGGAATGCAGCTCAGAGAATAATTCGGCCCCCTTCTTCCCCTAGTCAGCAGCTGCTGTTGTTACAACACTCTTAGTCTCGGAAGTTTTAAGGAGTAAAAGCAGTGGAAGAGCTGGGAACTAAATGGTTAATTATGTAATGTGCATTTTAAAGCGATAAAATCCATTGACTAGTACACATTTTAAAGGCCATTGATGAAAGGGAAAAGCCCTGTTAGGACAATTACTACCCAAGTGAAAGGACTGGTTGTAAAGACAGGAATCTAGGAAGTCAGAAGACCCGAGTAAGGGTCCCAAATTGGACATTTACTCACCCTGTGACCTTGGGAAATGCACAAAGTCTCTCTGGGACTCATTTATAAAATAGGGACAATAATATTTAATTTGTCATTGCTGTGTGATGGGGGTTTGGCACATGGCTAGACTGCCTGAGACGGCATTGTCTGCAAGAAAGATGTCTGGGGGACCTTCTGGGAGGCTGGAGAACTGGGACAAGTGTGGACATTCGGTTTGGTACCACTGGAGCTGAAGGGGCTCACTGGAGTCTGAAGGGGAAAGTGACTCCTTCAGGCCAGGCTTAGGAAACTATCTCTTAAGGGAGGGGGCCCTAGGACCTTCTTCAGGGTCACAGAGCCCCATTTTCCTCCATTCTTTTTCTGCTCTGGGTATAGGGAGTGGAGTCTCCCAGCCCAAGCTGGGATCCCCCCCATGGGGGATCCAGGAGTCCAGGAATCCATCTGGGACCAAATTCACTCTTCTTCCAAATGTCTCTATTTCTATCAAGGATACCCCCATTCTTCAGGTCACAGACTTCTTCACCCTCCTTTACCCTACCTACATCCCTAATCAATTGCCAAATCTTGTTGTTGCTATCTCTATAACATCTCTCCCATCTCTCCCTTTCTCTCTAGTCACACAATTTAGTTCAATCATTCATCACACCTTTCCTGAACTGTTGAAAATTCTTATTTGCTCTCTCTGTCCTCAGTCTCAGCTTTCCAATTCACCCTCCAGCTATCAAAATCACTTTCCTAAAGGGCAGATCACTCTTCTGATTCCTCATTTGCTAATACAAACTCTCCATTTTGGCTTTGAAAACCCTTCACAATCTGACCTCAACTGACCTTTCCAACCTCATTATACATTACTTAAGAATAAATAGTCAATAAACATTGATTAAGTGCCTATTGAGGGAGGGCTAGGGATACAAAAAACCATGACGGTCCCTGCCCTCAACAAGCTCCCAGTCTAATGGTTTGGTCCCTTTTGTGCACTTTACAATCCAGCCCAAGTGATTGCCTTACTACTATTCCTCATTCATGACACACCATCTCTGGACCCTGTACTCACTTTTCCTCAGGCCACAAATGCACTCACACCTCTTAGAATCTCTCCTCTCTTCAAAATTCTGCTCAAGCTCCACATTCTCGTAAATGTACCTTACTTATACTTGTGAGACTTTCATTAATGTTTGAGTCACTTTCCTGAAAAGAATGTAAACTCCTTGCAGGCAGAGCTCGTTTCCTTTTTGTCTTTGTATTACCAGTGCCCGGTATATAGAAGGTGCTTAAAAAGGGCTTGTATTGACTGCCTGCAAACTATAAAGTGCTAGCATCTTCTATTGGTTTTTGTCAATGTGGGTATCACCTCCACTGATTGGGTTTGCAGACCCTCTATAATGTAGCCCCAGTCTTCCAAAAGTTGCTATGGCTGAAACATTAATCACACTGTAGGCAAAACCTTCAGAATTTAGGATCAGTGGCCTGGAACTGGAAAGGACCCCCAAGGCCACTTAGTTTAGCCCCCTTGTTTTGTCGTTCAGTTATGTCTGACTCTTATGTGCCCCTGGCATTGCCTTACAGGATCACTTTCAGGATCCCCTCCCTGATGCGATAACAATTACACTGACTCCCATTTCTATAGACCTTGAATATTTCCAAATTAGTTCATACAACATCCCTGGGAAGTAGGTAAGTGAGGGAAGAGTCTAATATTCTTTTAAAAAGAAAAAGAAGAAAATAATCCATAAAATAGAACAATACATAAAAAAGTTTGAAAATCATTGCAATATGCTATGCTTGTGTACCTCTTACCTCTGCAAAGGCATGTGGCAGGCTTGTCTTCTCTTTGTGGGAGCCATGCTTGTTTGTGGTTAATTTTGCAACATTCACTATTGATTTTTTGGTGTGTTTGTTCTTTCCATTTTCATTGCTGTAGTCATTGTGTGTGTGTGTGTGTGTGTGTGTGTGTGTGTTTGCTTACTTCCCTATGCATCAGTTTGAATGAATCTTTCCATGCTTTCCATATACATAATTGTCATTTCTTATAGTTCAGCTATATTCCATTATAGTCATGTACCCCAATTTGTTTAACCACTTCCCAATTAATGAGCATCCACTTGCCACATTTTTGTTTGTTGTTTAGTCATTTCAGTCATGTTTGATTTCCACTAGCTTTCTTTGTTTTGTGTTAAGTTGTTTTAGTTGTGTCTAATTCTCTGTGACCTCATTTGGGGTTTTCTTGGCAGAAGTACTAGAGTGGTTTGTCATTTCCTTCTCCAACTCATTTTATAAATGAGAAAATTGAGACAAGCAGGGTTAAGTGACTTGCCCAAGGCCACACAATTAGGGTCTAAAGCTAGACTTGAACTCAGGTCTTCCTGCCACCAGGGCCAGAACTCTATCCACTATTATAAATATTTTGGTGTTTATAGGAACATTCTCCTTATCAATGACCTTCTTGGAGTATGAGCCTAGTAGTGGAATTTCTGGATCAAAGGGTTTAGATATTTTAGTCATTTTATTCATATAATTCCAAATTGATTTTTCAGAATGGTTAGATTGATTCATAGCTCCACCAACAATGCATCAGTGTGCCTATCTTTCCTCAACCCTTCCAACATTGACTATTTTCATCTTTTGTTATCTTTGCCAGTTTGAAAGGTGTGAGGTAAAACCTCAGGGTTGTTTTTGTTAAATCCCATTTTAAAATTCTTATTGACTTAGACAAGTCTGTCAACCTTCCACTTTCCTCATCTGTAAAAATGAAAAAGTATTAAAGGGTGTCAAAGGCACCTTCTAGGTCGATGAAAATATTACCTTTTCCCACTTTACAGATGAGGAAACTAAAGCCCTTAGAAATTCAGTGACTATAGCTAGGAAGTGTTGGAAGCTGCCTTAATACTCATGTATTCTGATTCTATGCTTAGCATTTTTCTATCCTGCTAGACTGCAGAATTAAAGTACTCTACACACATGACTTATTACTTTATTGAGCCTTTCTCCTTCTGTCTCTACTTTTCCTTCTCTTTTCCTCTGACTCTTCCTGTAGCTCTGTTTCTTAGCAGGTATCCCTTTCTTTTTCCCTCTCCCTACTCTCAGTCTTTCCTCATTTCCCTTTTCTTCTTCCCCTCTCTGCCTTTACAGAAGGGAACAACTCTTTTTCTCTCCCTTTCCTCTTGATTCTTTCATTCCCCATTTAACTAGCAGGATTGAAATATTTCAGATGCTTAGACCAGGTAAGGATGTTAGAGATGCTTACTTCTGACCCCATTATTTTATGGACAAGGTAACTAAGTCTCAGAAGGTCAAACAATTTTCTCAAGATAACACATGGCTTTGGTGGAACAACCTTAATTAAAATCTAGCTCTCTCCACTCCCAGCACAGTGACCTTTATATCACCACATGCTGTTTTACATCTCCCAATCATGATTTCATAATCAGATAAGTCCAGTCTTTTAGATCTGTCTTAGTAAAAGAACTTCAAACCCTAAGTAAAATGAATTTTTGCTCCTGAGTAGCCCTCAATTGATTTTTCCCTCACTTGTCGGTCAGTGAACCCCAACAGAGAAAGGGTCACCCACCTTTGGCTACCTAGCTCTATCAGGTGACTTAGAAAATGAGAGTGAGCAGAGGGCAGGGTGGGAATCAGGGAGGGTGAGTTGGCAGAACTCACTGCCACCATGGGAAATGAAATTTCAAGGACACAGAATTGTGTGATAGGTAAATGGGATTAATACCACAGAGGGAGGAGAAAATATGTTAATAACATATTCAGGAAGTCAAGGGGAAGGAAGCACTCCTTTAGGCATGGAGTGTAAGAGGCAGCACGATGTTGGGAGAAGAGCTTTGGAGGACTTGGGTTTGATTCCCCACCCTTCTTCTGACTGCCTGAGTGACCATGAACATGTTCCTTCAGTCCTTTGGTCTGCAGTTTCCTCACTGGGGAAATGAGAGGTAGGGGCAGCTGAACTCCATGGCCAGGTCAGCTCCAGATCTGTGCTCCTGTGTGCCTCAGACCAAACTCTGATGGAGAGTTTCTTTGTAAGTGGTGTCAAACTCAAACAGAAGGAGGGCCACTAAACCATACAAGGATACCTGTGGGCAGCATATTGAGTTAGAAAAAACACATTAATATCATCTAGGTTCTACTGCATTTTCATTTTTGTTAAATATATCCCAATTACATTTTAATCTGCTTTGGGAACTCAGGAATATTGTGGGCCACATGTGGTCAGAACCTGGTCTAGTAAGGCTGCAATCTGAGCACCTACTAACCTGACCCTTTCTTTTTCTTTCTTTTATTTTCCTTCCCTTCCCTTCCCTTCCCTTCCCTTCCCTTCCCTTCCCTTCCCTTCCCTTCCCTTCCCTTCCCTTCCCTTCCCTTCCCTTCCCTTCCCTTCCCTTCCCTTCCCTACTACTTCTGCTACTTACTATCTGAGCAAAATCACTTCACTTGGGGCAGCTGGGAGCTCCACTGGGCACAGAGTTTGAGAATGGAAGTCAGGAAGACACAAGTTCAAATCCAGCATCAGAAACTTAATGGGAGGGGGGAGGAGGGAGGAATGGCTAGGTGGCTGCAGTGAATAGGGCACCAGCCCTGGAGTCAGGAGGACCTGAGTTCAAATCCTGCCTCAGACACTTACTAGTCTTGTGACCTTCAGCAACTCACTTAACCCCAATTGCCCTGTCCTCCCCCATCCAAAAAGAAAAAAGAAACTTAATAGCTATGTAACACTAGACAAGTCACTTGGCCCTGCCTGCCTCAGTTTCCTCAATTGTAAGATGAAGATAATAACAGCATCCACCTCCCAAGGGTGTTTTTGAGAAACAAATGAGGCCATATTGGGAAAGTGCTTAGCGCAGTGCCTGGCAAATAGCAGATGCTAAATAAATGTTAATTATTTGTTTTATTGTTGTTGTCATTCAACTCTCTGAGCTCCAAAGATGTGAAGATAGAGGCTGTTCGGTTTCCCTCAATCTGACTTGTGTCATCTCTATCCTTTCAAAAATCTCCCAGCTAATGGATATGACCTGTATTTGGAGTCAGCCCCAAGTGAAGTGATTTTGCTCAGATAGTAAGTAGCAGAGCTGAAATTTTGCTTAGGCAGGTGATTATTTTGAATTTACATTTGAATTCTACATTTGGATTGAAGATAACAGTTTTCAGGGCAGCTAGGTGGTGCAGTGAATAGAGCACCGGCCCTGGAATCAGGAAGACCTGAGTTCAAATCCGGCCTCAGACATTTAACACTTACTAGCCACGTGACCTTGGGCAAGTCACTTAACCCCAATTGCCCTCCAAAAAGCAAAAACAAGAAAAAAAATTAAAGAAGATAACAGTTTTCTTATTATCAGGTGGGTAGGAGGAGGGCAGCACTTTTGCATGGAGCGGTACTAGAGAAAAGGAGCTGAGGATTGTAGTGGACTTCCGACTCAATCCAAGTTAGCAGTCCATTAAAAAAGTGAGTGAGATCCTAGGAAATGTAGGAAGGATGTAGAAAGAGGATGGTGATAGTTCCCTGTATTATGCTCTTCTCAGGTTATCTCTGGAATATTGTGGTCAATTCTGGGTGCCATATTTTAGAAAGGTCCTTGACAAACTGGGATGAATTGAAAGGGGAACAGGTCAGTAAAGGACCTTGGGATGATATTGCATGAATCCTGGTCAAAGGACCTAGGGATGCCTAGCCTGGAGAGGAGAAGACATGGGAAGGATAGGAAAAAAACAGAAGGTCATGATGGAAGGGATACTAGATTTGGGGGCTGAAGGACATGAACCCAGAATGCAGCTCTGCCACTTAACGAACCTTTCCAGGCTTGAGTTTCCTTGTCTCAAGTAATTAATCAACCAATAAATATTTATTAAGCACCTACTGTGTACCAGATACTATGCTAAGTGCTGGGAGTACACAAAGAGGAAAAGATAGTCTCTGACCTTGAAGAGCTTACAATTTAATGGGGGAGACAACATGAGAACAAATATATGTATGAACAAACTATGTACAAGATAAATATATACAGGAAATGATTAACAGAAGGAAGGCACTGGAGTTAAAAGGGGCTGGGAAAGGCTTCTTATAGGATGTGGAAATTCAGTTGGTACTTTAAAGAAGCTAGAGAGATGGGTGGAGAGGAGGAGGGAGGGCATTTTAGGCATGGGGAATCGTCAGAGAAAATACCCAGGGTCAAGAGATGGACAGTCTTGTTTGTGGAACAGCCAGGAGGTCAGTGTTATCAGTTTAAAGATGGGGAACAAGGTGTAAGAAATGGAAAGGTAAGAGGGGGTCTGGTTATAAAGGGCTTTGAACACCAAACAGCATTTTGTATTTGCTGCTGGAAGCAATAGGAAGCCACTGGAGTTTATCAAATAGCGGGTTGACTTGATCAAACCTGCATTTTAGGAAAACCATTTGAGTAACTGGAGGATGAATTAGAGTGGGGAGGGACCTGAGGCAGGCAGATCCACCATAGGCTATTGTAATAGTCCAGGCAAGAGGGGGCCTATACCAGGGTGGGGGCAAATGTCAGAGGAGAGAAGGGGGTGTATGTGAGAAATGTTGCAAAGGTGAAATCAACAGGCCTTGGCAACAGTTTGGATATTGGAGAGGGGGTGAGATAGTGAGGAATCAGGATGTCTCCTAGATCTTCAGCCTGAAGACTGGGAGGATGGTGTTGCCTCTATAGTAATAGGGAAGGTATGAGGGGGAAAGATAATGAGTTCTGTTTTGGACATATTTGAGTTTAAGATGTCTATTGGCCATCCAGTTGGAGATGTCTGAAAGGCATTTGGAAAGATGAGACTGGAGATCAGCAGAGAGGTTGGGTCAGGAAAGGTAGGTTTAGAATCATAAGCACAGAGATAGTCATTCAGTCCATGGGAGCAGATGAAGTGAGCTCCTTATCCTGTAACATAGTGGACAAACCACCGAACGGAGAAACAGAATCCTACTAGTCTTGACATTCTCGCTGTAAATTAAACCAGAAGACAGAAAGAATGACTGATAATTATATAAGATTCTAAAGCTTGCAGAGCACTTTCCACGAATTCATTGGATCCCCACAACAACCCTGTCAGGTGTGACTAGTATTCTGGCCCCATTTTATAGATGAGCACACTGAAGCTGTGAGAGGTTATATAATTTGCCCAGGTCATGTGTATAGTAAGTGTCTGAGGTAGGATGGCCATCATGGTCTCCTTGAGTCCAAGCACAATGCTTTTATCTACTATGCCCCACTGCCCCTGAAAGCTAAGTGAAAGGATGACTCAGAAGTCCTTCTGGGAAAGTGAAACAAAGGAGTCAGTGTAGTTGTTCTTATCATTTGTCCAAAGGCAATAAGAAATGTTTTCCCCATTTATGGGACATTTGGTAGCCTCACATTTCAGTGCTTGTGGTAAATATTTGCACAAAGAACTCCACAACAAAAATGGAATGAATATCTGTTGTTGAAGATGAAGAGTCAGAGCATTATTAAGGAGAATTTGATGAGACCCTGAAAATCACATCAGTACCTTATTTTAAGAGTTAGAGATTTCAATGCAATGTTTGTCATAAGGGAGGGTGCTGAAAAATATGTTGAGAAATATGATTTATTAGGAAGAATCCAGAGAAGCCAAAGGCTTGTAGACTATACAGAAACTTCATGCCAATAGACAATGAATCTTTTTTTGTTTGTTTAAGAGGTGATTTGGCAGGTGCTAGACACAATGAACATGAACTATCACCAAGAAATGAAACTGATTATATTTGAACAGACAGAAAATGACTGGTTACTGATGTGGGAGTGAGAAATACACTTAGAAACAACTGTCTGTGTATAGTCTGACTAGCAACTTGTTAAAACTACCAAAGATCATAATCAATACAAAATTATAAGAAAGAACAAAATAAGAAAATATAGTATACGATTAAAGCAACACTAACCTGAAGTTGTCAAAAAGTTGTCATCAGAAAGATGGGAAATGGATAAAAAAAAAGACATAGTATTGTCATTTCTAAGGAATTTAACCCCAGTAAATTTATCACCACAAGGAGGAGACTGATGGAGCTTAGAAACTGCATTTACCAGCAAACGCCGATTTCCTTGCCAAATGGAGAGATATAGGCAGCTCAGGGCAATGCTGGTTTAAAGCACAAACTTATTTGTAAAATCTTTTAAAGGAGAAAGAAGATTATGAACAACATTGCCTCATAAGACAGTGAGAAGCAGTGGAGGGAAAAACAATTTTATAAAAAGTTTGGCATGAGATCAAATTAAGTCTCATCATCCCAAAGGCAGTTAGGAATGAAATGGGAAGGAAGATAAATGAATCAGGAGGGAAAAGTGGGAAAGATTTTTATAACAAATTCTATTCCCCATCAATGGTAGTGGAGCCACTATATTTGGACATTAACATAACAGTCCCTGTTGTGCTCCCTGAGGAAGTAGAAATGGGATTTAGAAAACATTTGGGCTAGACCAAGTATACACAGAAGGAGTCTCTATAAACTTCCTGACTACCCTAGGACACCACTCATCATCCTCATTACTCCCTCAAAATAAATTCCTCTCCCTGGACCGCACTCCCATGTGTATTTTATATATGACAACCTAACAGAATATAAATTCTTTGAAGGCAGGTTGACAAGTTCATAAAAGGCATTTGCCACCATCATTGAGGATGTCCAACACAAAATCCAAATGGAAATGGGATTTCCTATAGATGATGAGGTCCTCCCTATGTTGCAGATGAATCACACTTTCATCAACCCTTGGAACACTGTGGAGTGTCCTAAATGAGGTCAATATTTATTCAAAAGACTTTGGGCTAGCTGTCTACATTGGAAAAAACAAGTGGACAAAGAATGCATGTTGTCCAGACTATGATATGCAATTGGATGGACAATCTGTAAAAATGGTCCAGGAGTATGTATGTCTTGGATGCAGACCCTGCTTAAAGACAAGGAGATGGGCTCAGAATTGATCAACAAGAGAAGAGGCTGGTTTGTATTTGAGAAATTATTAATGATCCCAAGTTGCCCTTGAAAAAAAGGTATAACAAATAAAAAACCAGTTTGGAATACAGGCTCATGCCAACATCGAGAATATTCCTCCATAATACTCTTCTCAGATCCTTCTGGTGATACTGTTTGGCTGAAAATCATGGACTACCAGAGTCTCCAAAGAATCAAGAGTGTGGGTCACCCAAGGGTCAATGAAGAGGTACATAGTGGATGTCAATAGGCTGTAACATCATCAATGAAATATCGAATGTGAGAAGGTAAATGTCCACTATAACATAATCCATTAGTCTATTGAAGACCACCAATGGTGGTCTATTCCCAAGCTATTCCCAAGGCAGCCAATTCTATTTGTGGATGGCTCTAATTATTTCCTGATCTCTTGCCAAAATTTGACTCTTTGGGATTTCTATCCACTGTTCTGAGGCCAAACAGAAAATGTCTCCTTCTTCTTCCAAGTGACTACCTTTAAAATACTTGAAAACATTTACGGATTCCACGCCTAATCTCCTCTAACTAAAACTCTCTAGGTCCTTTGCCTGATCCCCATATGACACATATGAGACAGACTTAAAACCTTTCACCATTCCGGTTGTCCTCCTTTACACACTCTTCTGTTTATAAATATACTTTCTAAATTGTAGGACCCAGAACTAAACTGTCCCTCACCTCCCCCAATGTCACATAAATAGTGTCTGTTGGAGGAGTCAATCCCAGGTCCCCTGATCCCAATTTAAGAATTCAGCTAATTCTTAGGTGAATTTTACATAGAATTCTTACCTTCTGGCTTTAGTTTGAATTAAAATTGTGAAGAAGGTTGAACTGGTCTTTACTTTCTCTGCACCATCCTTGTGACACCCTGTTTCTTTGCAGAATACATCCCTCCCCACCCTTAGATGTCTCATGCTTTCATGCTGCCCCTCCTCCCTCCACTGCTCAGGACTTTTGACTAAAGTATCCTACCTCAGCCATTTTACCATTTCTCCCCTAAGACCATCAAAATGGTATCCCTCCTCTGTCCCTTCCTCCCCTTGCTCCTTCAGAAGGAATGCTTCCTGTGTCCCATCCCTTCAAGGCTAGTTTTAGAGAATTATCCAAGTTGACAATGATTTAATGTTCGCCCTCTTCAGATGGTACTGAGGGTTCCTATTCAGTGTTTTGTTCCAATGAGATGATTAAATGGCACAATCCCACAGGGACCAGAGGACTTAGGGATAGAAGGTCCTTTAGAGATCATCCAGTACAACTCCCTCATTTTTGGCCTTGGGGTAGTCAATGAGTGATATGTGGGAGTTTACATGTGTGACATTTCGGGATTTGGGAGATTGGAAGAAGGCATACTTTCATGGTGGAATTTGCTTTACATGCAAGTGATTCATTCTCCATCAACCAATAAACTAACATTAAGCAGTTACTAGGAACCAGGCACCATGCTAAGTGCTGGAGATATAAAGGCACAAACAGTACCTACCCTCAAAGGGCTTACATTCTAATGGGGAAAAGGAAATATATAAATAACTAGGTACATACATGCTATGTATGGAGTTGATAGAAGATAGTCCTAGCAGGAAAATGCTAGTAGAGAAGATTAGGAAAGACCTCCTTGAATTGAGTAAGGGAACAGAACATTTTTAGGTATGGGGGACAGGCAGTGCAAAGGCCCTGAGGTGGGAGGATTAAAGTCTTGTTGCTGGATCTTAGAGTATGTTGAAGGTAAGAGGAGGAGAGAAGAAGAAGAATAAAGAAGAAGAAAAAGGAAGAGAAGGAAGAAGGAAGAGGAGAGGAAGAAGAAAAAAAGGGAGAGAGGGAGGGAGGGAGAGAGGGAGAGAGAGAGAGAGAGAGAGAGAGAGAGAGAGAGAGAGAGAGGAAGGAGGGAAGAAAGAGGGAGACAGACATGCAGATGGAGAATGAATAGTTTTGATTGCTTAAGACTAGGACTTTGGGGACATTGGATATTGTTTCTCTAGGTATGCTATGAGTTCCTTGACAGTAAAGACTGTGTTTTCTCTGTTTGTCTTCCTCCCAGGGCTGGGCACTGACCAGAAACTTTGATAAATGAGGAATGGAAGGTCTAGATCTATGGCACATAAGTGATACTGGTGGCAGTTGACTGGCAGAGAAGTCTCTGAGGGAAGGACAAAGAAATGACAGTAAAAATTTTAATGTTCCTGCTGTCTTGTCATAGAGTGAATACTGGTGGGAAGAGTGAGGCAAGGATATTTCAAATCCATCAGAGGCTGGTGGTTTGGGGATGAGGAGTAGGCTACTGAACTGGGCATGGTGGCCTACACTTATGGTCCTTGCTGCTGGGAAGATTGAGGCTGCGGCTGGCAGCTTGCCATCTCCATCTCAGGAATTTCGAGTTGTAGTAGGGCTAAAGCCCCTTGATATCTGTACTAAGTCTGACACCAGTATGGTGGGTCTCTTGGAAGTGGAGGGCCCCCTGGCTGCCTGGTGGGGCTAACCAGCCCAGGGTGGAAAAATAGAGCAAGTCAAAGCTTCTGATATTGTCAGTATTGGGATTAGCCCATAAGTGGCTTCTGTACTTCCTGGTTAGGCAAGAGCAAGACCAACTCTAAAAAAAAGAAAAAGAAAAAGAAAAGAAAAGAAAAGAAAAGAAAAGAAAAGAAAAGAAAAGAAAAGAAAAGAAAAGAAAAGAAAAGAAAAGGAAGGAAGGAAGGAAGGAAGGAAGGAAGAGAGAGAGAGAGAGAGAGAGAGATTCTGAGGGAAAAATCTGTTGCAATCTCTTGTATCCAGACAGCAATCTAGTAGCCGGAGCCCATATTTCTAGGATGCTTTAAGTTCTACAAAGCACTTTCCTGTGCTTTGTAGAATAGGGAACCCAAGCATCACTGACCCATTTTACAGAGGAAGAAGCTAAGACCCAAAGAATTAAAGTGGTTTACACAGCTAACAGGGGAAGGAGGGGCAGAACCCTGACTCCTAACTCCTGGGCTAGTTTGCCTCCCACTCTATCAAACAGAGTTCCTGTACCAATTAACCACAAGGCTTGTGAGGGCGATGACTGGTACATAAATACATAAGTAGGTGGCCGCAGACTTGGGGGGAGAGGGTTACCCATCAGGACTGGCTGGTTTCCTGCCCCCCTTATTTTCTACAGGATGTAACAGAGCAGCCTCTCCTGCCTCCCTGGACTCTACACCATGGAGCTGTAGAAGAAGGTTGAATCCATCCTGGCTCCCATGCCCAGTCAAAGGCCACAGGCACATTCTGCCTTTGGAAGGTGCCATGGTCACCCCATGTGCCAACTATAGTGCCCACAGACTCTGTAGATTTGCCCTTTTTAGTTATCTCATTTGAGGTCTGGAAATTTCAGCTGAATAATGGCCAAGGAATTCAGGAAACATCTGGTAGAGTTCACATCTGGTTCCCCCATGAGCTCTAGAGGAACATTAGGTGAGCCTTGGAGGACAAGGATGGATATGAAAGATCCTCTTCCAACAGGACTCTCTGAAAGTCTCACTCAAGTTCCTGGTTCTGTTTGGGTCCTTTACTTATTCAATCAATGGTCAGGAGACCCTGTTCTGTTAATCCCAGCCATCCCCACATTCAAAACAAGAGGCATTTAAAGAATGAAAGGTTAATAGTAAGGAATCAGAGGAAGCGTTTAGCATTCCCAGCACCCATCCTTAGATTTCCCCAACTATTTTTAAGAAACATCCTTAGCAATAGGCAATGATGATAAAGGTGGTGGTAAGTGGTGGGGAACACAGCACAGTCCCAGAGGGAACTATTAGAGGATGCTGCAGTAAGTGAGATAATATTTGTAAAATTCATGGTACATGTAAGTGCTTAATAAGTGATTTTCTCCTTTCCTTCCTATTTTGAGGCACTTAGGGAGTGGTTAGAGGTTGGAGTTCTGTAGTCAAGAGGACCTGAGTTCAAATCAACCTGATATACCTAACTATGGAACCCCATGCAGGTTACTTAGCCTCTTTGTGCCTCAGTGTCCTCCTCTGTAAAATGGCTTCCTTCTAGCTCTAAATCTATAATCCTATGCTAGACGCATAGGGGAAGAGCCAAGATGGCAGTGTAGAAGCAGGAAAACTCTATGAGTTCCCCCCATAACCACTTCAAATACCTATAAAATATGGCTAAACAAATTTTAGAGCTACAGAACCCACAAAGTGACAGAGAGAAACAAATCTCCTGCTGAAGGCAGCTTGGAAGGCAGACAGGAAGGGTCCATCGAAGCCTGCTGGGAGCTGAGCCCAGCCCCACGTGAGCCCACGGTTTTAGCTCCAGGGTAGCCCCTGACCAGGTATTGCAGAGGACTTCAGGAGAGTGGATCACTAGCAGCAGTGGTGGTTTCCAGAATAATCAACCCATAAGTGCCAAAAAAAAGTGAAAGGTCAGTGTAGAATTCTGTTGGAACTGGGGGGAAGGGGATGAGAGGTGGGATGATGGAAGGGCGGGCAGGTTGTGGGGGAGGGAAGTTGGAAGCACATGCTTTTGAAAAGGGACAGGGTCAAAGTAGAGAATAGAACAAGTGGGGTTCGGGATAGGACGGAGGGAAATATAGTCAGTCTTTCACAATATATTTGCTATGGAAATGTTTTGTGTAACTACACATGTACAACTTATATTGAGTTGCTTATCTTTCCAATAACGGTGGGTGACAAGGGGGAAAGAATCTGGAATTCAAAGTTGTAAAATCAAATGTTAAAAAAAATTATTATAATCCTATGCTACTTTGACCTTCAGCCCATGTTGGAAATCTTCCAGAATGGTCTGAGACCACCTTCCTACATCAGTGAGCAGAATCTAGTGGCCACAAGATGAAATCCCTTTGGTGATGGAAGATCCTTCTTCCAGGTTCTAACAGCCTTTTCCTGAATTTCTGGCATAGTATAGGAAAAGACAGTGGACTGGAGGCAAGAATTAGAATCTCAGAGTTGGAAGGACTTTAAACACCACATAGTCTGATGTCCCCACCTTTTATGGAATCCCTTCTAAAATCTTACTGACAAGTAGTCATCCAGCCTTCACTGGAACATGTCCCATGATGGGGAGCTTACTCCTTGGTTGGCCTGCTTGATCTATTATTGTTGGCCTGCTTGATCTATTGTTGACCTGCTTTTCTCCTACTTCTTATATGGAGCCAAAACTTGGCTCCTGGAGAGTGTGTCCACCTTCATCATCACCTGAGCATCGCATCACTGAGGATTCAGAGGTGTTAACTAGAAGCCAAGGATAGTGATTCTTGAAAATAGTTGGGGAAAGCTAATGATGGGCGCTGGGAATGCTTAATAGTTTATCTGATCCCTAGCTCTTAACCTCAAATTCTGTTTCATTAAATGCCTACTGTTTTGAATAGGGGTCTTGGTGCTGGAGGTTATAGAAGGGAGGCTCAAGCAGTTGTTCTGAATAAATGAAAGACCCATATTGTATAGTATAGTATAGTAGAGAGTACTGGTTCTCTCCATTGGAGAAACACAGAAAGTTGTTTTCTCTGGCATGTGGACCTTGGAGATCTCTTAATTTATTTCCTTCATAGTCCCAGAGAAGGGAAAACTGAGGCCCTGAGAGGACCTGCCCAAGGTACTTGGTCAAGGTCACCTTCCCTAATGCCTTCTCCCCAGTCAAACTACCTAGTATTTTACTACTTTGTATTACTTATATTTATTCATTTCAGTTATTCAATTGTCCCATCCTTCTTAAGTTTTATCTTCTCCAGGCTAAACATTCCCAGTTTCCTCAGCTTGGTCTTTAGACTCTTTTCCCCTTCTGTTGCCCTTTGCTTGATGGTTGTGCTTCAGTTTGCCCATGTCCTTCAATGAATGTGGTCCCAGCAGCTGGCATGTCATACAGATGGTCATGGATCCCCCATGGGCCAGGCTACATCTTAGATGCTTTTGTGGTTTCTAACCGAATTAAAAACTGTTCTACCCTTTTGGGTTTCCTTTTTTAAAGTTAGAGGCTGAATAATCATAACGGGCATTTAGGATGTTCTTTGAGACTCACAGAGTGCTTTCAGTGTACTTTATCTCATTTTATACTTATAGTCACCCTAGGAAGTAGATGCTATTGTTGTCTTTGTTTTACGGATAGGCAAACTAGGGCTGAGACACTTGCCCAGGGTCACCCAGCTAGTAAGTGTCTGAAGTCAGATTTTGAACTCAGATCTTCCTGACCCCAAGTCCAGGGATCCAGTTCCCCAAGGTTGAGGAAAGTCCTAGTTATTTGGGGGTTTATCTGAGGTAGTATATGATTATTTGAGCATTTACTGTTCCTTAATAAATGATTTTTCACTCATTCACTGATTCACATTGTAAATAGAAAAGGGGCTTCTGTCTGCTGGTCAGCTAAGCAGAGAGCCTCCTTGTTTCTCACATCCCAGAAGAATCTGAGGAATTCCCAGTGGTAGTGATGAGGATGGAGGAAGGCACGTCTGTGGGCATATTTTTGCGTTTGTGGAGTATCTGCACATGCTATGCTATGCTCAGAGGAGCATCATGGGATAGAACTAGGAGGGACCTTTGGAATCATCTAGCCCAGACTGCTCCCCGCCCCCCTCAATTTAAAGATGGGCAAACTAAGGTCCAAAAAGTTAAAAAAAAAAAGGTTTGCTCCTGGCCACCTTTCTTTGTCCTTTTTCCCAGACTGCTAATGCCTTATCAAACCCCCTGGCATTAACTGCTTTGCATGTGTTTCTATTTCTTCATTTGATATTTATGCTCCATGTGTTGGTGTGTGTACTTGTTTTCCCCACTGGAAGGGAAGCACCTTGTATCCCCAACATGAATCTGGTACCGAGCAGGGACTTAATAAACATTTGCTGATTGAATGACAGCAGGTAAGAAAATGTCAGACCCTGAACTCGAACCTGGGTCCTCTGATTGGAAACCATGATGAGCACGTGGTGTGTCAGCAGGGGGTGAGTGAAACCATGTGTGCTTCCGGGATAAGTGTGTGCATGCACATGTATGTATCTATCTGCACCTTTGTACATGTGACTGTGTCCTCTTGCTTGGACTTTGTATCCAGGGAGGGCATCATGAATGTGTGTGTTCGTGTGTGCAAGTACATGTGAGCATGCACAGTGTGCCAGGGCAGTACTTGTGCCATGCTCAGGGAAGGCCTCTCCAAGTGCCAGCCAGCAGCTGATCAGTCCCCTATGGAATTTCTGCTCTGCCTGTCCCTGCACTCTCTTTTTGGTGCCATCTTTCAAAGTGGGCCTGGGTAGGGATGGGCAGGCTGGGCAGTGGGAGTGGGAGCTGAAGGATTGGGTTTCAGGAATCAGATTCAAGGGGATTTCCTGAATATTTTCAAAGGAGGTAATTGATCCCGAAGGCTACTTGGCTGTGTATCAGGAATGTGTATTCAAAGGGGGGGCGTGGGAAGGAGTTGGGAATGTTGCCCTCAGCTGGCACAGAGGGTAGGGGCACCCACAGCTATTTATTTACATCTTTGTTTATTAAATTGTTGAGAGCCCACGGGAATGGGCAAGTCAGAGCTGTTAGCACTTGGGATCTATAGATTTCGACAAATGTGGCAGCAGCAACATCTTTTGCCTTAGGATCACAGACCTGAGAGTGTGAATTCCAGGTCATCTTGGTTCATCCTCTCAGTTTATAGAGCAGGATGTTGAGGCCCAAATAGGAGAAGCCACTTTTCCAGCGTCACTCAGACCTGAAGCAAGGACAGTCTTTGTCAAAGCATAATCTCTGTATGCAGAGACAAAGGATCTGTCTGACCAGTCACCAAATAATCAGTCCCAACTCTCTCATTTTCCAAGTGAATAAACTGAGGCTGAGAGTTTGATGACTTTTGGGTCAGTTAGGTGTCTGAGGCAAGATTTGAACTCTGGACATGGTGCTCAGTCTCTCAATCCTTCATTCACCTGCTAATCCTAGGTGGATCGATTGAGTTCAGAGTGATGTGATCAGTGCTGGAAGGGCCCTTGGAGGCTGCTGAATCTGGGAGAAAGTGGCTATGGTGGGAGTTCAGTCCAGCTCTTTGTGACTCCTAGACCGACAGCCTATCCGTGGTGCCATGATTCTCTGACCTTCCAGAACACTTTGTTTTGCCTCTTCTATTTATTTATTTTAATTTTAATTTTTTTTTGGAGAGGGGAAAGCAAGGCAATTGGGGTTAAATGACTTGCCCAAGGTCACACAGCTAGTAAGTGTGTCAAGAGTCTGAGGCCAGATTTGAACTCAGATCCTCCTGACTCCGGGGCCGGTGCTCTCTCTATTCACTGTGCCACCCAGCTGACCCTTTTTATTTTTTATTTACATTTCATTTTGTTTTGCCTCTTCTACAGCACCTAAAACATTCTACTCCTTCTTTTAATGGTTTGTGTTGAAGGTTCCCCTCTCCTCCCGGCCTTCAAACTCCTGGAGGGTGGGGGCTGTGTGCTCATTGAATTTGAGTGGAATCTCAATGGCCATCTAGTCCTGAAAAGGAATTACCTTCACAAATGGTAGACAAGCAGTCTTCTCATCTTTGTTGGAAGATTCCCTGTAAGAGACCCCCTGCTACCTAAGACAGCCTAGGCCACCCTGGAGAGCCCCAAGGTTTCAGGAGGTTTCCTTAGATCAAGCCTAAGTTTGTCTCTTTGTGACTTCTTCCCATCTAGTCCTTTGGGGCCAAACAGAGCAAGACTAATCTCTCTTCCCCGTGTTGGGCCCTCAATACTCAGTGACAGCTCTCCCCTTACCCCCAAGTCTCTTCCTGTCCAGGCTCAGCATTCCCAGTGGCTTCAATTGGTCCTCATGAGAAATGCAGTCAAGGTCCTTTACTGTACTGATTATTCCCTTCCTCTGGACACCATCTCATCAGGGATCTTCCGAATGGAACACAGGTTCAGGTGTTGGTAGAGAAATCCTAAAAAGCTCAAGTAGTGTGGTCCCTCTCCTCTAGTCCCCTTTTGTCCTTGGCTATTATGGTCACTAAAATATAATATTATTCACACACATATCCATGTTTATGTATGCATAGTGTCTAGCACATGAAGGTTCAGATTAAAATCTCTCTTTGCTTTTATTTTTCCTTGCTTATCACTGTGGGCTGGCTAGCTACCAGGAGAGAAGTGTCTGAGGCCAGACCCGTTACCTGGCTACCTCCTCATTTTCTAGCTTTCACAGGATGAGCCTACACTTTTTTCTTCTGGACTCTGCTTAACCCCCCTCCTCCCCTTCTCAATTGCTGCCAAATAACAACTCAGACTCGGATTAAGGCACTGCTTTTCTTTTATTTAAGAGAAACCTCAGAAGACTTGTATAAATGAATGCAGAGTGAAATGAAGAGAATGAGGGAATAAACATTTATAAAGGACCTACTCTGAGCTAAGTGCTTTACAGATATTCTCTCCTTTGATGCAGGAAGACTTTGCAAGCCTCTCTGTGACCATCCCTTCCAGGGTTTCCCACCACATTCCTATACCATAATATGTTTGCCCACTTCCTAAGCTGATGGGCGCCCTCTCAATCTCCAGTTCTTTGCCATGGAAGAGTTGCTGTAAATGTGTTTTCACATCTTCGTGTTTTTCCTCTTTCTCTGATCTCTTTGGAGTATAGACCAGCTAGTCAAAGAATATGAATAGTTTAACACCCAACAGCTTCTTCATAAAATGTAACACTTAGAATAACAATAACAACTAACATTTACATAGTACTTTAAGATTTACACAACACTTTACAAATATTATCTCATTCAACCCTGAGAGGCAGGTACTGTTATCACTCCCATTTTACAGATGAAGAAACTGAGGCAAAAAGGACTTAAGTGACTTGCCCAAGGTCACACAGCTAGTAAATGTCTGAGGTTGGATTTGAACTCAGGTCCTCCTGATTCCAGGGCCGGTGCTCTATTCATTGCACCACCTAGCTGAACCCCTCCTGTCCCTCTTTAATGCCACTTAAGAGCATATTACCTTTCCTTGCTGTCATATCCCACCATTGCTGAGTTTCCAGTCTACTCAGTCTGCTAAGATGTCTAGATCTGTTTCTCAGCTGAATTACTGCCTTGAAATACCTCCTCAGTCACAAGATGTGCATTGAGTTTTTGAACCTAGATATAAAACTTTACATTCTCCCCTCATTAAATTCCATCTTACTAGATTCAGACCAATGTTCTGTTGGGTAGAGGTCTTTTCCATCAGAATGGAACAGTGGAGGGAGGAGTGAAAAACATTGATCTAAGTTGTAATGATAATAATAAAATTATTATCAAAGATAATAAATAACAATGTTCCAATTTCTACAACACTTTCTAGGTTCCCAAGGCATAGCAACTCAAGAAGGTGGGTAGCATAAGCACTATTATCCCTTAATTTTCTAGATGAGGAAAACAAGGCCCAAGGTCATATAGTAAGTGTCAGAGCCAGCATTTTCATGGAGACCAAAGGGGCTAGGGAAGTCTAGTCACAGAAAAGGACAGTAGTTATTAATTTAATACTGACCGGGGATGGGGGGAGTTCTGGTCATCACATCTGAGGCCCAAGTTTACATCTTCCTATTCTTCTATTAACTTCTTGCATGACTCCAGACAAGTCACTTGCTCAGGTTTCTCATGTGTAAATTAAGGGATTTGGACCAGATCAATTCCAGGGCCTCCCCCAGTGCTAAGTCCAGTTTCTGATCTGCTGACAGGGTTTGGGTTCATTGCTGTCTTCTTAATTGTTTTCCCCCCACAGTTCAAATTTTTAAAATTTTTTTGTTTGTGTACATATTGCTTTCCCATAGAATGTTTTTTGTTATTGTATTCCCAGTGCCCAATAACTACTTGTTGAGTTGAATTTGTACTCCCAATTGTAAATTAGCCTCAGAAGAAATGACATTGCATCTCAGTCTGCCATTTTTATTACATAGGTAAGAAGGGTCCTCTTCAGTTCTCATGTGTCCAGCACCTTGTTCGTCTGGCCAGCTCTCCCCTCTCTGTTTCCTTCTCCAAGCTAACTGTGTTTCCCATCCCCCATACCAAAGTACAGGTTTAGTTGATTCTGTGAAGTTGATGTTCTGTACACAATCAGTTGTTCAAGATGCCTATAAGGTACCAACATTGGTCATTTCATCACCTCTGTGTCTCTGGAAGGCCAGGAATCACCATCTTCATCAATGGACAGAAATAATGATAGCATTTTAAATGGGATTATTCTCAAGACAGATTATCAAAGAAAAGCCAGGAACCTGCTAGAATGAATGAAAAACTCCAAACACTCTATAGATACTATCTCATTGGAACTTCACAAAAACCAGGTAGATAAGTGCTATTTTTATCTCCATTTATAGAGGAGGAAACACTAGCTAAGTGACTTGTCCAAGGTTAAACAGCTAGTAAATTTCTGAGTAAAGATTTGAACTCAGATCTTCCTAAATCCAAGTCCATTATCCTAGCCAGAAACCTAGCTGCCTAATGTAACACTGAGATATAAAGTGGGAAGAAAGAAGGCACAGAGAGTTGGTAAGTAGACTTCATCATAAGTCAGCTAGTAGGTTGAGAATAAAGTTGAAAACTCCATACCTTGATCAACTACTCCTCTGTTCACAGAAGGCAAGAATCAGAAGATGTTAGCAATGTTAAGAGATGTTAGAATCATTCTAGTCCAACCCTTTCTACCATCTCTTGGCAGGTGGCTCCAGATTCTACTCATCACTTCTGGGGTTGGGGCCCACCAAGTCTATAGGCAGCTTCTTCTACTTTGGACAGTGCCCATTGTTAGCAAGGTTTTTTTTTTCTTTTTTTTTTCCAAAAAGGCAGAGCTGAAAGCCACCCCTCTACAATTTCCACCCATTGCTTCTGGTCTTATCCTTTAGAACAAAGCAGAGCAAATCTCTTCCACATGCTAGCCCTTCAAATCCCTGAAGACAACTATCACACTCCCCATAATTTTCCTGAGGCTAAACACCGACAATTCCTTCCACAGTCTCTATCCTTGTCATCATCCCAAAGTTATAGCACAAGACAACCCTACTTCAACCTCCCATGTATGGCAGAGGTTACCTGCTCTTGCTCTCATATCTGGATGACATCTCCTCCTCCTTTCAGAGCATCTCAGAATTAGAGCTGATAGGGGTTTAGAAGGGATTAAGGGAGGCAGAGGTGAAGTGACTTACCCAGGGTCCCCCAGCTAGTAAGTGTCTGAGACTAGATCTGAACTCAGGGAGATGAGTCTTCATGACTCAAGGCCCAGTGCTCTGTCCACTTCACCACCAAGCTGATCCCATCTATTTATTACTACCCTATAATTTTATAGATGAGAATACTAAGGCCCAGAGAGGGTAAGTGATTTCCCCAGGGTCACATAATAATTGTCAGAGATGGGATTAAAACCTAGATGCTTGGACTCTTTCCACTGTCCCACTTCAGACTTTGGAAAGTAGAAAGTCTCCTAGAGAAGCCCCACAAGACTTTATGAAATGAGATTTGAGAAGGCCACAGTCTGTGGGAGCAGCAGAGATAGGTTGATGGTAATTACTTCAAATTATGCAGTGATCTTTTCAGGCCTTGAGTTACCCTCTCAGGTGAAGACAGATCACCAGAAAAAGGACTTCTCAGCATCAGAGGCCCAGGAGACAAAGCCCCCTGGCTGGCAGCAGAGGTCAGGCCCAGATTTCAGGGGTAGGGAGCAGAACGGGCAGAGAGGCAGCAGCCCCCACACTCTCCCCAGCTGCTGGCACATCATTCCCCAAGTTTCTGCCAAGATCATCCAGGGAAGAAAGGCCAGAAGAAGATGTAAATCCCCACTCTGGATCTGAGACTCCAAAGCCACTTGCTCTGGTATGTCCGAGTGGGCGTCTGAAGATGTTGGAGCTCTGACAGGCATTATATTCGCTCCAAGCTTGGGAGTAGGGAGATCCCCTGACTCACAATTGTGTGTGTGAAGGGGGATGGGCTCTTCTCCATCGCCTTAGTTTGGGGGTGGGGTGGGACTCAATGTGTCCAGCTGTGTCCCTGGATGCTCAGGCCAGAGCCAACTTTGACTCTCTGGGGGATTTACCCACTTCTTTTCATATCTGGGCAGCCTCAGTTTCCTCATGTATAAAATATAGGTTAATAATAATACCTACTTTACAGAGTTATTGTGAAAATTAGGCTCATAGATGTTGCATAGATTAAGGTGCTATAGAAATGTGGGCTGTCATCACACAATACAATCAGGATCCTCATTTTTAAGTGGTGCACTGAACTTGGAGTCAGGAAGACCTGAATTTGAATCCTGCTTCATGCACTCATGTGGCTATGTGACGTCCCCCCCCCCACCCCCCCCAGCAAGTCATCACCCTGAGCCTTAGTTTCCTCCTCTATAAAATGGGGATAACAGCAGCACTTGCCTTCCAGGGTGGTTGTAAAGAACAAATGTGATAAATAACGTATATGATGTGCTTTTATAAAACTTGAAGTATTATATAAAGGGAATAACTATCTATTATATTATATCTATATATTATAATATTATTATTATATAAAGATTCTTTTACCTTGATTCAGTTTTTGTGATTATCTGGTTCCTCCCTCTTTCCAAAAATTTAGAACCCCCTTTACACCTCTCTCCCTTGTCCCTTAGAAGGAAATCAAAAAATTCTGAAGGATTCGTGATGAAAAAATATGATATGGGGGGCAGAGCCAAGATGGCGGAGTAGAAACAGCATTTCCAATGTGCTCTGCCCCACACAAATTTCAAACAATGTGAAAGGGAGCTCCAAACAACTTCTGGAGCCACAGCACCCACAGAACGGCACAGAGAAGCTAACCTCCTGCTGAGGACAGCCCAGCAGCCCTGCAGGGAGTGGCCAGCTCAGTTCTCTGAGAGCAGGCAGCACAGCACGCTGGGAACCTACAGTGCAGCCCGCAGAGCTGAGCCCAGGTCTGCGGTTTTAGCCCCAGGGCGGCTGGGCCTTCAGCCAGCTGGTAGAACCCCAGAACACCAGCAATTGTGGTGATTCCAGAATTATCAGCACAGATATGCCTAGGACAAAGTGAGAGGTTAGTGCCCTATGGACTTTGGGACCAGTATTTGGGGAACATGTGGCTTCCTCCCCTGGGGGCAAAAAGCTGCTGAAGAAACAGCTGCACAGAAGCCATTTTGCAGCCTCAGTAGTGGCTCTAGCTCCTGGTCTGCGAACTGTAGGAAGATCCAGCAATCAGTCTGGGGGTTAATCGCTTTTGCTTTAAACTGCCTGGATCTGGATTGTGGTCTGGGGGGGAAGTTTGGGGTGGATATCCAACTTGCCAGAGTGGGTGGAGGCTTTACAGAGGCCACCCAACTGGCGGAAGTTGTGAAGACCCCACGTTTGGGCGGAAGCTCCCCTGTCTGGTGGCAGAGTCCTACTGTGGCAACAAGCCCAAAAATCAAGTAATTAAGTGGCAATATGCCTAGGCAAATGAAATGAAATAAACAGAAAAGTTCAACATTGGACTCCTATTTTAGGGGCAAAGAGGCTCAAAGCATGGAGGAGGACTGTGAGGTCAGAACTCCTGCACCAAAAGCCCCAAATGAAAATACAAGCTGGCTACAGGCCATAGAGGACCTTAAGAAGCAGATAAGAGAAGTGGGGAAAATTTGGGAAGAGAAATGAAAAAGATGCAAGAAAAGTATGAAATGACAGTCAACAGCCTGACTGAGGAAAATAACACCTTAAAAAATAGACTAACTCAAATGGCAAAAGAAGCTCAGAAAGGCAATGAGGAGAAGAATGCCTTAAAAAGTCGAATTTGCCAGATGGAAAAAGAATCTCAAAAGCTCACTGAGGAGATTCATTCCTTCAGAGTTAGATTGGAGCAAATGGAAGCTAGTGACTTTATGAGAAATCAAGATACTATTAAACAGATCCAAACAAACGAAAGAACAGAAGGGAATGTGAAATATCTCATGGGAAAAACCACTGACCTGGAAAATAGATCCAGGGGAGATAATTTAAAAATTATTGGACTACCTGAAAGCCGTGATCAAAGAAAGAACCTAGAAATCATCCTTAAAGAAATTCTCAAGGAAAATTGCCCTGATGTTTTAGACCCAGGGGGCAAAATAGAAGTTGAAAGAATCCACAGATCACCTCCTGAAAAAGATCCCCAAAAGAAAACTCCCAGGAATATTATAGCCAGGTTCCAGAATCCCCAGATCAAGGAGAAAATACTACAAGCAGCCAGGAAGAAACCATTTCAATATTGTGGAAACACAATCAGAATATCCCGGGACCTGGCAGCTTCTACATTGAGGGATAGAAGGGCATGGAATATGATATTCCAGAGGGTAAAAGAGCTGGGAATGAACCCAAGGGTCACCTACCCAGCAAAACTGAGTATCTTGTTTCAGGGGAAAATATGGTCATTCAGTGGAATAGAGGACTTTCAAGCATTCTTGATGAAAAAACCAGAGTTGAATAGAAAATTTGACATTCAGACACAAGAAGCAAGAGATGCTTGAGAAGGTAATCAAGGAAAAGAAATCAAAAGGAACTTATCAAAGTTGGACTATTTACAGTCCTACATGGAAAAACAATAACTGTATCTGATGAAACCTTTCTCATTATGAAAATAATTGAAGAAGGGTACATGGCATATGTTCACAGATATACATGGATAGAGGGCACAGGTTGAATTTGATGGGAAGGGATGATTATTTTTTTTGGAGGGCAATTGGGGTTGGGTGACTTGCCCAGGTTCACGTGGCTGGGTTTTTGTTTGTGTGTTGGGTGTCTGGGGCCAGATCCGAGCTCGGGTCCTTCTGGCTCCAGGGCTGGCTCTCTGCTCGCTGAGCCACCTAGCCACCCCAAGGAAGGGATGATTCTTAAGGGGTGAAGTCAAGAGGTGAGAGAGGAAAGTGGCAAGAGGAGATGGAGAGAGACAGGGTAGGGCAAACTATCTCATGTAGAAGAGGCAAGGGAAGTAGTTGCAGGGGAGGGGAAGAACAGGAAGGCAAAAAGGCAAAAGCATATTCTCATTGAAGTTGGCTCAAGGAGAGAATCACATACATACTAAATGGAATATCTTACCCTCACTCACTCTCCTGAATAGGGGAAAGGGGGATGAGAGGGGGGATGATGAAGGGGAGGGCATTCAGGGGAGAGGGGAGGTTAGAAGTACCCACTATCAAAGAGGGACAGGATCAAGATAGGGAATGGACCAGGTGGGAGGTGAGACAGGTGGGAGGGAAATATAAGCAGTCTTTTACAATATATCTACTATGGTTATGTTTTGCATAGATATACATGTACAACACATACTGAATTGCTTATCTTCTCAGAGGGAGTGGGTGACAAGGGAGAAAGGGAATGGATCTGAAAATCGAAGTTTTAAAATTAAATGTTTCATAAGATGTCCAGGCAGTGGGGCTCAGAGATTCACTTTGCCCTAATGGCAAAGTTGAAGGGGGTATGGGAGAAGATATGGGAGAGAGCAGATTAGATGAGGGGATATCTAGTGGGACTGCTATTCTGGGGTGGTGGGTAGGGAAAAAATGGGGGAAAAATGTAACTCATAATCTGGTGGAAATGAATGATGTAAACCAGAAGTTAATAAAGCATTTGTTTAATTAAAAAAAAAAAAACAAACAGAAAATACTTCCAGGAGGTTCTCTTTCTCTCATGCCATTTCTCAAGTTTTTGATATTAAAAGTATCAATTTTTTTTAATGAACTGAGAGGAAGTGCAAAGGGAAAAACAACTTCTACAATAACAGAACAGTGTGAAGACAAACACCTCTGAAAGACTTAAGAACTCTAATCAATGCAAGAGCCAACCAAGATTGCAGAGGCCTGATGATGCAGAATGAGACATGTTTTTGGACATGGTCAATGTGGGACTGTTTTGCTTTACTATGAAAATCGAAGAGTTTTATTTTTTCCCCAATGGGGGAGAGTGAGAAGGAGAGAAAATAAATGCTTATTCATTAAAAAAAAAAGAAAGAAAAATATGATATTTGCCCCCAGAGAGAGAGAGAACCAAGGAATGAACTGAAGTATAGTTTTCTCACTTTCTGTCCTTTTTTTTGGTGACATGGAACTATGTTTTGCATGATTTCACCTGTATGATTGAGGTAATTTTGCTTCCCTTCTCAGTGGTTGGGGGAGGGGTAGAAGGGGAAGAGAGGATTCTGAACCCAAAATTTAAAAAGATAAAAATATTTAAAAATAAATAAATAACAAATTTGTTTTAGAAATTAAAAAAAGTTTGGATGAAACTGTAGGTGGTATGTAAGAACCAAAGAAGCAGGTGCCCTCATCCTTTCCCTTGGTCTCCTCTGTCTTTTTTTTTTTTTTTGGTTTTGTTTGTTTTTCAGCTATCAGGGAGCCTGGAATGTTCTCCGTCCTCCCCTCTGGCCCCTGGATTCATTCCGGCTTCCTTCCATATTTAGCTCAATTCTACTTTCTGCAGGAGGCCTTTCTCAGTCCCCTCGCCTCCCCTTTCTCCTTTCTAGTGCTTTCCCATTTCCATTGCATAGGTCTTATGCCTTCCCATTTCCATTGCACAGATCTTGTGCCTTCCCATTTCCATTGCACAGATCTTGTGCCTTCCCGTTTCCATTGCATAGGTCTTACACACACATATATTCATTTATTTTTTGTGCATTGTCTCCCCCATTAGCTCCTTGAGCATAATGACTATGGTTTTACCTTCCTTTGTACCCCAGCAGTTAGCTCAGTACTTAGCACATAATAATAAATGCTTATTGACTGACTGTTAAGAATAGCAACCATGGGGATGGATAGGATCTCAGAGTTCATCTATCCTATCCTCCTCAATTTTACAGAAGGGGAAAGTGAGACTGTTAGAAGTCACCTGAGATCATACAGTTAGTTATTTGCAGAACTGGAATTAGAAGCCAGATTTTCTGACTTTCTTGCACCCGTTAGCCTCATCACCGTGTCTTCCTCCTAAGTGTCCAGTCTATGCCCAGCTGTCCACCCCATCCATGCTGTCATCTGTCCTGCTGCTCCTTTTGTTACCATGGGAAACAGCACCTGCAGACTAGACTGATCTTCTAGGAAACATCCCTGGCATTTCCTTCCACTCCCCAAATTCTTTGTGGAGTTGAATCCACTAAACTGGAACATTGGCCCTAGGGCCATGCTACTTTGATTGGTGAGTGACTAGGTATGTTGGTTATCTTCAAGTACTTGAAAGGACTGTGAAATGGAAGAATTAGATTTGATCTGCTTGGTCCCAGAGTCCCATTCTACCCAGAATGGGTAAAAATGATAAAGAAGAAAATTTAACTTTGATGTCAGGAGAAATCTAACATTTAGAGCTATCCCCAAGTGGAACTGGCTATCTCAATAGGTGGTAGGTCCCTCTACCTTGGAGGATTCAAGTAGAGTCTGACCAACCACTTGTTGTGTATGATATAATGGGAATTTCTTTCCTGAATACATTGAAGGAGATACCCTCTAAGTCCCCTCCCAACTCTTAGATCTAGGGATTCTCTAAGCCTTTGAGCACAAACTCAACAGTAGAGTAGAGTCAAACCACTCCAGACACCAGACCAAACCATTAGACCACATGTTTCAAGCCCCATCCAGTCATTCACCCAAATTATCTGTTCTATTGCCACCCATTACCTCTCCTAGCTCGTGCTCTGGGCACAGTAATCAATGCTAACATTGTTTCTTGGAAAGGGTATGCCAAGAGACTGCCTTATGGATTCACTTACCATCTCTGTAGACTTGTCTGATGCTTTCTTTCCCTCCTGCCCCTCCCATATATTGCTGTTATCTCACCTTATTAGACTATAGGTTACTTGATAACAGGGACTATCTCACTTTTGTGGTTATATCTACAAGGTTTAGCAATTCCCAGCTTCACTAATGCTTTCTTTCCTGCCTTTCTTCCATCCCCCCCTCCTTCCTTCTCTCCCTCCCTCCCTCCTTCCTTTCTTTCCTTCCTTCCTTCCATCCTTCTTTCTCTCATTTATTCATTCACTCATTGTCCTTGTCCAATAACTCCTACTCTCTCTTTTCTATGTAAAACCACCCTCCAAAAAATAAGACAGAGGTTCAGCTAGACCTATTCCAAAGGACCTGGATGTTCAGTGGAGCAGGATTTGGCCTCCAGAGCACTTTTTATCTCTACTTCTTAGCCAGCCCAGCCTAGCCCAGTCCTGCTCCTGAACCACCTGGATCTAAGGATAATCCCTGGTGACACAAGGGTAGCCAGCAGGTTTTGCACATAGTCCAAACATCATGTAATACTCCTGGGTATAATAGATAAATAAGTCATCATGCTAGAGTATCTCTGTAAGGGCAGTTCTATGGGAAAAGGTTATGACCAAGTCTGATGTCCTGTAACACTGGCTTTGTAGACTCTAGAGGCAACAGTAGCTCAGAAAGGAAGTGACTTACCCAAGGCTATATGGCAGATATGTTAGTACCAGCACCCTGGTCTCCTAACTCACAGTTCAGTGTTTGAATCCATGGTGGGATCCCCACTGTATGTAGTTAACTCCTCCATTACCTTCTCAACAGGGTTAATATAATATAGGAGAAAAGGCTCCAGGATTGGAGTAAGGAAACCTAGGTTCATATTCTGGATCCAATGTTTATTCATTATTTGACCTCTTTTAGACTCAATTTTCTCTTATGTAAAAGGGAGAAAGTAAAGAGTTGTTTTGAGAAAAGTTCTTTTTAAGCCTTGAAGCACTATAAATATAGATATTGTTATGTATAGTTGGTTATTACATGTAGCACACTTCTCAGATACATCCAGGTTCAGGATACTATTTTGAGTCATCATCTATTCAAATCCATGGCTCTGAGCCCCCACCTATACATCTTTATGCCAGATCATGACAGATGACACATGAATTAGAAACAAAAGACATTTAAAGAAAGAGATAAGTAATGAGGAACTGAACATTCTCCTCATCCATACCAAATCAATGACTTCTATCTCCAAATGTCTCCAGAGGAGTCTTAATTAATTTTCTGTGTCTAGAGGGAGAACACAGTTCAAACTCATGGTATAGCTATTGAATCTTAGACTTCCCGCTCTGCCTAATTACTTCCCTTTCAATCTTAGAACAATAGTCTAGAGAACACAGGCTCCTTAGTAACTGGATAGGAAATGATTGAGTTGGGATGGTTAGGTCCGTGATTCCTTTTGTGTGTGTCCACACCACTGCTGTCTCCATTGTCTGATACTAGCCTCTTAGAGATACATTCATAGCCTATTTTCTCAAATCTTTTTCTTTCCCTTCCTCCCTCCACCGTCAAACCTGGGCATGCTCACCAGAGGCTGCACTGAATGATGTCATCATGCAGTGGATTCATCCACTGCTTTCTGAGAAGTGTGTTCTAGAGAATTTCCCTCCAGTGAATAAGCCTCACAGGCCAAGAACTGCTGAAAATGAAATCACCTGCAAACATTTCTTTTTGTATGTGCTATATTACTCTCCCTCAGAAAACTCTTCCATGATCTCTTTTCTCATTCTATGGTCCCTGTGGTATTGATTTTTGCCTCATTTCAGCTGGATAAAGATGTTGGGGAGTAAAGGTATGATTTGTTCTGGATCCTAACTTCCCTCCCTTCCCTCCCCTTTTCCCTTCTTCCAAAGTACTGGGTCTCATACTTCCTGGCAATGAGAGATATCTCAAAGTACTGAAAAGGATGCTGAAGTTGGAATCAGGGGGCCCAAGCCCAAATCTTAATTATTTGCTACCTAAAGGAGAATACCAGCAGTGACAAAGGAGAGAAAGCGTGGCAGGTCAACCACAAAGACAGTTTTCTGAGCCAAATAGACTACTGCTCTTCCTGGCTACCCTATATCTCAGTCTCCTTGTGATGGGGTCCTTGTGATATATATATGTCTGTAGTATCAATCTGTAACATCAGTTTGTAAATGGGGTGCTTTGGGATCTATGTCTGTAAAATCAATTTGTAAAAGCAGTCTGTAAGATCACATTTCCACCCCCCCAGCCTCAGAGCATTGACTCTGCCCCTTCCCCCTTCCAGCACTCTGCCCAGCAACAACTCATGACCTGTTTATCTCTGCTTGAAACAATAAGTTATGTAAATGTTATCTCCCTTAGTTAGAGTGGCCAACCCCACCATGAATTCTTCAATACCTTATCTATAGGGTAACTCCTTAGTCAATTATATACCCACACTGTCTCTGATGACCTTGGTGGGTGGCAGACTGGGCACTCTTTAGTGACGTATCAGGCCTAGAACCACGCCTCCAGCTAGACCCCCTCTTGAGCTATTTCCCAGTGAATCATGGGCAATACACCTGCGCAGTTGATATTAAAAGTGTATGGTCCTTTGAGCACTGACCACTCCTTAACTCCTCCCTGATCCCACCCTTACTCACCTAGTTAGCATAACTGACCCCTTAAAACTATGCCTGCAGCTGCTGAGAGTTTGCAGGTTCCATAAGAATCTAGCCCGCTGTTCTCTACAGCGTAACGTAACAATAAACTTTACAATTTCGGCTTCAAAGTTTGCTTGAGCCTGGTGAATTCCTTCCAGACTGGATGCCAGGAGAGGTTTCCCTGGCAGAACCACTTACCCTCCCCCCCCTCCTTATCACCCTTCCCTCTTCACTTGGGCAATTTCCTTAACATCTCTGGGGTTCATTTGTTCCCTCTTCTTTAAATGAGGAGGGTCAGGACCTTCTAACTCAAAATTTATAATCCTCTGACTTTCTCCTAAATTCCCATCTTCCAACCAAGTTGTGGGATGATGGACAAGTCCAATCTCACCAGACCTGAATTTCATCACTGATCAGAGGAAGTGTCTCTGATTTACCCAACTGGGGATGCTGGGACAACTAATTAGGGAAGGGGATGGAGAAGCCCTGAAGAGTGTTAAAATATCTACATACATACATACACACACATATATGCCCACACAATACTATATGTGTGTGTGTGTGTGTGTGTGTGTGTGTGTGCGTGCGCTCAGACAACTAATTAGGGAAGGGGGTGGAGAAACCCCAAAGAGTGTGAAAATACATACATAGACATGCATACATAATACATAAGCATATATACACAAATACACACATATATGTATATGTATATAGTGCAGCATCCACTAGGAACAGTCCTGGGGCTGAGCCAGCTGGGAGCAGTAAACACAGCCTCTCTTCAGAAGATTAAGTCACTCAGAGTGTCAGGAAGCCTTGGGGGCAGCTTCCTGATGCCTAGACAATGTGCTGGGAGACTTAATGGCTCTTACAAAAGAAGGCAAATTCTTCCATTCTTACATATTCAACAGAGCAGTCCAATTACCCCAGCAAAGTCAAGGAGCCAAACCAGAGTTACCTGCAATGTTTATAGGGTGTCTGATGAATGGGATTATCAGGGGGAACTGAAGGCCAGGACCAGACCCCTGGGAGTCCCAGCAGCTCATTCAATGAGCTCAGATTCCTGCCCCAGACACTGGAATAGGGAATATTGGGGGCTGGAACCATTCTGTGGAAGATAGCGACTGACAGAGCTAAAGGGATTATGGGAGAGAAGATGGAGCTGGAGAAGGGGAAAAAATATGAATGTGATGGACAGTATTGTGAGCCCATGGCACATCACAGGAATCAGCCTCCACCTTGTAGTATCCAGGTTCTGTTTGGGCTCTGCCAATAATTCATTCTCTTGTGGCTTTCAGTTTCTTCCTCCATAAAACAAGTGGCTTGGATTGGGTCAGACTTCATTATTCCCCAGCTCAATAACTTCTAGTGGCTCACTGTTACCTTAGGGTCAAATACAAACTCCTTTGTTTGGCATATAAAACCCTTTATAATTCCAGCCTATCTTTCTAGCCTTATTATACACTACTCCCCTTCAGTCCCAGAACTGAATTTTATTTTACTTCTTGTTCACTTCAGGAAGACTTGATGACCCCCCCCCCCCCAGGTCTTTTCTCTCTCTCTCTCTCTCTCTCTCTCTCTCTCTCTCTCTCTCTCTCTCTCTCTCTCTCTCTCTTCCTTGCAGCATCTCAGCTCTACTCTCTGTGTCTCTGCACAGGCTGTCTCACATGCCTGGAAAGGACTCCCTCTTCAGCTCAAACCTCAGCTTCTTTCATAAGGCATTTCTCCAGATTCCTCCTTCACCCCCTCCCCAGCCACTAATGCTTCCCTAACACATTACCTTGTTTGTTTGGGATTTTCTTCATGTTCTTATTTTCTATATTTCGTATATTTATTATCCCCCCTTGCTCCCCCCCCCCAAGGTCCTTTGGACACAGGGATTCTAATTTTTGTCATTGTATTCCCAGTGTCTTACCTATTGCCTGGTATATGCTAGGTGCTTAATAAATGCTTCTTGATTGGCTCCTTCCAGCTCTGATAATCCACATTTTATAGTCTAAGGCCTCTGCCAGTTCCATCGTTCTTGATTCTAATCCACTGACCTTGGCTTCTTTCCGAGTAAGTACTTTCTTTCTCCTGCAAAGGATGGGTAGAGAAACAAAGATCTGGTTGGCTGGTGGCTGAGGTTAATTGGTTTCTATTTAAGCCAGACTGGACCTCATGGAGGGGCAATCAGTTGCTCTACCTACAGATCTGTGGCTGCCCTAAAAATACACTTTTTTTTTGGTTAAAGAAAATGCAAAAAGAAGACTCTGTATCCACCTCCCCCCCACCCATGCACATCTTGCAGTGTGAGGCAGCTCTTGCAGCAAGGGGTTGCCATGACAACCCCAAGTGGGTCTGCTTGGAAGAGATGGAACCTTCACTTATCACAGACCTCTGTGCGGCCGCCAGGTGCCCCTGTGTGCCTAGCATCCCACCCACGTTCCACCCCCAGGGGGCCGCAGCTGTCCCCGCCCCCACTGCCTCCCTCCCCTGCCACCCATACTCATCTGTTGGTTACAAAGAGCTGGGCACACGTTACTTCATTTAGTCCTCACTCAGCAAGCGCAGGGAGGTGGGCAGAGCTAGCTAGAGTCACCTTCCTCTTGTAACTAGCTAGAGAATAATAATAGCTCTCGTTTTAACATTTGCAAAGCGCTTTTAAAAATTAGCCTTTGATCCAATGTTCTGCTTCACCTCCTAGCTGCCTCCCCCTTCCCTCCTGCTCCCTCTCTCTCTCCTTCCCCCTCCCTTTTCTCCCTTTCTCTCTCTTACTCTCCCTTTTTTCTCCCTCCCTCCATATGTACATGTATATATATATATATATATATATAGAGAGAGAGAGAGAGAGAGAGAGAGATACAGTATACACATGTGTGTGTGTGTATATATATATATATATATAATATTATATATGTACACATACATCTAGATAGATAAAGTCTTTATGAAAAACTTACTACGTGCCAGGCACTGTGTTAAATAGTGAGGATAGGGGCGGCTAGGTGATGCAGTGAATAGAGCACTGGCCCTTGAGTCAGGAGGACCTGCGTTCAAATCCGGTTTCAGACACTTGACACACTTACTAGCTGTGTGACATTGGGCAAGTCACTTAACCCCAATTGCCCTGCCTTCCCTCCTCCTCCAAAAAAAATAATAGTGAGGATAGAAATAAAAGCAAAAAAAACGATGGTCCCCTCCCTCAAGGAACTTACATTCTAATGGGGAAAGGTGACTTGAAAGATATATTTCCTTGTAGATGAGAGGGATACCAAAGGCTAGGGTCACACAAGCGCATACCTCCTGTTGTCTCCTGACTCCAGGCTGTTGGCCCTGTCACGGAGGTTTTACCAAGCAGAGAGAAGACAGCTGAGACATCAAAGAGAACTTGGGGAAGTCGGGGGACAGGAAGAGAGGCTGCTGAGGGCCAGCAGGGCTCTCTCCTCCTCCCCACCTGCCCACAGCTGGGCAGCTTCCTCTCAGGGCATGTGTGGGTGTCTGTGTGTGTTTGTTCCTCTAAGCCTGTACATAGGCATGTGTGTGAGTGTGCCCCTATCCGGGTCTGAGGCTGTGTATGTTGGTGTATAAAAGACAAGGACCTAGATAAAGTTAAGTGAGACACAGCCTGGTGTAGGAAGAGTGCATTGTTGCCACACAGAGCCTGGATCCCTTCACTCTCCCCTCAGTGCCCCCAGGCGCCCCTCACACTCTGCCTCACAGAGCAGTCACAGAATCATAGACTCAGGTTTTGAGACCTTAGAGACCATGACTCCAGAACCCGCATTTTACAGATGAGGAAACTGAGGCCCAGGGAGGTTCAGACTTGCCCAAAGTCACACAGGTAGGGTGTGAAGAGGCAGAACTTTGGACTCAATAGAGTCACAGATCTTGTCCACAGTACCCCTCGGCCTGTCAGGTGGGTCCTCCCTAGGATTCCCTCTTTATCAATGAAGTAATGTCTGGTTCAAAACAAAGAGAGGGATGTATGTTTAGGTATGTGAGTGTGAATGTGTGTGTATGTGTGAGTGTGCATATGTAGGTAAATATGGTAGGGTTGTACATGTATTATGTAAATGAGTGTGTATGTGTGTGCATGTATATGTGGGTATGTGTGTATTTGTGCAAATGAGTGTGTAGGTGCATGAATGTGGGTGTGTATACATAGTTGCATTCTATCTGAATGACTGTGTATTGTGTATATTACATTGTGTACGTGCATGCATGGGTGTGCCTGTATTTGTGCAAAAGAGTGTGTATACATATGAATGTGGGTGTGCATATATTATGTTAGTGTGCATGCATGTAGTAGAGTAGTAGATGTGTGTGAGTGTGCATGAATGTGTAAGTGTGGGTGTATGTGAGTTTGCACATATATGTAGATGTGCACTGGTGGGTATGTGTGTATGAATTAGTATACGTGTGTGCAAGGGTGCATGTATATGGAAAATGAGTCCGCAGATGTGTATAGCACACACAGAAATGTATTTGAGAGTCTATTTGGGTGGATGTAGGTATGTGTACAAGTGGAACTTTGTGTCTATGTACATGAATGTTTTTGTATAAGTATAAGCAGGTGTGTATACGTCCTTAAAGAAAGGTGGCACAATAAATAGAACACTGGGCCACAGTCAGAAAGATCTGAGTCCAAATCTGGCCCCAGACATTAGCTGTATGACCCTGGACAAGTCACTCGACCGCTGTCTGCCTCAGTTTCCTCAACTGTAAAATGCAGATAATAATAGCACCCACTTCCCATGGTTGTTATGAGGATCAAATAGGTTGAAGTGCTTGCACAGACAGAGTAGGCATTTAGGAAATGCTTGTTCCCTTCTCTGCCTCTTCCTCCTTTGGGAGGATTGTACGTGTACAAGTGTACGTGTCTGTGGGCCAGAATGATTGATTCTAATGCTGCCATAATCAACATGTCCAATTTAAGCATGGTACAGTAACCTGCTCTGAGACGTTGGCCAGTGAAATGAACTCCCATAATTCTCCCTGTCGAGGCATAATAATGATTATACTGATAAGCAGCAGCAGCCACATTAGCCAGCACTTTCCATATATTGTCCCATTTGATTCCACAACAACCCTGGGAGGTAGGAACTATTATAATTCACCTTTTTATGGATGGGGAAACTGAGGCTGGGAGCAGCCACTTGCTGAGGGTCAGGCAGCTAGGACGTTTCTCCAGCAGGGCTTGTGCTCAGGTCTTTCTGGCTCCATGTCCAGCTCTCTAACCATTAGGCTGGACTACCTTCCATGGCACGGACATATTGTGGTCTGGCCAAAACCCTGCTCTTTGGTTTGTAGTGATCTGGGCAATGTATGGACCCATGACTACAGCCCTGATCAGACCAAAAAGGAAGGAAATTAAATAAGAGAATAAATGGCTGTGGTTTAATCGATTATTTAATTGTTTCTGATGACGATCCCAAGACCTCATGGGGGAGAGGTCCTGTGGAGATGCTGTGTGTGGGCATGACCTCAGGTGAGTGCAGGGGGTAGGACCCTGCCTCCAAGGAGGGAGATGGCTGTGTGCATCAGGAGACAGCAATCTGAGCCGGAAGTCTCTGGTGGAGGTGGGAGGGGGACCAGAGGAGCAGGAGAGGATCTCACTCCAGTCACCATCTGGTAGCCTCCTATTTTAGCTAATTATTCCTGCTAACTAGGTGCTAATTTCTGTTATTTTTAGGCTGTCGCAGGGTTACACGTGCTGTTGGTGCTCTCCAGATTTAAAATCCTGGGGCAAAGCCCTGATCACCCAACCTTGGTTGTGACTTTGCACACAGGTTCCTGGACACTGATCCTGTGAAATCTAGGCCAGATCTCTTACTTAAAATTCCAGAGAAGTAGCATCTATTTGGCTAAATTGATGATAAGAGCTTTAAGGAGGGCGGAGCAAAAGTTCTGAAAGCATCATTTTAATTCCTGAAGGTCTCCTTCCTATTGGTCCTTTTTCTGCCTGAGGAATAGAGAATGAATGAATGAATGAATGAATGAATGAAAAATCATTTATTAAGCATTTGCTATGCATTAAGCACAGAGCTAAGTTCTTGGGATACAGATATAAAAACAAAGCCAGTTCTTGCTCTCAAGGTTTGCATTCTAATGAGGAAGACAACAAACAAAGGGGAGGAGTAGCCAGGGAGGAGCAGTTATTCTAGAAAATCACAGGAATGGTGAGCACAATTTTGGGGGAATAAATGGACTCTGGGTGGCACAATAATTAGAACACTGGGCTTGGAATCAGGAAGACTCAATTTCCTGAGGTCAAATCTGACCCCAGACACTTCCTAACTGTGGGATCCTGGGAAAGTCACTAAACACTGTTTGCCTCAGTTTCCTCATCTATAAAATGAGTTGAAAAAGAAAATAGCAAACCACACCAGTATCTTTGCCAAGAAAACTCCAAATGGGGTAACAAAGAATCAGACATGACTGAAATGACTGAGCAACAACAACAACAGATTGACTCACCCTATCTAGGAACAATGGCAAAATTAATCTGACCATGTTTCATGGTTCCAGAATGAGGGATAGGGAAGAAGGGTATCTGTGTAAAGACAAGGTATCTGGTGAGGCTTTGCAAAAGATGGTTAGAAATCTCAGAATGAAAAGACCTAGTTAGCTGACCAAAGACCTGAGTGCTAGTCTCTGCTCTATTGCTAATTTTAATCAAGCAAGCAAGCAAGCATTTATTGAGTGCCTACCATGAGCAGGGCATTCTTCTCAGACCACTTCTGGAGTACTGTGTCAGCCTGTAGACTTCATATTTTAGAAAGGTTGTTGCAAGTTACAAAGTGTTCATTGATGGAAGGAATTGGGGATATTTAGCCTAAAGAAAACAAGACAGGACAACTTTTAGTGGACAATAGAAGACTTTAGAATATTTGAAGGGCTATCTTGTGGGAGGGAGATTGGATAAATTTGGATTGGCCCCCAAAGATAAAAGTAGGAGTAGAGAGTGGAAATTTCAGAGAGATAAATTTTTGGCTCAAGGTAAGGGACAAAAGCATCTTGATGATTAATTAGTGCTATCCCAAAATGGAATGAGCAGTCTTATAAGTTAATGTTTCCTTCTCATGAGGAGTCATTAAATGAAGGCAGTCTAGCCACATGCTGGGGATATTATAGAAGGGAGCCTTGCCCAGGTATGGATTGTACAGAGAGGCAGCATAGGATAGGAGACAGAGAGAAGAGAGACAGAGAGAGAGAGAGAAAGAGAGATGAGAGGGGGAGAGAGATAGAGAGGAACAGAGAGAGAAGGGGAGAGAGACAGAGAGGAAAGACAGAGAGGAGAGAGAGAGAGAGAGAGAGAGAGAGAGAGAGAGAGAGAGAGAGAGAGAGAGAGAGAGAGTTAGAGTTTACTTTGGAGTTAACAGGACCTGGGTTCAAATTTCCCCTCTGATATACTGGCTGTGTCATCCTGGACAAGTCATACCCTCTCTATACTTCCAAACAGCTCCCCAGAGTGGTGGTTCCCAATGTTTTTTTGCCCTGTGAACCTCTTTCAACAATTACTCCAAAAAGTGTTATGAACCCCTATGGCATTTAAGTTGAACACTCATGCTGTTGTGTCTTTGAAGTTGTGTATTAAATTACCCTGGGCATTTACAACCCCTTTTTGTTGTTCTTAATGAAAGGGGTTCATGGAATGGGAAAATGTTGGGAGCCACAGCTGCCTTCTACTGATGAAGTTGCCAGTCCAGACCAAGAAAGAGAATGGACAAGACTAGAGTAGGTCACTGAGGTCCTACCTAACTCTGAAATTCTGTGATTCTGTGAAAATATCACTTTGTTCTCACTAACCTCTAGCTGACATTGACCATTTGCTTCAGTTATTTAAGAACATTATTTTATGAAGAGAAGCATTGGATATGACCCTTGCCTTCACTGCCTGTGAGGGTCTCACCTCATTGTCTCATAACTGCAGACCAGCCTACATTTTCACCAGGTTGTGATGGTTAAGCATGAAGATAAACCAGAAGGTCCTTTGAAAAGCATGAGAATTGAGGACTTCCAATGAGCTGTGTATGAGTGAACCAGTCATACCCTCCACGCCATTGCTGGGTTTCTGGAGCTTTTCTGGACAAAATAAAATTGAGTAGCCGGTTGCTGATCTGGTGACACGCCTCCTAGGGCTTAGCTGGGTTGGTGCTTGGGCAATAGACACCCAGTCCAATACTGGGCACCTGCTCTAAGTTTTATTTAGTTTGGCAGGACCTGTTGGAAATTAATCTCCATTGGAAGAGCTTTCAAAGTCTCAGGGCACCTTCAAGTTACAATGAGGTGTTGGAGGACATTAGTGGAGAGAAAATGGTGGCAAGACAGTATTGTATAGTGGAAAGAGTGCTGGAAATTGAATCACAAGGAGACCTGGGCTCTCTGGTACCTGTTAGCTATGGGTCCCATGATCAACTTGCTCATCCTCACCCACCTTCACTTTCATCATCTCTAAAAAACGCATAATGATACCCACCCATACATTATAGAGTTGTTGTGAAGATCAACAAGATAATGTAGAAAAAGTATTTTGCAAATCTAAGAAGATAATTTGCATGCCAGCTATTATTACAAAGGGCAGTTAGGTATCACGATGGATAGAGGGCTAGATTTAGACTAAACCTATATAAATGCTGGCTATATTATGGTTGTCAATTGTTAGAAAATTAAGGCAGATTGTTCTCCTTCCCCATACTATTTCTGAATCTGACTTGACTAGGATAGGCCTATTCTCTATGCATACCCCTGCTACCTCTTCCCTGAGATTAGGGTTGCTTGGTAGGACTGCCCCTGCTTTGATGGACTGTTTGTCCTCTGTGAGACTCTCCCCAAATGAATTTTTCCCATGTGCCAAAATTCCTTGTTACAGTTCCGGTGCCAAAGACAGACATGGCGGACTTCCCAGTTTCACTGCCCAAAGGCTGGCCTTGTCTGAGGACTGCAGGGCTTCCAAGGTGAAAGGCTCAAACAGCTGACCAGTGGTCTACAGACCTGTAGACACCAAGGACCATGGTTGAAGGGCTGGGCAAAACTGAATGACCAGAGAAGAGGCCATCCTCTACTGCTATAACTCACTACCAATTAACAGGGAAATGAATTTAGGGAAAATGGAGGTACCTTGTGAATATAAGCAGGGAAGAGAGGTTGGCCAACTAGGCAGAGGTGGGTGCTTGGGGCACAGGGTGTGGTGTAGGTTTCAGGTAAGAGTGGGGTGATCAAAAGACTAGAATTAACAGTGAGTGTGAAGTGGGGGTGTGAGGAAGGAGAATAAAGTCTTTGAGGTGGAGGACGTGTTGGGAATTTGGAAAAGCCTGGGGTGAGAGGGGCCCTCGACTGTCCATTTTATTCCATTCCATCCACACTGTATGATTAGTGAAGGGGTTCTCTACATTACCCCCTATAGCTTAGAGAGAATGTGACTTTGGGGGAAATAGAAAAAGAAGAGAAAATACCCCCTCTCAAGGCAATAAGTGGGTCCTCTGGCTTTTGGCCAACAGACTTTTGGGAGAGGGGGACCGAATGTTAATTGTTCTGCCCCTGGAGTGCTAGAATCGTGGAACCCTGCTCCCACTTGAGTCTGGAAATAACCCACCCTTGCCTTCTCCTGACTTTTCTGCTTTTGTCCTTGTAACCCTGGTGCCTAGCATCATGCTTGACTCATAATCGGTGCCTAATAAATGCTTGCTGTTGGTCAATTTGCCCTAGAATCTGGGCTTGCTATCCTATAGGAGAGTCTTTGCTCAGTTCAGGACCCCTTTCACATCCTCTGATCCAGACTCTGCCTGTTCTGATGTCTTCAAAGACCTCACTTTTGGACTGGATCTTCTGGCTCTTTCAGAGGCAGTATAATACAGTAAGAAGAAAACAAATAGTGGGGGGCTTTGAATCAAATCTTGGAACTCCTATTCACTCCCTGTGTGACTTGGGACAAAACTTATAACCTATTCAGTCCCCAGTTTCTTCATCTGTAAAATGAAGGAGTTGGGTTGGTTGACATTTAAAGGCCTTCTGATACTAAATCCCATGGAATGTGTAGTCTTTGGCTGTAATACTTTGATAACTGCTTCAATCATAGAGTCTTGGGGGCTGGAAAGGACTGAGTCCTTGGCCAAGAATCCCTCCCACAGCAGTCCTGACAGGAGGTCCTCCAGCCCTTGTTTCAATACTGACAGCATTGTGGGATTGTCACCAAGTGTTTTCCTCTATTGACCTATCTGCCTTCCTGTAGCTTTCACCCATCTGTCCTAGTTATGGCGTCTGGGATCACTTAAAACATTTGCTCTCTCTTTCCTATAATTTGGAAACAATAAAAGAGAAAGGCAGTGAGGTGTGGTAGACAAAAAATGCGGACTGGCATGGGACATCTGGGTGAAAGTCTGCCTCTGACATTTAATAATGTCGGGGTGGTCTTTTTTTTACCTCTATGAGGCTTGATTTTCTCATCTGTAAAATGGGGATGATGCATGTGCCACTTCTGTGAGGAACCACTTTGTAAATCTCAATGTACCATAGAAATGTGAGTTGTTACTCCCAGGTGACCAGGAGTGCTGATATAGGGCAACGAAGAGTTAGCACCAAATGGAGAGGGCACTGCCAAGTTCATGCCCATCCAATGGGAGTCCCTATCTGGGAGTCCATATAGTAAAGAGTGCCGAGAACCAGCTAGGGTTGTTCCTTATTCTTCTAGAAAATACCTTTTCTGTGGATAGCAAGGAACTGGAGCTCGGTGTCCTTATTGAACCCAATTTACCTTATTTCTATCCCAGGTGAGTGTCAAATAGAAATGTGGCACTTGAGAAGGTAGTTGGCCTAAGGTCTCACCATCTTGCCCATGATTCCACCCAGCCTCTGGTCATTTCTGAAGGATATCCATCCAAAGAAATGAAAGGAATTTGGATTTTTTGGGAGCTAGTACCCAGCCGGCAGAACTGTGAATTGGTCCAAAGGTTCTGGAAAACAACCTGAAACTCTGCTAGGAAAGCCACTCAAATACAGAGGGAAGGGTCCCCTATATACAAAAATATTTTTGGTGGCACTTTATATGACAGCAAAGATGTGGAAGCAAGGTAGGGGCCCATTACCTAGAGAGTAGCTGAATGAATTGTGGTGTAAGCATATAACTGCACCATAAGAAATGACTAACATGAAGGATTTGGAGACATGTAGGAAGACTTGTTTGAACTGCTACATAGTTAATTAAGCAGAACCAAGAGGACAAATTACACAATGACCTCAGAGACTCAGGGCAGGAACTTCAGAACTCTGATCAATGGAGTGACCAGTCATGATTTTGGAGGACTCACTTGAAGAATGCCTCTTTCCTTTGGACCAAAAAGTGGTGGACTACGGATAGAGAGTGAGGCTTGCCTTTTCAGCCTGACCAATATGTTGGAATAGTTGCTTACTTATAGTTTTGTTTTGTTTTGTTTGATGGAAAATTCTATTGTAAAGATAGGGGAGAATCACTGGGAAGTTAGAATAGTGTAAAAAAAAAGCACCAATAAAATATTTGTGTCTTGAAGAAAGAAAATGTGAACATTCACTATCCATAGATATATTGCTTGGCAATACACATTGTATATGTTATATAAACATACATACAGTCTCCCCCACCCCTTAATAGTATTTTATTTTTTCCAATTACATGTAAAGATAGTTTTTACCATTCACTTTTATGAGATTTTGAGTTCCAAACTTTCTTTCCCTTCCTCCCTCTCTCCCCTCTCCTCTCCCCAAGATAGCAAGCAATCTGACATAGGATATACATGTACGATAATATTAAACTTATTTCCACATTAGTCAATACGTGTAGTCTTGCATCATACAAAGGCACGGTACCTCCCCAGCACATAAACACTCTCATATAACAACACATTTACAGAATCACATCACATAACTTCAGAGGCAGAAGTGTTGGAAATAATTCATCAGAGTCAAATACCACCCCCCCCCCATTTTATTTTGAAAAGTGAAAGAATGAGTTGTTCAAAGCCCCCCCCCCCCACTGCCACCTTAGTATGCACAGATCTGGGACTTGGATCTAGCATTTTGATCCCTAATTTAATGATCTTTCTATTGTACAACCCTTTGGGTTCATTTAGAATCACTTACCCTGAATTTGAATCCTTACATTACTACTTATCCTTATGATCCTGGACAAATCACTTCATCTATTTGGGCTTCAATGTTCTCCTCCATATGTCAGACTCTAAATCAAATCTAAGGTCCCTTTAAACTTAAATCCAATGACTCTATGATATGTAAAACAGAGCTAAGCTACTTTGCCACCAAACCTCCCCAAAGCATTGCCATTTATATTAGCAGGGCACCTGCATTAGGTATGACACAGAATTCCTTGTACTTAGAGGGATCCTTATTGACTCATGAGAAAATGGAGCTGAAAGGGCCCTTAGGACAGAATGCTAAATCATACTTTCTCACATAAACATATACACCTGACAAGGTCACACATTATAAACAAACCTGAACTGAGAGTCCTGGAGATCAGGGACTATCATTTAACCTTTCTTATATGCCCAGTGCTGAGCACATGTTAGACATGCAAAAAATGTCAGGAAACAGACCCACTCAAGCACACACATCCAATCTTTACCACTTTACAGTTTCTGTTTCATATCCTAGCCAAGCAGGAGACCCTTTTGCAATTGGTTGGCAGGATGGGGGTGAATTGGAATCATATATGCTGTGCCAGATCCCAGGATGAAATTACACCACGTATCAGTCCCTTAGCTTTAAGGCATCTCTGGCTGGGAGAGAAAAGTGTTCCCTTGCCTGGGTCCAGATTGCATAATGATGCAATAAGATGTAAGAGGGAAAAGCATTGGACACAGAGTTAAAAGGCCTAAGGGCTCAAGTCTTAGCTCCAATACTTCCTTGCTGAGCATGAATCTTCCATCAAATAGGCGGCCTAATACTTTCACTACCTATCTGATGTGCTTGTTGTGAGGAAAACATGCTATATTCCTTAAATCATCATAGAAATGTGAGCTCTTGTTAGACTGGTAGCCACTTGAAGAATTTCTACATCAGAATTGTCACAATGAACTCTTTGTCTCCTTGGATAGTGAAAGTGGCAAGCCCATTTCAGGGTCTTATATTTTCCCCATCATAAATGCCCTCATTTCCCATGGTTCAAGAAGAAGTTCTTATTGAATTAGGACCAGGAAGAACCAGGTGACTCAGTTATTTATGTCGTCTCAGGCAAATTGTTTCAGATATCCAGGCTTCCACATTCCTCTCCATAAAATGGGGAGATTGAATTAGAGGAGCTCTGAGTTCCCTTTGAATCCTAAATTTTTTTTAAGCAATTGGGGTTAAGTAACTTGCTCAAGGTTACACAGCTAGTCATCATTTATGTGTGGGTGCTCGTTTTCTGAGGCGGGTTTCGATCCCGGGTCATCCCAACTCCAAGGCCGGTGCTCTTACTCACTGCGCCACCTAGCGGCCCCTGAATCCTAAATCTTAGGGCTCATATAGGGAGGACAAAAACCTCCCTGTTCCAGGAGGGATTATTGTAGAATGATAGAGCTGAAAGGCACCTCAGGAAACAGAATATTAGAGCTTATAAGGGACTTTTAGAATAGAAAGATGTCAAAACTGGGAGAGATCTTAAGAAGTAGGACATTAGAACCTAGACTGTTGGAGCTGAAGGAGATTCTTAGAACCCAAAATGTTAGTAGGTAAAATAACAGAACTGGGAGGAACCTTAGAAAGTAGAATGAACATCAGAAATGGTAATGACTGTAGAGACAAAATGTTAGAACATAGAGTGTCAGTGCTAAAAGGAACTCCTAAAATAGAGAACGTTAGAGTATAGATAGGGGCAAAGAGACCTTTGGCACAGAGAATGTTCAGACCGGCAAACAAACAAATACAATACAAAGTTAGTAGAAACTAAAGCAGAATGTTGTCATTGAAAAGAACCTCAGAGAGAATTTCATCCAACCATCTGGTTTTATAAGTGAGAAAAAGAAAGCTTTGAGAAAGGAAATGAAATCCCTAAAAGCCCCCAGTTAGTTCTAGACCAAGCCAGAGCTCCAAGTCAGTTTTCTTAATTCCTGTCTTTTGCTCTTCCCCCAGCAACACATCAGGCACCAACACAGATGAATACGTGTTTATAGACAATGGCATCTCATAAGTATGTGTTGTTTTTACAAGAACTTGGCTGGTTTTTTTTAAACTGATGTTCAGGTGTCATCTTGTCTACAAGTGAAGTCATTAAGAGCTTTAGAATTCACAATTGCTTACAGTATTAAGTTACTTGAAGCTGTTGGTCGTGTAACCCTTTGTGATAATACTGATGTTGAAGAAGTAGCAAGGGAAGGATGGTGTCTGCATTGGAACGTTAGAACCTGCCCTCTCCCCCCAGCCCTGCCTGCTGACCTACAGACACACATGAACACCCGGAACACCCATCCGGGATGCTTTTAGTGTCTGCAGAATGCTGTTTACCTTTGAAGGCACTTGGTAATCCTCTGAGCTTTTGGAAATACATGGTTCTGGGACAGTCATGGAACAAATGGCCTGCTGGATTTGGAATCAGGACAAATTAAGGCTCAAATGCTACCCTATACACGCACTAGTTCTGAGGCCATTGGTGGGTCAGCTTACCTCTCTGGGCCTCAGTTTCCCTCACCTGTATAATATTATCTGTCACACTACCTTACGAGATTGGTGTGAGGCTCAAATGAGAAAATGCTTGTGAAATATTTCAAAGTGTTATATACATTATGGCTCCATGGATAGTGTTTGGAAATTGAGTGTTCAGGTTTTTTTTAATCTTAAGAAGAGTGCACTATAGGCGCAGTTAGGTAGAGCAGTGGATAGAGCACCAGCCCTGGAGTCAGAATGACCTGGGTTCAAATCTGGCCTCAGATACCTACTAGTTGTGGGACCTTGGGCAAGTCACTTAATCCCGATTGCCATCCCCCCCCCCCAAAAAAAGAATAGTGAGCTATGTGTAAATATACCCATGTTGTAGCCACTGTTTTGATTGGTGGGGGGGGGGGAACTCAAGTGTAGTTTAATTGTCTAGCTTGAAGGCAACATGGAAAGAATGTTAAATGTGGAGTCAGAGGAAGGTTCTGGGCCTGGACCTGCCTCTCACTTTCTGTACAATATAGAGCAAGCAATTCTCCTCTCTAGGCTTCAGTATTGCCCTCTGGAAAATTAGGGAGTTACAAACTAGAATCTAGTGTATTCTATAGAATCTAGTCCAGTCACTAGATCACCGGTTAAAGTTTTTACCAGCTCTAAATGATTGACACTATGAGCTGAATGACGTCCAGAGACTCTTCAGAGTTCCAAAGTCCCCTAATAAAGTACAAGTGCTCATGTTTACTTTCTCATGTCCCCTTTGAGTGACTCTTATCCCCTGACATCTACACTTCACCGGGTTCCTGGAAGGCCTCCCTGTCTCCTGTCTGTTGGAAAACAAATTAAGGTAGTCTACCTCCCAGCCTCCTGGTCAATCTGCATTTTCCTGGGGAGTCTGGGCTACCAAAACGTCTTTGAAACCAAAGGAATAAATGTCCACTGATGGAATTTCCAGCACCATGACAGGCTGTGTGATATCCTCCCCTGCTGACTCCCAAGTCCTACTCTGTAGGTCCAAGGCTGGCTTTGAATTCAAACCTGCAAGAATTCCGACCTCCTGTCTCCTCCTCCTCCTCCTTCTCGTGCCCCAGCTGCCACCCTGGAGCCCCTCCCAGGCAGCTGTTCTTCTCTTATCTGCCCCAGAAACTTCCCCCATGAAGGGTTGACCCCCGGCCCAGTGCCAGGACAGAACACGCATTGTCAACACCCTCCCTGGGCCTTCGCCAAGCCCAGTAACTTTCCTCTCTTGGGAGTTTGTGCCGGTTCTAGCAGGAGATAAAATATTTGCCCTAGGAGGAAAGTTGCCCCTGAGATATGAAGAGAGAATCTTGGCTCCCCCACAGAGAAAAAGGCCCCTCCTGGAGGAAGAAAAGAATTTCCCTAAGAGGGAGAATAGCACAGTCAAATACCCAGTCTCCTTGAAAGCGCCTGCATTTGTGTCTTAACGTGGCCTAAAATACCCTTGAGCCACTTGTCAGGGCCCAAGATCTGACAGCCAGGGTCCTGCGATCTCTGACCCAGGCACACCTTGAGGAACTGGCTAGGGCTTAGGAGGTGCAGAACACCATGCTGGGAGATACCTAAGAGACAATATCATATAATAGAAAAAAAGCTGAACTTGAAGGAGCCCGAGTTCAAATCTCGCTTTTGCCATTTAAAAGATTTGGGGCTATGACAAAGTCCCTTAACAACAATGAAATTCAGTTTTCTTATCTACAAAATAATACTTTAGATAGCTACCTTACCAGATCGACGAGATAAAATTTTGTGAAGCATATTAGGAAGCTTGAAGTATAATATAATTGGTAGCTATTATTATAGTTTGGAGCAGCTGGGTGGTGCAGTGGATAGTGCTAGGCCTAGAGTCAGAAGGTCTCATCTTCCTGAGTTCAAATCTGGCCTCAAACATGTACTAGCTGTGTGACCATGGGCAAGTCACTTAACCTTGTTTATCTCAATTTCCTCATTTGGAAAATGAGCTGGAGAAGGAAATAACAAACCACTCCAGTATCTTTGCCAAGAAAATCCCAAATGGGATCACAAAGAGTTAGATATGACTGAAGCTACTGAAAAACAACAGCTTTATACACTATATCAGGCTTCCTCTTATCAGTTACTCAGGGATTAAATAAATACTGATTCTCCTTTTCTCCACCAGCAGCTAAACTCTTTGAGGTCAGGTGCCAAGTCTTCTGTATCTTTGTATACTCTATAGCAAAGCCTTGGGCAGGCTTTCAAACTCAGGCCATGGTTATATCTGCCTCCTCACTGCCCTTCCCCAAGTCATATTAAGCAATCCTTTGTCCCCTTGTTTTGTGAAGACAGAGATTCCATTGGCGGCAATGAAAAAAGATGATTGCCATAAACTTCAAACAAGCCACTGATCCAGCTCAGGGCTGGCCAGGTAGGTACTCAGTCAGAACTGGCTAAATTTTAATTGGGAAACTAAAAAAAAAAACCATAATAAACCAATTCCAAGCCAGAGAAGAGAGTAATTCTATATTGCCTCCTCTGGGAGTTAGTATGGTGTAGAATGGCCATCAAGGGCAAGTCAATGGATCTTAGAAGGTCAGAACTTCAAGGGAACTTAGGCCACTGGATACAACCCTCCCATTTTACAGATAGGAAAAATGAGGCCCAGAGAAATTGTCACTTTTTTTCAAGATCACATGAGTAATAAGGAAGCAAATGGGATTTGCATCCAGGACGACTGGCTCCAAATCTACTGCTTTGAGCCTCAGCCTTCTCATCCAAAAATGGGCATAATAAGACTTGCCCTATACAACTCCCAGGGTTTTGGGGGAAGAAAATACATTGTAAACCTTAAAGTTCCATACAATATAAATTTGAGTTATTTTTAATGGAAAGCATTCTTGTTATCTGTATGTTTCTGATCTATTTATCCTATGCTTTGAGAATGTCTGTCATTCCTCTCCTCCTTCTTGAGGAAGCTGCCTTAAGGTGATGGGCCCTGTGTTTCATTAATATTTTACATAATTTTTTCTTAGGATTTTTTGTTGTTATTTTACAGATCCTTTATAGTCCATTTTTCCATTTTGAAAGTGTTGTTATTATAATTATTGATATTATAGAAAAATCATTTTCATCCAAGCTAATGGAATTCAGATATGGAAACAGTCCTGGTATAGTTACTCTTCTGCTGCTATGTTTCAAATGTGACTTTCTGTAGATAGTTAACAAAACTGAATGAAAGAGCTGCCTTTTATACTTGGACAGAAGTATTGGCCTCATTTTCTGTCAGCTCACCAGCAGCATCCTCTGCACAGCTCCTGGACCCCACAGGATAATGGCCATCTCAATCTCATCCCAGGCCCACAGAATTTTCTTTCCTTCCTCTAGCTTTTCTAGAATGAAAGCTCTTCATTCCATGTAGTTTGGAGGTTGTAAGTACTGGTCACGATGAAACCCATGAACAATATTGCCCTTAAGATCACATCAGTCACTGGTGCCGTTAGGCAATTGCAGGTCCAGGTTTGAAATGAGAGCACATTGGTTCCAGTATGGTTTATTGCTGTAGTTCTTTTGAAGTCTGTATTGCCGGCTGGGGATTTGTTATCTTTGTTATTATTTTTGGAAAAGTTTTTACAAACTGCTATCTACTGAGAAGACACAGCAAGGACAGAAGTAGAAGCATTTTCCCTCAAGCCCCTGGGGATTCTCTTCTAGACCCTTCCCTTCCTTGGGAGACTGGGCTCAGGCTTAAGGAAGTTTCTACACAATATTCACCCCCACAAAGTTCACTTTTAAATTCAGCACTCCAAATGGATAAATTGCTATAGTTACTTCCTTGGCTGAGTTTGGTCTAGGCTGGGTCAAATGGATTGCTCAGGCTTTCTACAAAATCTGGCATAGCCTCTGGATTATAGACCTCTTGTGGCATGCCATCCTGGTCTTTCAAAATTCATGAGGTCATAACTGTCTTCAGTACTCCTTCACTTAATGGCAGGAACTAACAAAAGTAAAGAGGCAAAGAGAGACAGGTCATGTACTGACCAGGAACAGGTGTGCCCAAGGTCTTTCCCAATCCAGAGTCTTACGGAATTCTCATCTCATCTCATTTCATCATCTCATCTCATCTCATCTCATCATCTCATCTCATCATCTCATCGCGTGTCTCTCTCTCCCCCCTCCCTCTCTTTCTCTCTCTCCCTTCTCCCTTCCTCCTCTTCTCTCTCTCTCCTCTTCTCTCCCTTCTTCCTCTTTCCTTCCTTCATTCAATTTCTCTGTTCTCATTCTCTCTTTCTCCCTCCCTCCTTTCTTCTCTCCCTTCATCCACCTTTTTTTTTCTTTTTTTCTCCCTTCTCTGTTTTTTCTCCTCTCTGTCCCTCCTCTTCTCTCTTCTTAGTTCATTTCTCTGTTCTCATTCTCTTTCCCCCTCCCTCCCTTCTTCTCTCCCTCTACTTTTCTTCTTTCTTTCTCTCTTTTCTCTTTCTCCTCTCTCTGTCCCTCCTCCTCCTCCTCCTCCTCCTCCTCCTCCTCCTCCTCCTCCTTCTCCTCCTCCTCCTCTTCCTTCTCCTCTCTCCCTCCCCCTCTCTTCTATCATCTTCTTTCCCAATGTTTCATTCTATCTATTAGACCATATCCTGCTAGGTATTCATTTTGCAACTTGCCCCAATGTGTTGCATAGTTACTCCTATTATCTTGCATAATCTCTTTAGTCCAGCCAGGTTCCTTAAAGGTAAGCTTTCTATAATTTCTGGTGGTCATAACCTGGTTCTGAATTGCCACCTTAAGTGCCTCCATTTCCAGAAACAATCTGCCTGACATCCATTTATTTGATGTTTCTCTGTCAACACGTTGTTAGCTGAGCACATGACCAAGTCACCTAACTCTAGTCACAGATCTAGGGAACTCTTAAAAACACGAAATTATAGAGAAGATGCCAAATTGCATTGGTAGAGAGTTTTGCCTCCTCTCAAGGTTCTCTATATCAATGAAATCTCAGGTCCAATTTGCATATTAAATGCCTACTGTATACAAGATACCCAACAAGGTACTGGGACTATAAAGGCAAATACAAGTTGGGCCCTTCCTGTCCCAATGAGGGAGAGGACAAGTCAACAAATAACCAGAATATATAAGGTATAGTGAGAGAGTGGATAGTTGGCAGCCAGCCAAAGTTCTATGAAGTATCTGAGGAGGGAGAGATGCTTCTCACTGTATGTGTATGTGTATGCATCAAAGCTGGTCCTTGAAGGTAAGGAGGTATAGTGGTAACCACACTGGCATACCCTGGATGGCTGCAAACATAAGTTTTTAGATCTGCTTTACTAAGAAAGGCAGCTGTTCAAGGGGTGAACAATCTTTTGTTTTTAATTACATTCATTAGTTCAGGGGAAAAAGCAGCACCTTGAACTTCAGAGAAAATCCAAAGAAAATAGATAAAATACAAGCAGAGAAATAAAGACCAACAGACACGGCTTCTACCTATCTGAAAAATTAGCTCAGATCAAGAGACAGATCCAACTGTCTGACCAAGGCAATACATACATAGTTACCAGAGAGAGAAGCACCAACATCTGGATTTTTCTAAGTGTGTGTGGGGGGTAGGCTCCTTAACTGTTACCCAAAGTCACAAGAACACTTTTCCAATGAGTGAGCCCCAGAGCAAAATGCTAACCTGAAAGTATATATATCATTTTTAGAGCCAGAGGGCATCACAACCCTCATGACTCAGTGCCTACTGAATGAAAGTGCCAAATGAATAAAAGGTGTGAAAGCCTTCCTATAGGCAAGCCTCCCCTAAGCAAGCTTTCCTTAATGGGCTCCACCTGACACAGGGAAGATCTTAAATCCCATGAACATTAAAGGAGGGCGTCTTCAACAGTGACGCTGGGTGATCACCCACCCTCATCTATCTGGCCTGCTATTTGTCCCCATTCAGTTGCCATAGGAGACTCAGCACAACAGTGAGTCCCAACCAAAACACCTTCTTAATCTGTGGAGGCAAAGTGACTTGGGTTCAGAAGAAAGTAAGGGGAGTGAAGACAGGAGGGTGTAGGATCCTTAAAACCATGTTTCTAGCTGTGGTGATGCCCTGGGCTCTGACAAGCATTCACAGCCCATAAGGGTGTCAAGGGAAAGGACAATCTCTGCAGCCCCTACAGCCTGTTCTACTCATATGATGACCATCCACATGCCAGAGTCAGGGGCTATCCTTGAGAGAGCCTAGAGCACCCTTGAGGGAAGTCACCTCAGAGTGGAGGTAGGATAACGACTGAGACTTGAATTAATAAAAGAAGATAAAAACTTTCTGAGTCAAGTTGAAGGTAAACTGTTTTCTCTTCCTTTTAAGGGTCCACCTGAAATAGTAGAGACATTCACCAACCAGAAGAGTGGAGCCCCAGGCTGGGAATTTTCAACCTCCACAGTGTGATCTCTATTCCTGAAGGTATGGTAACTGGATAGAAGATGATGGGGGAATAAAGAGTGAAAGATAATAATCCATCCATCCATCCAATCTATCAATCTTTTATTATCTCTCTATCCATCTACTTACCTAATCTATTAATCTTCTATCATTTATCATCCATCTTTCTACCTATCTATCTATCCATTCATTTTTTATCTATCCATTTATCTATTATCTGTCCATCCACATCTCTCTCTCTCTCTCTCTCTCTCTCTCTCTCTCTCTCTCTCTCTCTCTCTCTCTTTCTATCCCTGGAAAGACAAGGTTAGGCCAAGTTGTGAACAGCATTAAATGCCACCAGGAGTTCCTTTGATGCTAGAGGTGATATTTATTGAGTATGCAAGTAGTACACTTAATAAGCATGAATGGAAGTCTGGCATGGTCAGACCAGCACTTTAGGAAAGTCACCTTGCTTAGTGTGGAGGATGGAACATGGAGAGTCATAGCAGGCCAGAGTTTCAAAAGACTTTTGAGATGGTTTATTTCAACCTCATCATTTGACAGATGAAGAACCCAAGGTTCAGAGAAATTAAATGATTTACAAGGCTGGTAAGTGTCAGAACTGGGACTTGAACCCAGGCCTTTGTGCCATGGACCCATTTGGCCCTCTAGTGAAGTCTATTCTCAGGATAATCTTTTTAAATAACTTAAGCAAATGCTCAATGAAAATAATGTTTTTCTCATCCAGACTCCTATAAAATCTATCCAAGGACCTTAGATTCAGAACCCTTGCTCTTCTGCCATGCTACATCTAGAGAAAACCTCTTGAATCAGGACTTAGAGAACAGTGTTATGGTGCACTTAGGAAAAACTCTGGCTTAATAGCCAGGGATCGGGGTTCTAACCCTGGTTCTACCATTCATTATTTGTATGACTTTAAGCAAGTCTTAATCTCTGTGAACCTAAGTTTCCTTGTCTATAAAATGAGGGGATTAGACCAGATGACCTCTGAGATCCCTTCCAGACTTGAATCTTATGCTCTTATGAACTTAGCATCTTTAATTTTATGGCTGTATACCTTGAAATGACCTTGATCTCTGACCTTCCAGGTTGCCCTGGAGATATATTATTAGTTGGGGGCTTTGGTGCTATAAATGGCATTCTGGTCAATGGGTCCTGATGCTCAGTTTCTGCTTGCAGACAGACTGGAGTATCTCCCCTCCTGGCCCTGGAAAGGACTCAGAAATGTTTAGACCAAACTATTTTTAGAGGGTGTCATATCCCTCCTGGAAGAGCTATGTCGATGGTGGAGGCCTGTGGTTTGGAAGTGAGGGCAGGCCTGGGGAGTGAAGGGCCCTCTCAGTGTAATAATGGAGGAGGGACTGTGGGTAGTCAGACCTGGAGACCAGTGTGAACACAGTCTCTCCTGGATCCCCCAACCCCATCCTGGAGCCTTTCCCGAAAAGGTTGAAAAGGTTCTCATTGGAGGGCTTGGGGACTCATCCTGAAAGAGACCTGGTGCCTCAGCTGTGCTGGTCACATGAGGCTGGGGTGGGTAGGCAGCCAGGCTGCTCGGGCTGCCAGGCTTGGCTGGGCTGGCTCCATCAGCGGGGGCAGCTTTGTGAGTGCTTTTCTTGGGTGCTTCCCCAGAAGCCTGGGAGGCCTGATGGGGAAGAGATAAGGTGGAAAAATGCCTGTGGAATGGAATGATGAGGACAAAAACCATGGAAATGGAGAATGGGAATAGAAAAAGAGAAAACACAAAGAGGAAGATATCCAGCAGAAACTCTTGGGGTGAGATCTGGGGGCCATCAGTGAGGTCAACTTGGTCTCCTGAACACCCACCTGAATTCATAGGGTTGCGGGATCCTGGAGTTAGAGCTGGGGAGAGGGGGAGAATTAGAGACTGTTGAGTTGAACCCCTTCATTTTATAGACAAAGAAACAAGCTGAGGAAGGTTAAGGGACTTGTCCAAGGTCAGTCAGTCAGTCAGCATTTACTTTGGGGTAAGGATAAGAAGAGCAGCTCTGATCCTTTACTAAGTTGTCATCTGTATCCTGCGCCCCTGGGTTTGGGTATCCCTCAAGGTTCTGTCCTGGGCCCCCTCGTTTTCTACATAGAGACCCTTATGGGAATTCACATAGCTCGAGGCTCATCTCTAGGCAGATGACTCTCACATCTCTACATCTATCCCTGGTCTCTCTCCTAAACTCCAACCTCACATCTCCACTTGCTGTTGGAACCACCAAAATGGACGGCCTATGGACTTCTCAAACTCATTAAGTCCAAAACAGAACTCACCGCTTTCTCCTTTAAACCTGTGGTTTCATCTGTGAAAGAAGTGACAGGCGGGAGAGAAAATCCCTTTCTACCAATACAGACAGCTCATTTAAGGGATCGCTTGGGGTTAAATAGGTCCCAGAAACAGGCAGTTGTTCAGCTGTCACCTCATTTGGGGTTTTCTTGGCAGAGATACTGGAGTGGTTTGCCATTTCCTTCTCCAGCTCATTTTACTGATGAGGAAATTGAGACAAACAGGGTTAAATGACTTGACCAGGGTCACACAGCTAGGAAGTGTCTGAGGGAGTATTTGAACTCAGGTCTTTCCAAATCCAAGCTAGGCTCCCTATCCATTGGGTTACTTAGAAACAGGAAAACCTGGATTCAAGTCCAGCCTATGACCCAAACTGAACCTTGCATGTAGTGGACATTTCAAGAGAGCTTTTTGGATTAGACTAGGTTAGCCAAAAGATAGGGAGCAAAGATGGCAGTAGGAGGTAATCACTGACATATTTACCCCCCAAATGAGCTTAGAATTGGAAGGGCCTTTAATATCATCTGGGGCATAGAAGATCATGGAGTTCTGGCACTGAAGACATCTGAGAGATCACATCCAAAATCAAGCTGACCTGAGTTCAAATCCCAAGACCTCTTAGCTGTGTGACCCTAGGAAAGTCACACAACCTCTTATACCCTCAGCTTCTTTATTCATAAAGAATGATGATGATAATACCAGCTGTAGCACTTAGCTCACAGGGCTGTTTGTGAAATGAATCCCAAGATGCTCTCCTGGACATATTCAGGGGATCCAAAAGTCTTAGTGAAGTTTTAGGACATCCTGCATAAATATGAGTGATAAGTTTTCAACCCTCCCATTTTATAGATGAGGAAACTGAGATCTGAAGACAGAAAGGAGCATAGAATCAGAACTGGAAGGGATCTAGTCTAATTCTCTCCTTCTATAGATAAGGAAACTCCAACCCAGAGGTTAAGTGATTTGTCCAAGGCCACCCAGGTAGTAAGTGGGAGGGGTAAAATTCAAACACAGATCCTGTGACTCCCACTGTACCAATGACCTTTCCGAGAGCCCAGCACAAATTCAGTGGCAGGGCTGAGACTAGAAACCAGACCCCACACTCTTGTCACTATCCCAGGCAGCCAAACAATAGTTGGCTCTCTCCCCTGCCTGGAGGAGCTGAGGGCCAGGCTGAGCAGTTCTTGTGGGGAAGGTGGCCAGAAGGCCTGGCCTGGCTGGGCCTGAGAGCCTTGGGGCTTCCACCCACGGAAACTTGGCTCCATCCTGAGGCATAGGTCTGTCCTCATAGACTCTCGGCGCCCTGCTGGGAAGACTGGGTGGGCTGAGGGGGTCCTGTTTCTTAATTAAGTCTGGGAGGGGAGATTCTCCGAGCCAGGGGAGAAGTGGGTCCCAGGGCTCCACAGTACCTCAGAGCTGAGGAAGATGACACCATGGTGATTCTTTCCCAGGCCTGGCCCCTTCTTCTTTAAATCAGTCAGTCATCTTTGCTCTGCTGAGGACAAGGACTTCTCCTCTGCTCCTCCAACTCTCCTTGCACTGGGGGTAAATTCTCGTGCACACAAGACCAATTTTAAGTGTGATCTCTGTAAGCACAATTTTTACTTTTTTTTGGTGATGGGGAGGGTATTGACCAGAAATAAACATAGCCTAGGAGAAGCAGTCTGAGCTCAGGGCTGGGGAATGCCATTCCAGAACGGAGATGGTGTGGTGTAGTAGGTAGGACACTGGGCTGGAAGTCAGGATGACTTGAGTTTAGATCCTATATCAGCTGTATGGTCCTAGAAAAATCATTTATCCTCTGTGCCTTTATGTCTTTATATGTAAAATGAGGCAGTGTATCCCTATAATTCCTGCTAATGGGGAGACTGAAGTTGGTGGACCTGAGTGCAGGCCTAAGCCTATTGGATGTCTGCCCTAAGCTCATTATTAATATGATGGACTCCCTGAAGAAAGCAGTCACCAGTTTGCCTTAAGAGGGCCAATCTAGGCTGGGTCAAAAACAGAGCAGGTTAAAGCTTCCCAGTGGGCAACAGGCCTGTGAGTACTCCCTGTATGTCTAGCCTAGGCAAAAATAAGAGACCCGTTTAAAAATGTAGAAGAATTGGGGCGGCTAGGTGGCACAGTGAATAGAGCACCGGCCCTGGAGTCAGGAGGACCTGAGTTCAAATCTGGCCTCAGACACTTAATACTTACTAGCCATGTGACCTTGGGCAAGTCACTTAACCCCAATTGCCCTGCCTTCCCCCCTCCAAAAAGCCCCCCAAAATATAGAAGAACGTATACACTAATGGATTTCAATTTCACACACAGATAGATGGATAAATAAATACATACATACATACATACATACGTACATACATACATTCAGAAATATATTAAACAAATGTATTGAATAAAATGAAGGATCCGGGCCTCTGGTGCCATTCATCTCTAGAGCTATGAATGCCTGGTGGGGGGGTAGTGAGGAGGGGATGTTGAGTGGATAAATGAGTACAGTAAACAGTAATGATGATCATATTAGTTCTAGTCAATAGCAAGGTGAGTTGAGAGGTGGGAAGTCAGCACAGCAAACATTTACTACTAAATGGTTACTGCATGCCTGGCTTTCCTCTAGGTGATGGGGGTATAGAGGGAAAACCTCAACAGCCCTGGCCCTGAACGGGCTTACATTTAATAAGCCCACAGATAAAGGAATACAACACCTGTGAGGGAGGACTGGACACTTATCAGCCAGGATGAGCCGCTTCTGACAAGGGACACCCTCAGAGTCTTGAAGGGAATTAGGGCTTCCAAGGGACAGAGGTGGGAAGGAGGGCTGTCGAGGTAGGGCGGCAGTCTGGGGCACAGAAGCTTGAGGAGAGGGAACCCAGAGTGAGTCCCATTAGGGGAACTAGGGAGGACCAAGGGAATGTTTCTGCCTGGCATAGACTGTCTGAAGTCTGGCTTGGCCTGAATTCCACTGTTCTCTTCAGGTCCTGAACTGGTGGCCTCAAAACAATAGGACCCTCAATTAGGACTGAGAAGTGAAGTATCTTGCTAGGGGAAAAATCCGGATGAGAACCTGGGGTGCCTGAGAGGGGCTCTCTTTCTCTTCCCAACACCATGTTATCTCTGGGAAGCATTTTCCACTGAGGTCACAGGTGCATCATCTAGACTCAGTACACTAACCATTGATTCTCTGCTGCCTTGGCTCTGTCTCCAGTGGTTTTATTTCTGGGCCTCAGTTCCCACCTTTGTAAAATGAAGCAGAATGGCTGATATGATCTCTAGGGTCTTGGTCTATGACCCCATGACTTTTTTGAATCTTCTCCATCCAGTCAGGATCTCAGCTCCTTGGAAATGGCTTCTTTTTGCTTGGTACCTCTCACAACACTTAGTACATGCTGTACAGAAGGTAGGTGCCTCAAAATAGTTGTGAATTGAGTCATTCCCACCAGAGTCTTTTCTCTGCTGTGATGGGAAAAGACCAGAACCGCAGGAGGACCCAGACTTCAGGGTTCTTTCAGGCAGTAAGCATGACTGGTAATAGAGAGAAGCAGACTAACATAACCAGCAAAGAACTCCCCTCATCTTTTGGCTGTATGACCCTGAGTAAAGTCACCTGAGTTCTCAGTGGTACAGGCAGCCCTCTAAGACCGTAAGCTACAAAGAAGGTGCAGTTTTGCCTTAAATGAGGGCATTTCCTCACTGGCAGTTCCCTATACTGATGAAATCAAGTCAAAAAGAAAACCAGTAAAAGGTTCATTTTTAATCATGAGACACTATACTTACCTCTCATTTGTCTGTTTAAGTTCCTTTCACTTCAATCATCTCACTGATAACACCAGAATATTCCCATTTTACAGAAAATTGAGGCCCCAAGAGGGAGAGGAAGGAGACGATTGTCCACTGGCATGTCCATTGCCAAGGCAGAGACCATGGAGGATGACAAGATTGGCTTAGGAAGAAGATAAGTGAAAAGGATCAGGGATTCACAGGGGACTGAGAGCAGCTCAGGAGAGAGGAGAGATAGTGATGTTACTCATCAGATATTTATACAGAAATCCAAGGAATGTATGTTTATTCTATAGATAGAATAATATTTAATATACAGTTAATAATAATAAGTAATAAAAATAGGAAAAATAAAAATAAATGAACTAGAGATCTTAATACAAGGAAGTGAACCTGAAACCACAGGGTTGGTTTACTATGAGCTGTGATTGGCATTTAGGTGTGAAAAGGGTCGGTAGTCAAAAGGAAGTACAAGATAGAATAAGATGGTGTGTCAACATTAGATAGAATCTAGGAGATGTTAAGTCCAGGGCTTTATGCTGCCCATGTATATGTCAAGCTGGTGAATTGAGGGCATTCATTATTATTCTGGTATATGTCAGATGTCCTAGATGGTAGCAGTACGACTGGACCACAGTCCCTATTTTTAAAAAGGATCTGGGGGTTTTAGTGGACCATAAGCTCAATGTGAATTGACAGTATAGCATGGCATCTAAAAAAAACCCTAATGAGATATTAGTCTGTGTCACCAGAGTCTTAGTGTCTAGGACTAAGAAGTGATGGAGACTATTGCTCACTGCACTCACAAAGAAATCCTTGTTGAATGACTGATTGATGACTGTGTCCTTGCCAGATCGCACCGGCTATACTGAATTCTGCAGGCACAGTGTTTTAGGAAGGGCATTGGAAACCTGACATGTTTCCAGAAGAAGGTGACCAGGATGGTGAAGGCTCTCCACACTGGACCATACATGGACTGGGTTAAGGAACTGGGGATAGTAAAGTTGGAGGAGAGAAGACTAGGGTGGGAGCTCGAGAAGAGGTTATGTGGCAGGGTGATTCACCTATTTTGCCCAGGAGGGTGGAACCACGATCTGGGGTTGGAGATTCCAGACAGGCAGATCTGGGTGCAGGGTAAGGAAAAACTTTTTGACAATCAGAGCTGCCCAGAGGTGATAAGGTAGTAAGTTCCCCATCAAAGAAGAGTGGGGATGGTTACTCATTAGGGATTCCTGCTCAGGTAGGGTTTGAATGAGATGACCTCTAAGGTCTCTTCTGGCTCATACAGTCTCTGAACCTAGAGGAAGACACTTGCTCAGGGTCATTCAGAGATTGGGGGCAGAGCCAGACTTAACTCCAGTGCTTCTGATTCTGAGTTCATAGAAAAAGACCATTAATGATTCTTGGAAGTAGTTTGTTAAAAGCCAACAGGAGTAAAGAGATACTCACAGTTTAAGGTTCCTGCTTTTTTTAGGGCTCTGGAAGAAAATGAATTTTTGGCCTCCCAAGGTTTCTTTGGCTTTCTCCTCCCTTGCAGGATCAGTTTCTTCACTGTCTCCAGATGAAGGTGCTGTATCAGCAGCCCCACATACCTTGAGCCTAGCCTCTTCCTCTCCTTGGTAAGGCTGACCAGGCTTGCTTGATGAAGGCCATGTGGCTGAAAAGACAGATGTCTGGCCCCTGAGGCAGGAGAGCTGAATTCAGGCCACAGTCTCCACTTCCAATGAGAAAAATAAGCACCCAATGAGCTGAATGTCTTGTGAAACTCTCCTAGGGAAGCCAAAGGCAAGACTGGAGGTGGGATGTCAGAGCTGTAGACAGCAATGGTGGTGATGACATTAGGGTGGTGAAGGTGATGGATCCGGGAGAATGAAGGATAGAATGAATGAATGAATGAGCATTTATTAAGCACTTAATACATGCAAAGCATTAGGCTAAATGCTAAATCCTCTCAAGGAACTCAAATTTTAATGGTGGAGACAACATACATGGAAGGTTTCAACTTAGGTTAGATAGACCCCATGGTCCTTAGGTTGTAGAGACAAAGCACTTGATAAAGTATCTCTTAAAATATCATCTCTGCTGATGGAATCATGTCCATTTCTGATGTTGAACCACTGGGCAGTGCCAAGAACCTTCTTCTCTGGGTCTTCAGTAGCAATGGCTGCAGGACCCGAAGAAACATTTTCCAGGCTGTACCTCCTTGGTAGTTGCTTGATGAAATAATGGAAGCATGAATGATGGTCTTAGAGTGTATGGTCTCTTTTGGCTGTCTTGTGTTTACCTGGCCATCCATGAATGTTGATCAGCCATTGGTGGAGGTTATGGTGGTGAGGGGATGAGTGATTGCTCTCTCCCATGATAGCTGACAATAACAGTAGCTCACACTCATGAAATACTTGAAAGTTTGCCAAGTACCTTCTTCCACTTAAGTCTCATAACAGCCCTGGGAGGTGGGCACTATAGATATTAATATTCCATTTTTACAGATGGGGATGAAGATGAAAATGATGAAGGTAATTAAGGCAGTGACTGGGGAGCTGGGAGGGGAGGTAGTGGAGATGGTAATGATGAGTTGAGGAAATTCACCCTTGGGAAGAGGAGGATTTGGACTTAAAAAACACATCAACACGCCAGTGAGGTCTTGACCATAATCTAACAAGGGGGTCAATGATCTAGAAGCCAGCTCAGCTCCTGACTCACTGGGTAATCTCAGAGAAGGCATTTAAGCAGTCCAGCTAGCTGGCCCATTTAAACCACTGGACAAATGGAGCTTAGGGGACATTCCCACTTTTTGCCTTTGGGGATGATGTTTTTGTTTGAGGAAAAGACAGCTGAGGGCACTCAGGGCAAGATGGCAGGCAAGTGGGTGGGTGGGTGGTAGAGTGGATGGTGAGATTTGTGGGGAGATGTAAGGAGGAGATTTCATTCTCCATTCCATCTCCCTTGATGAAGCTATGGGGCATATGCCCTCCTGAGTGACCAGAGGTACATGTTTCGCTCTCTCAAATCCTCGTTATGGAGCATCTTGCAAAGTAGAAAGCCCCAGGTTTGGAGTCCATAGATGTGGGGATACAGTCTCAGCTTTTCCATTTATTAGCTATATGATCTTGGTTAATTATTCTCTCTCTCTCTCTCTCTCTCTCTCTCTCTCTCTCTCTCTCTCTCTCTCTCTCTCTCTCATTTTTCTAATTCTGTAAAATGGGGATGCTTTTCTTGTACTGACTATACCATAGGATTGCTATGAAGTGAGCCACTGTAAACTGTACTACACCTTAGGAACATGATCTATTTCAAATAAGAGTCTTCAATACCTTTACTCTATTGAAGGGTGACTATGATAGACCAATGAAACCAACATTCAATACCTTTACTCTATGGAAGGGTGGCTGATAGACCTGTGAGATCAGCTTTCAATACCTTTACTCTATGGGAGGATGACTGTGACATTCTGGGGAATTAACATTAGAATTAGGGAAGGACATAGGGTTAGGAGGTAGGTGAGACCCTTTGGTTTTCAGCTACCCCTCAAATCACACCAAGTCTCTCCCATCTCTCTCTCCAGTTCTCATGTCCAGTCTGACTGGGCATTCTTTCCTTCTCATCCCCTCTTTCCTTTCACCCCATTTATTCTGGTTCCAGCCTGCCCTGGGGCACCATCCCCCATGATCTCCATCCCAGAACTGCCTGTTGGCTTCCAAAGAGCTGATTTATTTTCCTTTCGGGTCCCTGGGAGAGGAGACAGCTGGGAAATGTACCTTTGGCTAGTGTGAGACCTGGAGGAGCCAAGACAGTTGTGGGTGTTTTGACCATGAAAACTCAGACCAGTTTTATTCCAAACCAGAAAGGAAGGGTCCAGGCTTCCCTGTGTTCAGCCTGGCCCAGGACATTGGGCAGCCAGCCTTCCCTGTAACATTATTCTCTGCCTCCCATGGATTCTGTTCCAAGCCATGTGCCCATTTGCCTGAAGGCTGCTGGGAGTGTGGACAAAACCCAGGAACATCAATGTGGAATTCAATTTGACCAGGGCTTTCAGTTTCCATAAACAGAACCTTCAAGTAGTCTAATAATCCCTTCCATTTGTCTGGCCCCTTATGCTTTTCAGAGAACTTTCTTATACATTGTTCTATTTTATCCTTCCCACTGCCCTGTATAGTATGCAGATAAGGAAGAACACTGAGAACCAGGAGGGTTCTCCCTCCCTCCATCCCACACCCATCCTTCATCTTCAGAGGAAGAAATTTAAAGACCAACCAGTCTAACTTATTTTATAGGATGAGTAAACTGAGGCTCAGAAAGATTAGTGACTCCGTAAAGTCATGTGGCTAAGTTAGTGGCTGAGCCGTAGCTAGAACAGAGGGCTTTTAGTTACTGATGGCTCCCGGTTCTGTCACTGTGCCACATTCTCTCTTTATGGGATCCCATTGGGTCTAAACCATCTGAACACTATGCTGGTGACCTCTAGAACATAGCAGTGGGTGTGGTGAGTGAATCGTCCACATGCACTATGGCCTGGGCATTGGGCATCATAAAGTTATCATTTGTCACTCCCTCCCCTTTCTCCTCTAGCCAGAAAG
>WOXC01000024.1:0-164197 GCA_011680675.1 Gymnobelideus leadbeateri | reverse complement strand
TTTCCCCTCCAAAAAGCTGGAAAAAAATTATTTATTTTTAGTTTTCAAAACATACCCCTGTCTTATACCCTACTTGATGATAATCATTATGTCTTATTAGGCAATATTTGCTGGTTGACTGTCCAATTGGACAAAGTTCTCTTTGTGGGTTACATCTATCAGACATCTTGATTTGAATATTTAAGCATGGAGAGATGACTTGCTGCAGACAACTTTTAAGCCTGAAATTTTCTCTGAGTCAAAGGCTTTTGGAAATCAAAATAATATTGGGAAATCAAAAAAATACACAGTAGGATCTTCTATTGTCAGTACTTTCAGTAAGTTGTGTAACTGTATAGATGTGGCCTGTTACAGAAAATAATTCACAGAAGCTTGCCTGTTTTTTGTTTTTTTTTTTTAATTTTCAAAGGCATACTGAACACTTAGAGGATTTTATAGCTACGAGGATGTAGGCACATGGGTTAGTAGTTTCTGAGGTCTCTTGCATATTATTAGGTATGTAAATATGTCAATAATATTTTCCATTCTTTTGGAACTTACTTTCTTTGAGATATCTGGACCATATGTGTCTTCAAAATTGTTACCTCCAGTATAGATTTCTCTGTATATATTTGAAAAGGTCTAAGACTTCTTCCCAGTTCACCTGTTTAAATATTCTTTTTACTTTCTCATACAGTATAGTACAACATGTACTAAGTTCAAATTCAATGGTTCCACTCTGATTAAAGATGAAAATTCATTTTTATAGAAATGTCAGAAAATGTGTTCCATTTCAAATTTGCTTTTTTTCCATCTTTCCACTTTCATTTATTAGTATTCTTGGGATCAAATAGTTTCTCCTCATCCCTAGGTCATCTCTCTTTAAAAAGATAGATTTATACCTTTTGCTTTATAGTCAAAGTTATTTCTGTCTATATCCCCATAAATCCTTGAAATTAACTCTTACTTCTCACCAGAAAAAAAATAAAACAACCCATACCAAAAACAAAGAGTTAAGGAAAAACATGGAAATTGATAGTTTCTGACCATAGAAGCAACATTTTGTCCTGATACCCCATAATGTGGGATCTATATTGTGGGGCAAAATAATAACTCATATTTTGGGCTCCTTTTAGAGTATACTTAATTTGAATGACTGTGGTAATGCTGTATATCATTCTTCACGTTAATGGTTGTTCCATTGTATCGGTTCATACAAATCTTACCTTGTTTTTCTGAATTTCTTACAGTCTTCCTTTCTTATTACATAGTAGGAAAAATCTATTACATTCAAATACCAGAAATGGGTCAGCCCAGTAACTAATCAATTGGTACTCACTTTGTTTCTAGTACTTATTACCACATAAAAGTGCTGCTATAGGTAGCTAGGTGGCACAATGGATAGAATGCCAGTCCTGGAGTCAGAAAGACTCATTTGTTTGAGTCCAAATCTAACCTCAGACCCTTCCCAGATGTGTCATCCTGGACAAATCACTCAACTCTGCCTCAGTTTCCTCATTTGTAAAATGAGCTGGAGAAGGAAATGGCAAACATCTCCAGTATCTTTGTCAAGAAAATCACAAATGGTGTCATAAAGAGTTGGACACAACTGAAAAATGACTGAACCATACAATGAACAAAAGTGCTGCTGTATATATGCTGTTTATGGGATCTTTTTTCCCCTGTTTTTGAACTCTTTGGCTCCCAAGACCTAGATAAAAGAATAGGCTTTCTGAGTGACAAGGCATAAATAGTGCACAATTTTAAAGTTTTTTTCCAGAATAATTCCATTCCATTCCAGAATGGAAGAGATCAATTCACAACTTAACCAACAGCATACTCCTGTGCCTGTCTTTTTACAGTGCCTCCAACACTGCTAGTTTCCTTTTTTTCCTTTTTGGCCATTTTTGTCAATTTGCTGGGTATAAGGTGAAACCTAAGTTCTTTTAATTTACATTTCTCCTATTATTATTGATGTGAAGCATATTTCATATGAGAAGATACAGCTTAGATTCTTCCAGCTAGCTTTCTACAGGTTTGTTTTCCCCTCCATTGCTTCTTTCTGTTTTGCCCATCATCCTGTCATCCTTCTATGTCTTGTAAATGATATCATATTACAGACCAGTTGTCCTTGGCTTCCATGCCTCTCCTCTTTACAAGGTGATCAAATGCTGACAGAAGAAGTTTAGGTTTCTTTTTGGCCTCTACATTGTGGAGGTTATTTTACCTATGTTAAAATTCCCTAAGAAATGGTGAAAATCTGTATCAATATATTTTTATTAATTTCCACATTTCATATTCAACAGTCTCTTTAAATAAATCATAGTGGTACCATTATAATTAGATATTTTCTACTCTCATACTTCCCGCCCCCCCCGCCACCATTTGAGATTAATTTTGCCCTTTGCTCTAACTAGCAGATGCCCTGACCACACATAAGCAGCTGATCCTGAAATCCAAATCAGAAATCTGTTGTTTCCTACCCTTTTGGATATGGTTATTTTCATTTTCTATGATGTTATTCACTTTCTGACATATTTAGCACATTCCACAATGAATTTATCTAAATCTATTTAGATGTTCATGTTGTAATCTCTCCTTGAGATTACTTGGTGTGTTGTGATATATACCAATTAGCTAGGAGTTTTCAAAGTAGAAAAATAGTTCTGAGCAGAATTCAAAGTACCCTAGAATTAAATTTAAAGCAGAATTAAAAGTGGTTCTAATGGCCATTTTTGCATCTGGAATTCTTTTCCTGTTATGGAGAACTCTGAACAGATACACCTCAAAAAACTCTTCCATAAACTAGAGTGGTATACTGTAGCCTGAGGTCCTGAAAAGCTAAGTACTTATCCAGGGCCACAAAGCTAGTATGTGATAGAGGCAAAATTTAAACCAAGATTTTCCTGACCTGGGTACGGTCAATCTGCTATGTACTGTGATATACTAGCTCTTGGTATAAAGACCATTAAAAAGAAAAAAAAGAATTTATGTTCAAACTTTAATTGGCCAAATTTGGTGAGCTTTGTAAACTCTTTTTGAAAAGAACGAGATAAAACATAAAATATAATTAGTAATATTATAATATTTTTTTTTCTTTTTGGAGGGCTATTGGGGTTAAGTAACTTGCCCAAGGTCACACGGCTAGGTTTTTGTTTGTGTGTGCCTTAAGTGTCTGAGGCCGGATCCTAACTCAGGTCCTTCTGACTCCAGGGCCAAGGCTCTACTCACTGCGCCACCTAGCTGCCCCAGTAATATTAAAAAATAATATAATTAATCCTGAGATTTCCAAGCAGCATTTCTTAGATCATCTTTCTATAGTTGATCAGATTGTTACATTTTATTTTTGGAAAACACTAACATTAGATTGAGAGTCAGTGCTGCCTAGTGGAAAGAGAGCTGGATGGCTTGGGAGTCAGAGATCGGGGTTGGAGTTCTAATTGCCTCACACTAGCTTTGCCACCACACTGTTTACCTACACTGGTCAAATTGCAGATTTGAACTATCAACCAATAGTGTGTTACTGGTCAATATAACGATCTTGAACTATCAACCAATAGTATGTTACTGGTCAATATAACAATCAGTTATTAATTGCTCTTTGAGAAGTTAATCTAATTATCACTCATATTCTGTTAGGAATACAAGAAAATAAAAGTTATGAAATAAACTGAAGTATCTAAGGATAGGTAGGTGTTAACTGTTCTGATCAATAAAATAATTACATAGAGGACTATGACTCTACAGAACTGGCCAGACAGCAAAATAACACATTAATGATTCAGGAAGTACACAGGTAGGTTTAACTACATTCTTATCCTTCCTAATATGTCATGTTTCACTTAAAAGCCTGGAACATGTAGGAGTATACCTGAAGCACGTACAGTGGCTTTTATGACTGCCAGAAAATTGACAGGCAAAAGTTAAAGCTGTTTTGCAGAACATCTTAAGCCAAAGAAGAAATGATCTTGTTTTCTGGGAACTTCTTTCCACATTTTTTCCCTAATACAATTGCTTTCTCGACTGTATCTGACACCTACAGATTAGCTGTGTGTTTAAACTAATTCTCTCCTGACAGGTAGGTCGAGGTTCACTCCCTGTGGCTCAGACGTTAAGCATCAAGCATCATTTATAAAGCAGTTGCAACTTAGATAATGAGGACCAGATTGAAAAGAGAAGACTGTGCTCACAGTGATTCTTACCAGTGTGTCTTTGCTTGTGTAGTGAACCATCCATCCTTCCTTCATGACCGTGCTGCTTTTCCTTTTTGTATGTTTGACAGATTGAACCACTCTCATGAGAGGAATATTGTTACTGGTTGATGGGCTTGGAGAAAAGTAAAAATATTTTAGGGAAGAAATATTTTCATATACAGACCCATTTCTCATTCAAAGATACACATATATACATTTATTAATACACATCTCTAATATAATTATATATGTATCTTTTTTCAGAAATGAAGTATTAAAGTGATCCGATAATTTCCGCTAAAACAAACCTGGATAGTTGTCATTAGCCATGCACATACATACAGAGGTAGATCACACTGAAGGCCAGGACTAACTTCCCATCTGCATATTAAAACTAATGAACATTAAAAAATACCTGAATTTTGGGCTTAAATATATTACTGTCTTGGTGCAGGGGTGCAATATTTAGAACTAATTATGCAAATAACTATGTAGCTCTTTCTGAACACCTGAGTTTATGTCCCATCTTTGACAAATCCTATGTGTGTAGCCCTGGCAACTTACTTAACCACCTCTCACTGCTCTATGAAACTCTCTAAGAATATAAACTTCAGAGAAGGTGCCAGCCTACCCATAGGAGTCCCCACACCCTGGAGCTCTCAGTATCGATGAAATCAAATGTCTAAACCCTATCCCTCTATGTAGAGATATTAACATCTTTTTGAGCTATTTCAGGATATGTCTAATGTGTTTATATTTTATATTATCTAATCTTGCTAATTGGAATGTAGATCTGTTTTGAAAAGAGTGCCTCCTACTAGAAATGTAATGCTTTTCATATATGAGAATGATACAATTTATTCCTTATTAATAGGCTCCAGATCACAGAATACTAAAAGTAGAAAGGTTTGAGATGACTTAGTCTAAATCCCTCATTTCCAAATGAGGTAACTGATCCTTAGAGAAGTCATTTGATTGACCAGTGTCACATGGGACTAAATGTCAGGAGACTCAGGTTTGAATCTCTGAGTTGTTTTTCCAGTCCTTGTGATAGATTTGTTTTCATTCTTCTACTTTGTCTTTCCCAGAGGCCATAGTTACTAAAGGCATGCATGCATTTAAGTGACAGATGGTCAGGGGACAGAACTCTCCTAGTGCATAAAAATAACCAGACAAGTTGTGTTAATGGATTATTTGGCAATTGTTGGTAGGTTCTAAGAATTTTATTAGTGTAACCTTATATATGGATCCTTCAATTCTTTGTCCCCTTCCTCTCTCTCTCTCTCTCTCTCTCTCTCTCTCTCTCTCTCTCAATCTCTCTCTTTCTCTCTCTCTCTCTCACACACACACACACACACACACACACACACACACACTCACACCCTCTTTGTCTCTTAAATCCCTGACTTCAGGATCCTCTCATAAATAAGTCTTTTCTTTATCCCAGTAGCTAATTCTCTTCTTTTCCTGAAATTACTTTGCATTTATTTGTCTGTAAACATATTTAATTTTCTCAGTAGAAGAGAACCTTAAAGGTAAGGATGACCTTGTTTTTATCTTCATATTCCCAGGACTCAAACATAGTGTCTCACACATAGTAGGCACATAAATGCTTGTTGAATTGCATTGAATTTGGCAATGAATGAATTTGTTCAATAAGCTAAGAAGAACATAAATTTTAATTTATAATAAACATAGATTATGTGTGGGCAAATAGCTTAAACTTCTTGAAGCTGAGTTTTTCTTAAGCTGTAAAATTTGGATAACAATCTTCATACTACCTCACAGGGGGTTAAGTGGAAAGTTTTCATAAACACTAAGGCATTACTATAATGATCATTACTACTCTTGGAACAATTCTTCTTTTTGATATAATTATTATTTTATATTGATTTGAGTTGATAGAAATGATGCTGGGATAATCTGCTATCCTACTATTCTTATATATTTGATGTTGAGAAGACTTGAACAATAGGTGAATAAAACAACTGCTTTCTATAATTGAATAAAATCATTGGGATATATATATATATATATATATACATATATTAGTATTTTCATCAGGGGAGATAACTAGTCAATCCTACAGAACGTTTGCTTAAAAATGCAAAATTATAGTGATAGATGCTCTTATATCTGTATCAGTATTAATTGATAATATAGGTCTTGTAAAAATACTGAAAAAAACAGACACCACATCTTTGTATCTCTTGATGGATGTTTTTCAATAGATGTTAACTAATCTTGTAGTCATCAAATTATGAGGAAATTTCAGAAGAAATGGGCACAGAGCATTCCACAATCTATGTAAAGTTGTTTTCTAACTCTCTGACACTGATCTCACAACTTTTTCCTGTAATGGATATATACCCTTTTGTGTCTAATCCCTCAAACAGATCATCCAGTTCCCATTAAGACAAGGACCGTGTCTTACTGATCAAACTTCATGTCCCTCCCAGAACGTAGTACAATGCCACACGAGGGCTTAATATGTATTTGATATTTTATTTTTTTTATTATTTTTTTTTAGTATTTGATGTTTTAGTTGAATTCAATGACATATCAGGAATAAAGACTTCTCAATCAAAGTATACAGCTATTTCATGAATGTATTCAACAGGGTAAATTATTTTAGTAGCTAGCTAACTTTTATATGAAGCTTATTATGTGTCAGGCACTGCGCTAAGCACTTAATAATTGTTATTTCATTTGATCCTCACAACAGCCTTGAGAAGCTGCTGCTATTATTATTATTATCCCTATTTTATAGATGAAGAAACTGAGGGAAATAAAGGTTGAGTGACTTGCCTAGGGTCTCACAGCTAGTGTCTGAGGCCATATTTGAATTCCAATCTCCCTGACTCCAGGCCTGGCACTCTATCCACTGCACCAACTAGGTATATGTGAAAAAAAATTTGAAGAAGGAGAAGGGCCTATGATTTCATTTGTGTGGAGAATTCTCAATGTGAAAACTCATTTCACTGATGTAGATTACCATCTCTCCTATAATTTAGTCTTCAGTTGCCTAGATTACTGGGATTTAAGTAACCTGCCCACATTCTGTAGCTAATATACATCAGAGGCAGGTTTTCCTGACTCCGGTGTTGGCCCTCTACACAATTCCAGATCTATCAATACCTTTAAAATATTTCCAAGACAAGGGTTTAAAACTTCTGATTCCACTATTTTATTCTGAAACAGTAGGCAGGAGTCCTAGATCTTCTCACCTGATCATTCGGTTTGAATCATCATGGTCTTGATCTGGGTCCTGCACATCCCCATTGTCACTGTGGCATCCTGTCATGGCTGTCTCAGAATCCTGGACCATTGATTCCTCCATGTCATCCATGAGGCCACTATTTCTTTCACTATCATTGTCATCACTCCCTTCTTCCATGACCACATCAGACTCTGCCCCAGGGCTAAGCAAATCTGGAAAATTAGATTAAGTCAACCATGAAAATAAACATTGACCCATGGGGCCAGGGGCTAAAATAAAATTGAGCATGCCTAATGAAAATCAATTAGTAATCCTAAAAGATATTTATAAGTAGTTCCTTATTCTCTTTTACTTTATTTTCCTGGGAATCTATGTCTAATGGGAAAAGATAATATTTGTTTATTTTCAAATGACAGATGCTTGAGTTGCCTTGGCATACTCATGTGGAGGGCCATGGGAAGAATAAAGAAAATGTATCATTTGTAAAGGTGACAACAGACAAAAAAAGGATAGGAGGTCACTTAACACACTGATAGATCTAATTTTCCTTTGTCTCTACTCTGACAAGGAGAAGTACACAGGGGATCCCAGAGTAGGCTTGTATAGCTTGTTACCCAGTGGGGAGGACAATCAGACTCATTAGTTGATGCTGTTGATACTTTTTAATTGCTATTTCTAAGAAAAAAGAGATCATTTAAGAAACTGCCTTTAAATTTCTGACACATTCAAAATGTAAAATGATATAGTCCTAAATATTTAGCAATTGATGAATATAATACATTATCATCAAGTAGTAATATAAAGTATTTATTTTAAAATTAGAAATTGATTGATTAGGAACACCAATCTGCCATGTTACAAAAAGTAGGTAAACTGAGAGTTTACCAGATTTTTCAACTTGTATGGGAAATAACATTTTCAAAGCAATCAACAGCATCTCTGAAATAGCTCTGTTCTCCCACAGTTGTAGCTGTCAAACCTACCCTGATATTCACTATGCTTGACACAGAGTCAACACCACACTATAGGAAGTGGGAAAATTGCCAACCCCTCAATTTTGGCAGTTAATTCAGAGAACTAAAAGCCAAATGGCAACACTGGAATGTTTTCTTAGAGAACTACCCCCACCTTTTCCTTCCAGGTAAAATAAATTTGTCTCCAAGTAAAGGAGGTCTTGGAGTCTCCAAGTAATGGAGCCTTCCAAGTAAAGGAACCATATTTTTGCCTACACCACAGAATTCTTACAATATTTAATAAAACACTGAACCCATTTCCTCTATCGTGTTTTGAACATTATTTTGTTACCCTTATGCACTGGAAAACAGATACGAAATTTACTCAAGGGCATGAAATACTTTACTGTTTTAGGAAACTTGTCTGTGGGAATACTATCCTGAGAACTACTGGCATGGTATGGGAATCTCTGGAAAGAAGATTTGGGTTTTTATTATTTTTTTCTTCTTCTTGAGAGTGAGTGATCTGTATTAGATCACAGATCAACAGATTAGATCATGGATTTAGAGCTGGAAGAGAAATAAGAAGTCATCTAGACCAACTCCCTCCTATGAAGTTTTTTTTTTTCCGGAGGGCAAATGGGGTTAAGTAACTTGCCCAAGGTCACATGGCTAGGTTTTTGTTTGTGTGTGTTAAGTGTCTGAGGCCGGATCCAAACTCAGGTCCTTCTGACTCCAGGACTGGCGGCGCTCTACTCACTGTGCCACTTAGCCGCCCCACCTCCTATAAAGATTAAAAAAACCTGAGGATCAAGGAAGTTATGTGACTTGTCCAAGGTCATTCTGGCAGGAAGTGTCAGAGGTGAGATTTAAATCAAAATCATATGCCTGTAGAGCGCTTTTTACTCTACCATGCTGCCTCCCTTCACAATTTTTTATGCTATGTTCCAAGTTCTAAAAAGAAGTCCAAAAGGAAGAATTTTTTCTTAATGAACTCCCTGATAATCCCATTTTGTTGGTTTTTCCCACTGGTACTAATACTTCTTTACAACTAATGTGAAAATATGTTTCATATTAAACATATTTTCACATTAGTCATATTGTATAGCTTATATCAGATTGTATGCCATCTTGGGGAGGGGGGAGGAGAAGGAAGGGGAGAAAATTTAGAACTCAAAATCTTTTTAAAATTTATTTTATTTTATTTTATTTTATTTTATTTTATTTTATTTTTACCTTTTGGAGGGGGGAAGGCAGGGCAATTGGGGTTAAGTGACTTTCCCAAAGTCACATGGTTTAAAGTAAAGTGTTAAGTGTCTGAGGTTGGATTTGAACTCAAGTCCTCTGACTCTAGGGTGGGTGCTCTATTCACTGCACCACCTAGCCACCCCAGAACTCAAAATCTTACAGAAGTGAATGTTGAAAATTAAAAGTAAACAAACAAATTAATAGATTTTTTAAATCCCATTTTGTTCTGATAAAGTCTGAGGAAGGATTCTTAGCCTTTTTTTACATCTAGAACCCTTCTGGCAGATAAGTGAAACCTACAGACTCCTTTTCAGAACAATGTTTTTAAATGCATAAAATAAAATATACAAAATTACAAAGGAAACAACTTATATTAAAATAAAAATATAAAAATAAATTTTAAAAATAAATTCACAAACCCTAGGCTAAGAATCTTTGGAAGACTGAAAATATACATATATAGATATAGATATAGGTATAGATATAGATATAGATAGCGAGAAAGAATATATGTTAACATGTTCATGTGCTCCATTCAAACTGAACTAATCCTATGGAAGTGATGGAAAAGCAAGATGATTATTTGCCTGTGGTTAATAGCATATCTACTTTCCTCTTCTTCCTTTTGGGAAGACTATTGAGTGTATTATCTCTGTGGGAGAAATGACTGGGTGGAGGGAAGGGGCAGATCAATAACTGTAACATGTAGGCAATCCTGACCCTAAGGAACCCATTCAGACTGAAAAAGGTTCTGATCTAGGAAAGATGTGAAACCCCATTAGTAATTAGCATTTAAGATCACCATTAAAATATCAATGGATGCACTATATTCTCTATTATTTCGGGACTTGTGGCCTTTTTTGGGAAGCTTAATGCACTAAAATAAATACATTCCTGGAACATGCTCAATTGAGTTGGAAATGCTAAGCCCAGGTAATAATTCACATTAGGCAGATCAGAGAATTTAGCTCTTTACCTAGCAGGGAAGAATCAAGGATACAACATCTATTCACTTGTAGAACTCAAGAAGAACTGATCCTTTCAACGTACCTCCATTAATGGCGACTTCACCCAGGCAGTTGTTTGGTACTTTGGGTGCACAGCGCTTGTGACAGTTGAACCTACAATCTGATCAGAATGACAGAAATAAAAATCCATGGACTCATGCACTGGAGAATTGTGTAACACAAAAACATGTACTTTACTCTATGCCTGGCAAATAGTGAGCACCTGACACTTGTTGACTGATTTCAGATTGACAGATAGCTGAAATTACTCAAGAGTTTAACTGGTAAACTTGGATTTTTGATTCTTTTTTAACTTGAGAAATTGTTCCAAACATAACTGCTTCCTTACCTTTACACTGTAAACCCTGTCTGAAAAGCCCTTTGAGAAGCTTCTTGCAATACTGGCATACTGTTGGTCGTGTGTAGGAGTGGATGACAAAGGTGTGAGGTACTTTAACCTTGGACAGTAAGATCTTGTCAAGCTCAATTGGTCGTCCGATATATGACTGAGAATTGGATCTCTTCTCTCGGCCAAGAAAGGATTCTGATGGTGACTTTTGCTATAAATAATTAGAGGAGGAAACAATAAAAGATCAGAGAAGATCACAATGTTTGCAAATGTAATATAAAAGTCTCATTACTTTTAGTTTCAATTTTTTTCCTACTTCGTTTCTTACAGTAAAAGAATTAACTAAAAAACAATTTTCCAGACATATAATAAGAGGTCTGAAGAAAAGGACTTTTTGTTTCAAAATCCTAAGAATTTCAAATATGAGTTAGAAATAGTTAAAATCCATTTTAGAGGCTTATATTTCATAGAGAAAACAAATTAAGCATGACAGAAATAAGAAAGTTGAATTGTTAGGTTGTGGTTATAGCCATTTACTTTGATGCCACTTAGTCTGACACGTTGTACCATCGAATAAATTATTTCATTTCAATTTGCTCATAAAATAACAAATAGCAGCACCCCCCCCCCCAAAAAAAAAGCCTCAAATGAGATTTGAGAATTACTTCTGGGTATGTTTTGTATAAATGTATGTAAACTTGAATTATTAGGTCTGTGATTCCCTCAGTCTAGGGAACTCCTGGTTTGGGAATGCCTTATACTACATTTTAACTGTTTAATACTTAGCGGATAAATAAATTCTAATAAATTGCCTGAGAACAAGTTCAGGTTTTCCTGACTCCATTGCACCAAGCTACCTCTATTTTTCTTGCAAACATGAGGTTACTCCTTCCCAAATCCATTTCTCCCCTATTTCTCCATTACCTAAGCCCATTTCATGAAACCTTTGGAATACTCTGCCTCTATTTTAAACAAATTCTCCTTCATCCTGGATCTTTTCCTTAAGTACCTATTTCAAATCCTAATTTTTATTGAAACCTGGCTTTTCTGTGAAGACACCACTTTTTATTGCAAAACTGTTCCTTTTATCATGTGCTCCCATCCTACCAGCCAAAGAAATAAAGGCATGAACCAATGTAATGCTGGTATTCCTAGGACATTTTTTGTCCTATTCCTTTCATAACCTTCCCTGTTATAAAATTCATTCTTTTCTTAAAATGATCTATTTGCTTGACCATTGATATTCTCTATGGACCTCCAGTCTAGTCTTCCACCTTCCTCAGTCATTCATACATGTTATTCAGTGTTGCATCTTCTCCTCCCTGCTCCACCAACAGCATTCTTGGAAATTTACATATTCATGTTGATAAGCCCATATGTGGCTGCAAGTGATGGGATAATACAATATTTTATGGATTAAGTGAAGATCCCCAAAGGACATTAGTGGCACATTGAGTGGGACTGAGTAGGCTGCAACATATTACCAACCAAGAACTGTAATATAATATCAACCAAGACTGGAAAAGGGGAGCTGGTTGTGTGAAAAGAGCGGACAGTCCATAGGTTCTGGCTGTATACTCTAAATGTTGAGATTTAGAGGAAAACACCTCCAAAACACTGGGTGACCCCCACTGCAATGGTAATGGCAATCTGAAGATCTTCCCTGCCCCTTAAGAGAATTTGAAGATCCTCCCTACCCCCAATAGGCCAAATGTAATCACATGGAGATGGGAAGAATTTGCTGAAGGGTGGAACAGAGCACACAGGAAGCAGGGATTCAGAGCAGTTAGAGCTGGAGGGAGGAGAGGACACACCCAAGGAGACAGCTAGGCTTGTGAATGTTTCTTTGTGGGAAGGCTAAAGAATGGTGTGGCTCCCTGCTGTGCTATGGGATATTAACTTTTTTGTTACTATGATGGATTTGGTTTCCTTGGGTTGGGATTTGGCTCTCTGGTGTCTGAATAAATGTTTTGCTTCGGTCTTCTATATGGAAAGTCTGTTATACTTTGTGATTGAGAACTATGCCAGCATATTCATAGTTGCCGTCAGTGCTGTGAATATTGCATTGGCTCTACACCCATGTCGTGTTTTTATAGAAGACCTCAAAGAAGAACAGCACAGAGATTGTGACATATGAGGAGTTTTCAGAGATATAGTTTCTGGGTAATTAACAACTGATTTTATTAATTATGGCTAGCAGATAATTAATAAAATGATGATTATTTGGCTTTCTCTCATAAACCAAAGATGGACTACGGAGACCTCTCAACACTTATATACCCGTGGAGTGGGTGTTCTCAATAGGCAGAAATCAACAAATAATGAGAGAATGAATATTATAATGAGAACATAAACCTATTCTAATGAGGCATTGGGTACCTGATTCTGATCATATGGACAAAGAGAGACTCATCTCAAATCAGACCATTCTGACCTTGGTCAACCTTTACAAAAGGATCTATCTTCTACCCAGTCAGTGAACAATGAACAAAGGTGGGGTACGAATTTCATCTAGATAAGATGTTTTGGTTGGGGCAAACTTTTGGGCAAAGTTAGAAACGTCCTTGAGAGGCAAATGAAGAAATAAACAGAAAGAAAAAACATGGATTCCCCCTCCCCCTGATATTAATTGATTAATAAGAAAGATATAATCATTTCCCTCAAGATCATCAATGAGATTGTGCTCCTCATCACTGAAGATGACCCCAACCATACAGGTGGAGTCTTAACTCCATCCCGACCCAATGGATTCTTAAACTCCTCATTTGCAACAACTTCCTTTTTTTGTCTCTTCTATGTAACAACATGGTCACAATTTAGACCCTACCATGACATGGAATTGCATTCCCTCTAAGAAGGTAAATTTTAAAATATCCCAGTTTAATTCTTCCATCCCTTTCACTTCCTCACTCTTACCAAATCTGCTCTTCCCAATCATTATGACTTCTGGTCTCTCCATCTCTCTCTAATCACCCAGATAAACTCCTTTAATCTGGTAGCTCTCGTGTCTCACCCCAATTTTGATTCTACCATCAATAATTTCAGTGACCACTAAAAATCCCCCACCTTAGAATCCATTGTGCCCTTGACCTTTATTCTTTTTGGCTTGCTAATCCTCAATGCTGTGTAATATCTACACAGTGGATTTATTTCTTAACCCCTGATTCCATGTTGTGGAATGTCAGTGGAGAAAGAATACAGTGCTTATTTCATTGAAAACAAATTTCTTTTGCAATGACTTCAGCTGGGACTTCTCTGACTGTCATCAATCTTAATCATTATTCATTGATTCCAATCTCATGTCCCACAATTACTGTTCTAATTCTCTTCCTACCCTCAAACCCTCCTTGGAATCGTTCACTTCCTTCAAGGCTCAATTCAGGCGCCATTCTTCTATACAGTCTTTTCTGACTACCCCTGTTGTTAGTGCTTCCCCCTCTACTTATTTGAGGAGGTGTTGTATTTCTTAATAATATGAATAATAAGTATACATAATAATTATTATAATATCATATATTACGATATATGTAATTATATATAAATAAGTAAGCTACTTGAGGGGAGTAACTGGATTCCTTTTTTCTTAGTGCACTAGTTCCTAGCACATCGTACTATACAGTGGTAATTTAATAGTTGTTTGTTGAACTGAACTGAAATTTTCTCAAGTCTCCAATCCATTTCCACATTTGCAAGCATGTAATCTTATCCATTAAGAAGTCTGAAGTCATCTAATATGAATTCTTTAAACTTCGACCTTTCCTATAACACCAAATTTATCAGTGTCTATTTTCTGCTCTCATCAATTCTCTCCTCCTTCCCTCATTTCTCAGAAATGACTACTATTTAGAAAGGGTATTCTTTCTACCTTTTTTTTTTATCTTTTCTACTTAGGTGTCCTCTGGCATCTTTAATTTCTCTCTTTACTGATTCTTTCCTATTTGCACCCAAGCAAGATTTGTCTCCTGAATCCTTAAAAAAAAAAAAAAAGAAAAAAACAACCCAAAACTTTACTTTTTGATCGTTAAAAAATTCTATCCATCTATTCATTTTCATCACCACCTTATTTGGAAAAATGTTTTACCTCTACTTCTTTGCTTGCTCTTGATAATCTAGCATCTGCCTTCAAAACGTTGAGCTACAGGAAGACAGTTAGGTTACATAGTAGATAGAGTGCTGGACTTGGAATTGGGAAGATCTGAGTCCAAGTCCTGCATCAGATAGGTAACAGCTTTGTCATCATGAGTAAATCACTGCCTCAATCTTCTCATCTGTAAAACAGGCTTCTAATATCTTTTCTAGCTCTTAATCTCGAATACTATAAACTTACATAGGTACCCAATGCTCTTTTAATGATCAAATCCAATGATTTTTTCTGTCTCTGAACACAACCCCATTGACCTATCCACAGCATTCATCACTAATCACCACCATCTCAATCTGTATACACTTTTCTCTCTGGTTTCAAAGATACCACACTCTCTCAATGTCTCCTCCTTTCTTGACAATTGTTCCTTATGATATTCACAACAACTCTGAGAGGAGGTGAACCACGGAGTATTGTTCCCATTAAAAAGATGAGAAAACTAGGGTAAAAAAAAATTAAGTTACTCACAATTATACAGATAACTAGAGTAAGGGCTAAACCCAGGTAATCTGGATTGGAGTGGAACACTCTACTACCTATTTATTTAACTGTACCTGATACTGTTCTGGTTCATTTTCAAAGATAATAATTCAGGCTACATACTTAAACATACCTATACAGAAAATGATAAAGAGTCTTTAATTTAATTCGCCAAGAAAATCTCTCTGGGGACTAATCATTATAAACCATTCCTCTGTTTTCACAACTCCTCCCCCACACAAATACTCATTTTTTCCTGTGCTTTATGTCATATATTTATCTTTAAAATGAAAATGAATCAAAATTTTACTTTAAAGATTTGATGAGAATTTCATGTTATCTCTTGAGATAACTGGAGATACTCTGGCATTGAAACACAACAGAAGTAGTGTCTCTTTCTCTACATAACCTCATAGCTTAAAGAACTAAATGAATGATGATGTATGGCATTCTCTAACATCAGTTCTTCTTGATTTTCCCACTTCTGTCAGAGGGAAGATCATTCTTCTAGTGAGCCATTATCAAAAGTCAAGTTTTCTTTGACTTCCCCCTTTTCAGCTGCTAGGTCGGACCTCAGTAGCCATTCCTAGATGAATGTGATGGAATGTTATTGTGCTGTAGAAAATGATGAAAACAATGGTTCAGAGAAATTTGGGGAGACTTGTATGAATGTGAGCAGAACCAGGGGAACAATTTGTACCATAACAACAAAAAGACTTAGTCACAGTGATCAACACAATGACTAGCCATGATTCTAGGAGATGCATGATGAAACATGCCATTTATCTCCAGATAGACAAATGATAGACTCAAAAATGCAGACTGTAATGACAAGCAAAGGCGTACTTAGCTCCTTGTTTCAGTTCTATAAGTGCCTTTGAACCTCACCTGTGATTATATCAAATCTTTTTTAGAAACAGAACCTGTGAAGCCCATAGTGGGAGGAACTTGCCAAAGATCTGAATGTGCCAAAGGAAGGATGTAAGAGGAGGGTGGAACAGGGAGAAGCTGATATAAAAGCTCAAGCATTGCTGGGACTGGACAGAACAGGGAAGAAGAACATCTGTGGTGTTGGCACTTTGTCTGTCTGTGCTGATGTTACTTTCTCAGACCTGTCTGATGATAGAGGATGTTGCTGCTTTTTCAGAAGCCCTGGGACCTTACTGCTGGTTTAGAAGCCCTGAAAGAGGACTTTCTTGCTGTCTGTTCACAGAAGTCCTAAAGGAGGGTTTTACTGATGTTTTCAGAGGTCCTGGGACATTACTGATGATTTGTGTTGACTTCTCAGACAGAGACCCTGTCTGCTGGTCTGTGTTGATTTCACAGGAAGAAAGTGAATTGAAGATAGTGCCAGCAATGTGTGAACATTGTCATAACTCTGCTAAACTTGATGTGTGGAGTTGGACCAAGAACTGAACTAGGAGCTGGAACAGGAGCTAGACCTGGAGCTGGACCAGGAGCTACCTGGAAGCTATCTACCTGTGAATCCAGGTGATGGTTGGGTGAATTCAGACAAGAGCTGGGAGCATGGAAGAGGAGCCATGGAGTTGGGGAGTCAGCCTGGAGTCAAGATGAAAGGACATTTCCTTGGGTACTTAGTGCTGACTTACAAGATCATGATTTACTGTGACCTAGGGGTAGGAGACCTTTGTACTTTGTATTTTGTACTCTTTGATGGATGGTTGCTCCTTAAGGATGACTGAGGTAAGGATGATTGGAAGCAGTCTCCAATCAAAATGAAAGAAGATTTTATATGGGTACTTTATGCTGATTGATTCAGATTGTGATTTACTGAATGATATCTTTTGTTTAAGAGTATGTGGCCACTTTAGTAGTAAGTTATTATATTATATCACTGTGAATGTTGAACTTCAGTTTCTGTGAATGTTTTGCTTTAGTTTATTGCTGAATAAATAGAGAGTTCACTAGACTATGAGATCAGAGCCTTAAAGGTATTCACAGCAGCAGTCCTCAGGAGAGCTGCTCGTACTTGGCTTTATACAGACTGAAACATTTTCTTTTCTTTTTTGAACATAGCTGATATGGAGCGGAATCCTCTCTTCAAATTAGAATCCTTTTTAAAGAGTTGCCTATATTACAAAGATGTTCAGTGACTCGCCTAGGGTCACATAGTCAGTATAATATATGTTAGAGTTGGTATCTGAACCCAGATCTGCATGTCTTCAAGGCCAGCTTTCTATCATTTAAGCCATTCTGTCTTTTTCTTTGCATTGAAGAGATGTTTAATTCATGCTTAATGAATTAAAAGGCAATCACTAGTCATCTCAACTTTTGTCTTGCCACTGGACTTTGACGACTCTCGAGGACAGAGAGGCTGAAAACTTGGCACAACTCTACCTCAGTTAAAATCAACTCACATGGAAGTCAAGGCATCACCCTCATGATGTCATTGGTCCTCTTCAAGAATGAAGGATGAACAACAATGAATTAAAAGGAATGTCATCAGATATAACATAATCTATAATGTCATATGTAGAGAGATTAAGTTAGAGAATTCTATCATAAATTGAAATGATTCCTTAATTTATCTCATCTGATTTACAGTATCCATTTGTATCTTAGACCATAGTTCTAAAAATTTGTCCTTATAAAAAAATTGTTTCTTTTATAAATTTATCTTACTTAGGATATGATTGCCCTTAATTACTAATCCAAATGAATGAAGTTTTACAATATTTGCATTCATTTCAACTAGTCATATTGGACACAGAATGCATGAGGTTTGTTCCAATTTGGCAGGGTACATTTGGGGAATCTGGACAATCTACAAAATGGTGGTGGGTTGCTGTTGAGTTTTTGTTGTTGGTTTTGTTTTGTTTTTAACTGGAAGAGGCACATGAAAAGACTGAAATAGTTTGGAATGGAAAAACAGCAAGCTGCTTCATTATTATGTTCAGAGTAAAACCTGGCTCCAAACTTGGAGATTTAAAAACTCTTTCCCTACAGTTGATAGTGGGTATAAAACGCAGAGATAATGATAAGAGTTTAATTCTCATACGAGCTGTCAGTTCTGTAAATTCTCTTTTTTTGAGAAGGGTATAATATTTTAGAGTTTGGATCAAAATGCCAGTTAACATTTCTGGGGATTGAAAGAGTTATGAAACATGACTCAGGAAGAACTGAAAGCTAATGATTTCCTTGGTCAAGTCACTCGACAAAAAGAAACACACAGGCCTCTATTTTCTAGTGCAGATACCAGAAGGATATTGATTTATGGGAAAGATTTCACATTTTGCAGCTTAATTTGGATGAAGGGGTTAATAAAAATGACAATGATGATGAAGAAAATAAGTAGTTATTGTTTATATAATTATAAACTATTTATTTAATAATTTAAGGTTTGCAAATTGCTTTATGAATATCTCTTTTTATCCTCACAGCAAGCTGGGGAGGTAGGTGACATCATTATCTTCATTTTACAGATGAGGTTACAGACAGAGGTTAAGTTACTTGCCCAGTGTCACGCGGCTGGTAAGTGTCTACAGCAGAATATGAATTCAGATCTTTCTGACTCTAGCTCCAGGATTCCATTCATTGGCACTAATCTGGAAGGACAGGAAGGGATAGTCTACGATCTTGAGCTTTCAGGACTTTTCTTGTCATTTTCTATTTCATTTGATATTGTGTCAAAGTTAGAACTGTATTCATTGAACACCTACTTGTGGAGGTGACTTGTCCTGCTTTTCTGAGGATAGAAATTCTTTTAAAAATATTTTTTCCTGGTAGCAAGCCAGATCCATGACTCAGCACCTTTGGAAGCTCACCAGGAAATGATTGCTTAGATGACATTATGGAAACTCCAACTGCCAGCATGTGTTTAAACATTTAACAGGACCCTGTAAGAATTTCCCAACAAGGTATATCCTTCTTAACAGGTCAAAATGCAGTTTTCTGAAGTAATATGTCCATTAAAAATTTAAGAAGAGAAGCACTGAAAGTTATTTGATTCTTTTTGTGCTGAAATTTAAGAGAAGATTCCACCAAGATGTGTTTTAATCTGGTTTATAAAGAAATTAATGCACAAGATAAGCATAATTTTGCACAAAACAGACTTTGCCAGATCCATACTTCTACAATGCTCATTCTGCAGGACCATATTAGGGCTGAAAATTGGGGGCAACTGCATTCCTTTCAAGGTCAAGAGAGATGATGAAGATGATAATGCACAAATGTATTTAGAAGCAGTAACTAATCAGGTACCTTGACACAGTCAAAGACAGGCTTTCAGGAGAATTCAGAATAAACTGATTTCACTAGATAAAAAAGATTTCACTAATATTAGCTGCTATAGAAGAATTCACTGTAAGTTTAAGGCAACCTAGTCTGTCATAGAAAGGGAGATCTGGTTTAAGAGTGTTTGATGACTTAAAGAGCCTTTTGAATCTATCTGATGGTCCCTTTTCTCTTCCCTGAAACAATTCCACTATAATGGACTGGGGACTTCAAGTATAACATGCTACTTGAGAACTACTCTGCTCTCACAGAAGCTATTTCTTCTCACATAAAGAAACAGAAGGATGTTGACTTCATTGGGAGGAAAAAAATAAGAATCTGGCTCTTTATAATCCAGGATATATTCTCCTTGCCAAAAAGGACATTGAAATTTTTGTGAACTATTGACCTTGTTTTCCAGAAAGAACTCCTGTCTAGATGGTTATATCTTTGTGGGTTGTGATCATATATGCCTTGTGTTTCTTTGGCATCTTTCACAAGCATATGGTGGGTACTCAATAAATACTTATTTGGTTTGGCTGACACCTGCTGTCTATCTTTCAGGGGCTGCCTTAGTTCCACATAATGTTATGACTGGGTTTATTTGACAGTGGTAAAACTGAATCAACCCAAAGCTTCAATATTTTATTTCATTGTGGGGATTGATATTTTTATTCCTATCAAAATTATTTATTTTTCAGTTGTTTCAGTCATGCCTTACTCTTCAGGACCCCTATTTGGGGTTTTCTTGGCAGAGATACTGGAGTGGTTTGCCATTTCCTTCTCCAACTCATTTTACAGATGAGGTAACTGAGGCAAACAGGGGTAATTGACTTGCCCAGGGTTACACAGCAGGATTTGAACTCAGGTCTTCCTGACTATAGGCTAGGCCTCTATCCACTGCACCACAGAATTGCAAAGTATGTGGAATGTTTAGGTGAAGTGAAATCCTCATTTCAGTCAACTAAGTTCTGAAAAAGTAAATATTGATTCACGCTAAATATAACTTGACAAAGAGTGAAGTAGCAAGGAACAGTGGAGAGGTTATTATATCTTAAGTAAAAGGATGTGGGGTCAAATGCCAGCTGTGCCACATCTGTAACCTGTGTGACTTTGGTCAAGTCACTGGGCCTCGGTTTCCCTATCTGTAAAATCAGTAGGTCAGGCTAGAAGCTTCTGAAGACCCTTGCAGCAACAGATGTTCTTATGACCTTTTGGGACTCAGTTTTCGCATTTGCAAAGTGACAGGTAGGACTAAAATCTTCTAAGATCCCTTCGAGCTCTAAATCTATAGAGTATTAGCTACTAGTAAAAAATGTGATTATAAGACAACTCTCAATGATTCCAGATGAATTTGCTTTAGTATAGTCTCATATATAGACTGTTGTACAGTTGTTTTTCAGTTCTGTCCAACTCTTCATGACCCCATTTGGGTTTGGCTTTGTTTGGTTTTTTTGACCCAAGATATTGGAGTGGTTTGCCATTTTTTTCTCCAGCTCATTTTACAGGTAAGGAAACCCAGGCAAGCAAGTTTAAGTGACTTGCCCAGGGTCACACAAATAATAAGTGTCTGGGGCTGGATTGGAACTCAGTAAGAGGAGTCTTTTTGACTCCAGGCCTGGCACTTTATCCACTGTGCTATCCATCCTCCCTTAGTATAATCTAGCCCTAGTCCACCCTGAAATAGAAATGATTATTTCACTCACAAATGCTAACAAACATAGCTTTGAACGCTTAGCCTATGAGACCATTTGGTGAACTGGAATGAAATAATAATTTCCTTTCAACAGTGCTTACATGAAAAGATAAACCTCTCCTATGGGGAGTCAGGGATTTTCCAAGTATTCAGCCCTCCACTAGCAATAGACATGTCTGGAGACCCTTGAGAAAACAAGTTCCTATAGAAACATCCTTGTCTCCACACCCTGTAAATCACTGAGCACAAGATCTGAGGCTTGATGAGTTGTAGATTATTCTTTGCTACTATGCTGTATTCCCATTTCAGTGCTCCTTGAACTGCCTGCCAAGGCTGCCAAATAAATGAGTTGTGATTCCTCAGTTGGACACCCTAAATATGTTGCATAAATAAAAGCTAATCAACACCTTTTCATACCAGTGAGAAAGGTTGCTGTGGGACAAGAAAAAGGTATACTCCCTACTCTGCTTTGATGTATGCTGTGGCTTAGAGGGGAGAGACTATTTTCTTAAGTTTGTAGCAATTTTTTAAAGCTTTTGGCATATTACTATATATAATCCATTACAAAATGGAGAATGATCCAGATTCCCTGAGTGCAGGGACATTACTGGACATTGATTCAGTAATGCAAATAAGAAATAACCTCTGCTACTTCAGGACAGAATCTAGGGGAATGAATTCTCTAGAATATTTGCAGATTCTAGGGATACCTATCTATCAAGGTGGCCATTTCTGACTTCTGTGCTGCTGTAGCTGCTCCTTAAAGAAAACAAAACCTTATAAAAAGGGATTGTTTCTCTCCATTTGAGAGTGAATGAACTTTGGGGTCATGTGTTACAGGAGTGTAAAATAAAGGCATGAGCCCCCCCACTCCATGGAGGTATAAATATAAGATATTATAGAGATGATTGTCATCAAAGTTTTTGTAATTATCTCCTCAGCACTGGAAAAGCCAAACTCTAACTCTCTCTCTCTCTCTCTCTCTCTCTCTCTCTCTCTCTCTCTCTCTCTCTCTTCCAGATGTTTGGCTTCATTGGTGTAAGAAATTCCCACCGCGGGGCGGCTAGGTGGCGCAGTGAGTAAAGCGCTGGCCCTGGAGTCAAAAGGACCTGAGTTTGGATCTGGCCTCAGACACTTAACACACACAAACCTAGCTGTGTGGCCTTGGGCAAGTTACTTAACCCCAACTGCCCTCCAAAAAGAAAAAAAAAGAAAGAAATTCCCACTGAGGAAACCCTCTCTACCAGTGAGGATCAGTAACTGTTCTGTAACTAATAATCTTCAAGAGTTGCCCTAGTTAGTAGGAGATCCAATGACTCACTCAGGGTCACACAGTCAGTATGTACCAGAACAAAGGCTTAAATCCAGGTCATGACTCCAAAGTCAATTCTCTATTCCTCTTATTCGACATGCAATGCTGTTATCTTTCTTTCTTTTTTTCTTTTCCCAAATGCTTTATTAACTTCTGGTTTACATCATTCATTTCCACCAGATTTTGAGTTACAATTTTTTCCCCATTTTCCCCCTACCCATCACCCCAGAACAGTAGTCCCACAGGATATCCCTTCATCCAATCTGCTCTCTCCCATATCTTCTCCCTTACCCGCTTCGACTTTTCCAGTAGGGCAAGGTGAATCTCTGTGCCACAATACCTGTAGATCTTATTTCCCAATTATATGTAAAATAGTATTAATAATAGTATTTATATATTTTTAAACATTTGATTTTAAAATTTCGAATTCCAGATTCATTCCCTTCCTCATTGTCACCCACCCTTACTGGGAAGATAAGCAACTCAGTATATGATTTACATATGCTGTACAGCTATGCAAAACATTACCATAATAGATATATTGTAAAAGACTGACTATATTTCCCTCCCTCCTATACCACCTCCCACTTGGGTCTATTCCCTACTTTGATCCTGTCCCCTTTCAAAAGTGGGTGCTTCCAACTTCCCTCCCCCACCAGCCTGCCCTCCCCTCCATTATCCTCCCTTTCATCCCCTTCCCTCCTACTCTCCTGTAGGGTGAGATACCCTATTTAGTATGTATGTTCTCTCCCTGATCCAAATTCAATGAGAATAAGGTTTTGCCTGTTTGCCTTCCTGTTCTTCCCCTCCCTTGCAACCATTTTCCCTTGCCTCTTCTATATGAGATAGTTCTTTCTCTCACATCTCCTCTCATTATATTACTCCCTCACCTCTTAATTTCACCTTTTAAGTATCATCCTTTCCTATTACATTCGACCTGTGCCCTCTATCTATGTATACCTGAAAACATATATACATACATTCACACATATGTATTCAGATGCCCATATACCCTTTTTCAACTATTTTCATACTAAGAAAAGTTTCATCAGTTACAATGATTATTTTTCTATATAGGAATGTAAAAAGTTCAACTTTGATAAGTTCCTAATGATTTCTTTTCCCTGTTTACCCTCTCAAGAATCTCTTGCTTCTTGTATCTGAATGTCAAATTTTCTATTCAACTCTGGTTTTTTCCTCAAGAATGCTTGAAAGTCCTCTCTTCCACTGAATAACCATATTTTCCCCTGAAACATGACACTCAGTTTTGTTGGGTAGGTGATTTTTGGTTTTAATCCCAGCTCCTTTGCCCTCCAGAATATCATATCCCATGCCCTTCAATCCCTCAGTGTAGAAGCTGCCAGATCTTGTGTTATCCTGATTGTGTTTCCACAATATTGAAATTGATTCTTCCTGGCTGCTTGTAGTATTTTCTCCTTGATCTGGGAATTCTGGAACCTGGCTATAATATTCCTAGCAGTTTTCTTTTTGGGATCTTTTTCAGGAAGTGATCAGTGAATTCTTTTAACCTTTATTTTGCCCTCTGGTTCTAAAACATCAAGGCAATTTTCCTTGAGAATTTCTTGAAGCATGGTTTCTAGGTTCTTTCTTTGATCATGGTTTTCAGGTAGTCCAATAATTTTTAAATTATCTCTCCTGGATCTATTTTCCAAGTCAGTGGTTTTTCCCATGAGATATTTCACATTGCCTTCTATTCTTTCATTTGTTTTAATGTGCTTAACAGCATCTTGATTTCTCATAAAGTCATTAGCTTCCATTTGCTCTAGTCTAATTCTGAAGGAATGATTCTCCTCAGTGAGCTTTTGAGATTCTTTTTCCATCTGGCAAATTCAGCTTTTTAAGGCATTCTTCTCCTCATTGACTTTTTGAGTTTCTTTTGCCATTTGAGTTAGTCTATTTTTTAAGGTGTTATTTTCCTCAGTCAGGCTGTTGACTCTCCTTTCATACTTTTCTTGCATCTTCCTCATTTTTCTTCCCAATTTTTCCTCAACTTCTCTTATCTGCTTCTTAAGGTCCCCTATAGCCTGTAAACAGCTTGTATTTTCATTTGGGGCTTTTGGTGTAGGAGTTCTGACCTCATAGTCCTCCTCCTGTTCCATGCTTCGATCCTCTTTGCCCCCAAAATAGGAGTCTAATGTTGAATTTTTCTGTTTATTTTGTTTCCTTTGCCTAGACATGTTGCCACTCAGTTACTTGACTTTTGGGTTTGTTGCCACAGTAGGACTCTGCCACCAGCCAGGGGAGCTTCAGTCCCAAATGCTGGGGTTTTCTCCACTGCTGGAGGTATTAGTTGGATATCATCTCTGAAGCCTCCACACACTCTGGCAGGCTGGTCACATACCCTAAGACCTCTACCCCAGACCACAATACAGATCCAAGAAGGTTAAGGCAAGAGCAATTACCACCCAGACCGATCGCCATGTCCCCCCACAGGCTGCAGACCAGGAGCTTAAGCTGCCACATGACTTTGGCTATGCTGAATTGTCTCAGCAGCTTCTTGCCACCAGGGAAAGAGGCCTACACCTCCCAAGTACTGGTCCCAAAGTCCATAGGGCACTGACCTCTCACTTTGTCCCTGGCATCTATGTGTTGATGATTCTGGAAATGCCATAGCTGCTAGTGTTCTGGAGTCTGTCCAGTCAGTTGATGGTCCAGCCACCCTGGGGCTAAAACCTCGGACTCAAGCAGGCCTGGACTTGGCTCCCAGAGTGCTGTGCTGGCAGCCAGTCTGCCTGGCTGTCCTCAGTGGGAGGTTAGCTTCTCTGTGTCATTTTGTGGGTTCTGTATCTCCAGAGTTTTTTCAGAGTCCCCATTTATATATATTGGAAATGGTGTGGGCTAGAGTGCTGATGAAGTGCTGTTTCTATTCCACCATCTTGACTCTGCCCTCTTGCTGTTATCTTTCTATATATGCAAATTAAATAATATTAAATGATGGGGTACAGGCTCTGGGAAACTCCTTGAATTCTGATGAATCTTCCCACTTGATGAAGCATTTGCCTGAGGCCATAAGCCTTCCATTATCACTAGGCCCAAATCTGTTACTCTTAACCTAGCCTAGCCCTCCATCTTCTAGCTATTTCCTACCTTTGATCTAATCAAAATATCTCTACCCAAATCTGTTACCCTTAAACTAGCCTAGCCCTCCATTGTCTGTCATCTTCAGGTAGCCTTCAGCTATTTTCCACTCTTAATCCCATTCCTGGAGTCTGACCTCAGTTTCATCAAAGATTCTCTTTAGCCTCCTCCTCAAGACCCTCCCCAAACTCCTCCTCTAGATGACCCCTAGATCTCTTCCACAGTCTTTCTATATATAAGATCCATCCTGCCTCTATGAGGGTGTAAGAGTAATCTAGCACAGACTCACTCTGTGTCAGTTTATTCTGGCCTGCTGGTCAATACAAAATTCACGAGTTCTTAGATTCCTTAAAAGTCTATCCATTATGGTGAATCTTTAATAAACTTTGCTTTCCTTTGGCTGAGAAAAGACTTGAGTCTAATTCATTCAGCAGGACCTGGAGTGTTGGTATTCTGGTGTCTGGAAAACCCTAAACCTCAATACTAATGATCATGACAATGTACATATTCTAATTTGATTCTTACAACAACCCTGTAAGATAGGTGTTATTTTTATTCATATTTTTATAAATGAGGAAACTAAGGTTTGGAGAGGTTCAGTGACTTCCCAAGAGTCACAGGAACAAGCAGAGAACAATGTGAAACCAAAAAATAGTTCTGACTGAAAGACACACTTTGGTTATTTGGAAATTTTAGTATTTTTTGTGTGTGGATGTACGCTCATGTATGTGTGTGAGTGTGAGTGTGTGAATTCTCACAGTTTTTCAATTTATTTTCCATGGGTAGACACAGACTTAATGAAATGCCCCAACATCAGCCTATGGCTACATGTGGAATAATGAAAAAGGAATATTTATAATTTAATTAGAGAGAAAAGTAAAATGCTCCTGGAAAGAAGCTTTTCAATTGGTTATTCCCTGGAGTGTTTTGAGAAATAAATAGAAAAGCAGTGTATGTTTTTAAAAGGAAATTTTAACTTAAAAAATAAAGTATATAGAATTTGGTCTCAAAATGATAAGTCAATTTTGAAAGCCTTTACATTTGACTTTAAATTCTGAATTCTTGAAATAATGAAAGGATGTATTTTTATGCAAATCCATCAATAAAAAGTAAAAAAAGAGGTGAGAAATAATTCCTTTATCTATAAAAGACTTAATACTAATATTAGAAGATACTGACACATTGAAAAAATATTGTTCAGCTATGTTCTATGTAATTCACTACCCTTAATGCAACAGCCAAGGTTGAGGTAGAAAAGCTAAACTGGAGATGACCAATATCTTTGTGTTACACACTTATACAACAGCCTGGGTGTCCAGGAGGTAGCTCTGTACTGAGAGAGATGATCACCAGTAATCTAGTGGATTTTCTAGTAGGGGATTCGCTTACATTAAGACCCACTCCATCCATAAGGATAAGCTCTTGGCTTTGAAGTAGGCTCTCTGATATACTTAAGAAGTGTAATTCCTGTGACCACGATATAAAATGGAAGGTACTACTAAATTCAATTGCTTACCTAGAGAATTGAGACTTTCTGTTCTTCAGGAGGAAAAAGAGAATATTAATAACATCTTAGACGTGACTGGTCACTTTAATTGGCACTCACAGTTCTACCTATTCAATAATCAGAAGGCTTTCTCTGTTATGGCCAAAGGATTATAAAACTGTGCACTCTCTGATCCAGCAATAGCATTGCTAGGTCTATATCCCAAAGACATCCAAAAAAAAAAAAGGAGAAAGGACCCACATGTACAGAAATATTTATAGCAGCTCTTGGGCTAAATAGGCTGTGATATATGGTTGTAATGGAATATTGTTGTGCTATAAGAAATGACAAGCAGGATGATTTCAGAAAAAACTTGGAAAGACTTATATAAACTGATGCATAACCAAGTGAACAGAAGGAACCAGGAAAACACTATACACAGAAACAGCCATTTTGTTTGATGAAGAATTGCAAATGACTTAGCTATTCTGAGCAATAGAATGATCCAAAACAATCCCAAAGGACTAATGATGAAGCATACTATCTGCCTCCAGAGAAAGAATTGATATTGTTTGAATACAGACTGAAGCATGTTATTGTTCTCTGTCTTTCAGTTTTTCTTCTTTCAATCAAAGTCTTCTTATACAAAATGACTAATGTGGAAATATTTTACATAATTACACATGTATAACCTATATATGATTGTTTGCTGTCTCAGAAAAGAGGGAAGGGGAGGAAGGAAGAGAGGATAGAATTTATAACTCAAATCTTTAAATAAGCAGGTTTTTAAAAAATGCTGGGGGGAGGGGAAGGCTTCCTCCATACCCAAGGTATTACAGAAGTATTTCTCAGGTTATAGCTTCCCTATCATTCATCCAAATAAATTTTGAGTTTGAGAGCAAGTTACTCAAAGAGTAAAGAGAGAGGGGAAAGAATCAGTAAATGTAGAACTACATCATTCCATTCACAAGTATAGGCAGAGCATCTGAAATACATGCTACTGAACATACTGGAGATACTGAGGCCTGAGAAGAAATTATCAATGCATTTAGCATATAGGTTGGTTTATGAATACATGTCAACAACGCCACCAAGGAATGATAACAAAGACTTTATATATGTTTCAATATCAGCATAAGATCTGCGTGCCTACTGAGTTGTGATGCTGGCAAAAGCAGGCTTTAATCAAGGAAGACAAGGCTCTTCACACTAAAAGCTTCCACCTTTTATTCTACTTCTGAGAGGATCCTTTCTTTTCCTACAAGAGTCAGGATTCTGAGAAGAGTTTGCTCCCCAAATGAAAGGAGGGATGAGATTATTAGATTGTTTTTATTCAAGAAACAAGTATTGTGATTTTTTTTTCTTTGATCATTTCTGTGATGATAAAATGTTTTGCTACTGTAATGTTTTCCTTTCCTAGATCTATTAGTACAATAAGCAAATAAAAAGTTAGTATTGTGTTAACGCTAGAGGTTCCAGTTTTCTGGCTAGGTAGAGGCAGAACAAGCCAGACTATCAACACTGAGAATATCCCATGAGTTTCACCAAAGTCTGAAAAGGATTCCTACAAGCTACATTAAAAAGATATTACTATGTTATATATATATATATATATATATATATATATGTTATATATATATATATATGTTATATATATATATATATACATACATACATATATATGAATATAAAAGAGTAAAAAGTGAAAAAGGTTTTAATTATGTTATTATATTTTTATCTATATTTTCTGAGTATAATTTCAGTATATATTTTTTACTATAAAATTGCAAAAATAATTTGATTATTTTAAGAAGAATTTCATTAGGATGGATATTCACTTTTCTGAAACAGACTGATGAATCGTTTATGAATTGAAAGATGGCTTTCAAAAGTTGCTATGGATGAAAAAAATCACCCCCAATTCAATAAAAAAATTTTTCCAATGAACAAAAAACTATTTTATCTTTCCCAATATACCTGCCCCAAGCCCATTAAAACAAAACAACACACAGACAAAATCTTTATAACAAATAGTTATATATATATATATATATATATATACATATATATATATAACAAATAGTTATATATATATAATTAGTCAAGCAAAGCAAATTCCCTCACTCGTATAGTGCCAAAGCAATATTCAAAAGGCCCACAGTAACTATAAATACATTCCCATGGTTCTTAATCACAAAATATGACAGACTCTCCATATAGAAGACAGAAGCAAAACATTCATTCAGACACCAGAAAACTAAATTCCAACAAGAGGAAACTAAATCCATAATAGCAACATAGAAGTAATGTACCACAATGTAGCAGAGAGCCACACCATCCTTTAGCCTTGCTACAAACCAACACAAGACCAATATTTATTCACAAGTCTATCTGTCTCCCTTGGAAGCATCCTCTCCTCCCAACCATCTAGCTTGTTCTGACTCCCAGATGCCTGTGGGCTCTGCTCCATCCTTCAGCAAATTCCTCCCACCATAGGCTTTATGTGATTACCTTCAGCCTATTGGGGGCAGAGTTTATTTTCAAAGCAGTGAAAATCTTCAAATTCCATTCCCATTACCACTGGTCATTTCCAAAACAATAGATTTATCATTCTGTACTCCATAATCTTACTGTCAGCTAGCATATTTTATTATTGGTCCTCTGGAATCATGCTTGGTCACTGTACTGATAATAATTCTTAGGTTATTCAAAATAATTTGTTTTTTACAATGTTGCTGTTATCAATACACATTGTTCTCATTTCATTTTGCATAGTTTATTCAAGTCCATCCCAGGTTTCTCTGAAACTGTCCCTTTCATCATTTCTTACAGCACAACAAATAGTATTCTATTACATTCATATCTGAAAGTATGTTCAACTGATAGGCATTCTCTTAGTTTCCAGTTCTTTGCCATTGCAAAAAGAAAGGTTAAAAATATTTTTATAAATATGTTTCCTCTTCCTCTTTCATTGCTCTCTTTGGGGTAGAGGCATGGTCAGTTTTGTGGCTGGGCTCTCAGAATTTAGCTAGGCTAGTATTACAGTAGAAGAAACACTGTCTGGCCATATTGGAAGACTTTAGGTTAGGACAGTCTTTACAATTCAGCTTTTTGTCATTAAGGTGGAGCATAGTCAAATGACTAGAGCACTGGATGTGGAATCAGGAAGGCTTGGGTTCAAGTCCTATCTCAGATACTTACTTACTAGAAGACATTATCCTGAGCAAGTCAATCAACTGCTCTGCACCTTGCTTCCTTCATCCGTAAAAGGAAGATGTTTGACTCAGTGACCTTTCGGGTGTCTTTTAGTTCTAAATCTATGATACTATGAATCAATAATTTAATTGTTATATTCCATAAAATATTAAATAAAACCAGACATCAACACAACAATGAGATACCAACTGATGAAGTAACATCCTTTTTTCTTTCACTCTTAGAAAAAAGGAGAGGGGAAATATGATTCTGAATCGATTTTTATCTCCTCCTATCAAGTAGGCTACTGACCATTGCACCATACTATCAGACCAGCAAACAAGAGATATGATAACTTATTTTATTTTTATTTTAAATTTTCAAAGTTGTAAATGCTGCAACCATTAAAACAAATAACAATTTTGTTTTCGACTGGACCTGTGATTTCATTGGTATAAATTTCATTCAAATAAATAACAGAATAAAAATGGCTATATTTAAATCCATACACCAGGACTTGGAAAAGTATAATCATATATAGTAGCCTAAAGCTCAGAGAGATTGGGAAGTACCAGTTTGTAAGTAACAGCAGTGGGGTGGGATTTGAACCTATGTCTTCCTGATATCTGATGTAGTAGACTATTCACTAAAAGGCACTGTTTCTATATAAACTCATAAGCTCCAACACTAACTAGACCAGAAGTGTCAAACATGAACCTCCTACTTATGTGTGGCTCACAACACTTTTGAGTGCAGATTAACATGTTATTCAAAAAACAAATAGGAATATAATGCTACATAGAAAATGTTAATTTGTAGGTTTTCTTAGTCAATATGTGGCATATAGAGATCTGTTTCTACAGTTTGACACTACTGGGCTAGACCATCCTTCACTTATATGAAAAAAAGAAACCTTTGGGGACAGCTAGGTGGCACAGTAAATAGAGCACCAGCTCTCAAATCAGGAGGACATGAGTTCAAATATGACTTCAGACACTTAACACTTACTAGCTGTGTAACCTTGGGCAAGTCACTTAACCCCAATTGCCCTGTCTTCCCCCCTCCAAAAAAAATAAACAAAAAAGAAACCCTTATAATACCTGTCAGATGAAATATGAAAACCCCAGAGAACATGTTTAAATGGGGGGAAAAAACATTCCTCAACTGAGATGAATCACCAGGCTTCTTGGAACTCCAGAACACAAGTGAAACAATTTAGACCTTTCCTTTAGATTCACTTTCATACACTGGAAAATATGTTGGAAAATATTAATTGGGCATGACAGTGTCATGTTTTCTCTAGTTGATCAAAGAAATTTTATTTGTTCAAAGTTTAAGGGGTGTGTGTATATGGCGGGGAAACAATGAATCTATGCTGGAGATTAGAAAGCTATGTTAGGGTAATAAGCATATCCAGCTTCAGACAATTAGTGCAGCCCAATTACAGTTTCATTTGTCTTTGGAAGTTTTTGTTAAATTAAAACAGTAATCAAGTGAGTCATTTCTTGGGAGATTTTCTAGGAAAGCATGCAGCCAAGCTTAGATTTCCTTTTAGTACAACACTTGTCTTAATTAAACATGACTCACTAAAAAAAAAAAATAGGGAAAATAATAGCAGTTTGCAGCATTTTATTATTTATAAAACACGTCTCCCCACAACAGGGAGTTGAACTAAATATTATCTGCAGTTTATAAAATTCATGCTATTTAAAATTAAGAACATAAAAAGAAAACCTCAAAGCAGTAAACTCTACAGTGATTAGACACATGGAGCTCTGTTGGTGTGAACAGTTCCTTTTTCTAGTAAATTCTTTGAGACTGTCAGGATGTTGAAAATAGCCAAAAATGAATGGGCAAGTACCACTGTAGTCTATAAATGAATAATAACTAGAACTAACATGACTTTCTATATAACAGTTAGCCTCAGAGGACAGATATTGAAAGTCCTATTAAATAATACCTAAAAAAATCCTTTGTTTCTTCTGATTTAATAAAAACAAAATTAAATCCCATAAAGCATCCTGCTAGAATACTTGATATATGTTATATGTCTGGCCTGATTAAGTAACTTCCTCCCTACAGTACATATAGGAGTAATAATTATTGAATGCAGTATGCCTTCCATCTAGTAAAAGAAAAACCAATGGTAAAATGTTAAGAATTGTGGGTCCAATCCTTTGTTTTTAGAATGGTCTAAAGAGGGAATACCTACCTCTAAAGTAATATTAATAGTACATGAATAAGTAATATTCATGGTCTCAGAATCACATATAACTTTTTGTGAACTTGCTGTGGAGGACTATTTTAATAAATTTTTGAATAAGGCATTTCTTGACATAGGGGGTAGAGAATTTAGGAGGAAACTGGAAGAATCAGGGAGACATGCTTCTAACACATGCAGGCTATGTGATTCTAGACAAACCTCTGAACCTCTTCATTTCCCAGGTCACTCTTTACCACCAATGAAATCACAGGTCTGGACAAACAATGCATTCCTGATAACTAATTTCTTTTTTTTTTTTTTTAAAGCAATTGGGGTTAAGTAACTTGCTCAAGGTTACACGGCTTAGTCATTATTTATGTGTGGGTGCTCATTTTCTGAGGCCGGATCTGATCTCGGGTCATCCCAACTCCGAGGCCGGCGCTCCTACTCACTGCGCCACCTAGCCGCCCCTTTAGGGCAATTGGGGTTAAGTAACTTGCCCAAGGTTACACGGCTAGGTTTTTGTTTGTGTGGATTAAGTGTCTGAGGCCAGCTCCAAACTCAGGTCCTTCTGACTCCAGGGCCGGCGCTCTATTCACTGCGCCACCTAGCCGCCCCCGATAACTAATTTCATGGTGATTACATATTTGTATTAGCCACCCAATCTATAAAATATTTCAAACCCAGTATTGAATATCTGATGTGAATTCTCATTAATTTTATCCAGAAAAGCCTGGATAATACTTCTAGAAATCTCTGAAATTTAGAAAAATCATATATTTCAAACAGTGTACTCATCATTAAAAGGTCATAAAGTTGTCTATGGATATTTGAGCCAGGTAGAAAAGGAATGTCATGAAAACCTTTCTACTGCATCCCTCTCCCTTCTCCCCTCAACCATTAACCATGAATTTCAAGATAAACTATGTCAGAAGTGGTATTGGGTACTCAGCAAGCATTCAGATTTTATATTGGATCAATAACATTTTGTTGGGTTTGACATTGGGATAATCATTATGCCCATAAAAAATGCTTCTGGTGATAGCTAAATATAGGATCAACATGAAAAAATTTAAAAAGAAAAAAATGTATCTTGGAGTTTGAATTGAGGGGCGGAGCCAAGATGGCGGAGTAGAAACAGCTCATCCAAGCCACTCTGCCCCCACATTCCCCCCAAACGATGTAAAAGGGGACTCTGAACAACTTCTGGAGCCCCAGCACCCACAGAACGACACAGAGAAGCTAAACTCCCGCTGAGGATAGCCCAGCAGCCCTGCAGGAAGGACCAGCGCAGTGGTCTGGGACCTGGCAGCATGCAGCGCGCAGAGCGCAGGAGCCGAGCCGAGCCGAGCCCAGGTCGGCATGAGCCGAGGTTTTAGCCCCAGGGTGGCAGGGCCAGCAGCCAGCTGGAGGAACCCCAGAACACCAGGAGCTGTGGCGACTCCAGAATTATCAACATAGACTTGCCTGGGACAATGTAAGAGGTTAGTGTCCTATGGACTTTGGGACTGGTATTAGGGAATGCGTCGGCTCCCTCCCCTGGGGGCTAGAAGCCGCTGAGGACAAACGCCATTTTGTAGTTTTCAGAGGCAGCTCCTACTCCCAGCCTGCAAATTTGTAGGGAGATCCAGCAATCAGTCTTGGGGGGTAATCGCTCTTGCTTTAACCTCCCTGGATCTGGATTGTGATCTAGGGTGGAAGTCGTGGGTGGGTTACAGCTTGCCAGAAATGGAAGTTGCCCCCCACACGTTCGGGACGAAAATTCCTCTATCTGGCCTTAAAGCCATAGTGTGGCAACAAGCCCAAAAGTCAAGGAATTAAGTGGCAACATGCCAAGGCAAAGGAAGCAGAAAAATGCAACCCTAGACTCCTATTTTGGGGGCATAGAGCGGGAAAAGGACTGTGAGGTCAGAAGTCCTGCTCCAAAAGCCCCAGGGGAAAACATGAGTGGGTTGCAGGCCATAGAGGACCTTAAGAAGGACTTTAAAAATCAAATAAGAGAAGTGGAGGAAAAATTGGAAAGAGAAATGAGAAGGATGCAGGAAAAGTATGAAATGAGGGTCAACAGCCTGACTGAGGAAAACAACACCTTAAAAAATAGACTAACTCAAATGGCAAAGGAGGCCCAAAGGGCAATGAGGAGAAGAATGCCTTAAAAAGTCGAATTTGCCAGATGGAAAAAGAATCTCAAAAGTTCACTGAGGAGATTCATTCGTTCAGAGTTAGACTGGAGCAAATGGAAGCTAATGACTTTATGAGAAATCAAGATGCTGTTAAGCAGATCCAAACAAATGAAAGATTAGAAGGCAATGTGAAATATCTCATGGGAAAAACCACTGACCTGGAAAATAGATCCAGGAGAGACAATTTAAAAATTATTGGACTACCTGGAGTCTGAATTGAGAAATATATCCAATGATTTGCTTAATAATAAAATGATAAGTAAATTTCTTTATTCAGGAGAAGATGATTGTCAAATTGTACCCTTAATTGATGTATTCTACTTTGAATGAGGCTGTGATAGTGAGTTCATGAACTCCAGAAGTACGACTGACCCTATATTTATATCTTTCTGGCTTTTTGTCTGTTAAACTTGTTTGCAAGATTTATTTCCTGCAGGTTTAGTACCCTCCCCTAGAGATGACTGATTGCTTAAACAGGATGCAATTCCCTGTCCATGACTGTGATGTACCACCCCTGGACCTGGCATCAACCAAGTTCCAGATGCCAGCTAAAGAACTGACCTCTCGAATGGGACCTTTTGGGGCAGGGACAACTCTACGTCCAATTTCAGTTGGAAGTAGCTATGGAGAAGAGATCTTTGCCCCTTACCCCAAGATTCTGAGCCCCATTCAAGGGGAGAATTGTTGCTTGTGCCCAAGCCCCCACCCTAAGATATTGTTTTATGTGCTTATTTTCTATTATCCTTGTTATATTGTTGAAAAATTCTGTTGACAGCAATTACCCCAATGTTTCTGAGGGATACTGAAAGGCTTTTTGTTTTTACCACCCACTCTGACAGCTAGGCTTGTATTCATTTGTGGGAAGGCTAATGGATGATGTGACTCTCTGCTGCATTGTGGTACATTAACTTCTATGTTGCTATGATGAATTCAGTTTCCTGGTGTTGGGATTTGGTTTTCTGGCATCTCAATAAATGTTTTGCTTTTGTCTTATATATGGACAGTGTGTTATATTTTGTGATTGAGCACCATGAATGTATATTTATAGTGACCATGAGCACTGTGAATATTGCATTGGTGCTACAGTTAGTTATGATATAGTTGTTGTCCTTTTTTCTTGAAGAGAACCAAAATGACATCACTATGTTAAAGTCAAATTACAGTGCATCTTACTATGGCTGATCAGATCAATATGAGCTCAGAATGCCTCACCACAGGTGGGCACAAATGATTCATGTGACTCTATGAGGTGGAGTCTCTAAATTTACATACCCCACATTTCTTTTAAGCTACTTCAATCCTACTTTGCTCATAGAGTACATAGCACCTTCTCTGATGGGTGGTCCTGCGTCAGTGTCTCCCATGTCACACATTCAATTCCAAAGTTGTTAAGAGAGACCTTGAGAGTGTCCTTGGATTGCTTTTTCTGACCACCATGTGAGTTCTTTATAAAAGAGTTGTTTTGGCAAGCTTACATTTGGCATTTGAACAATGTGGCCAGTCCATTGCCCTTGCACTCTGCAGCAGAGTTTGAATGATATAATGGCAGCAGCAATAATAACAGCTAACATTAATAAGGCATTTTAAGGTTTGCAAAAATATCATCTCATTTGATTCTCATTTCAACCCTGTGAGATAGGTACTATTTTATCCTCATTTTACAGATAAGGAAACTGAGTAGATAGAGCTTAACTGAGTAGCCCAGGGTCACACAATTAGTAAGTGCCTGATGCTTGATTTAAACCCAGGTCTTCCTGACATGCAGGTCTAATGATCTAACCACTTTACTACCTAGCTGCCTCACTTAGAAGTCACATTTATATAGCACTTTCAGATTTGGAAAGCATTTCACATATTTTGTATTATTCAATATATATATATATATATATTATCAATGATGCAAATTCATCCTGGCTGACCATGGGAAAATACTACTCTGTTCTGTCACCTGAAAGTTTGGAAAGAAAGAAATAGACACACAAGTACTTGAAAGTCAAAGCCTTAAGCAAGAATGATCAGCAGAGGGGCACCTATGTGGTGCAGTGGATAGAGCACTGATCCTGAAATCAGGAGGACCATAGTTTAAATGTAGTCTCAAATGCTTATTGTGTGACCCTGGACAAGTCACTTAACCCCAATTGCCTCTATTGAAAAAAAAAAAAAGAATGATCAACAGAGACCACAGTTAAATATCCTGATACCTAGAAAACATTACAGTAGGAATATATGGTAGAAACTGAGGAAATAGCACTAGGATGTGTTCTCATTATTTCTGTCTTCATGGAAAGCAATTAGCATGAACCTCCATAAACAAATGTCAGAAAAATGCAACTAATGATAATGATTTGATTCTGACCACTTATCTTAAGACATAAAATTTCAGTTGCACAAGTGGGGAGGAAACTTAAGCAGGACCACATAATTCAGGGAATTCCCTCCTTGAAACACTGCAAGATACTATCTTTTTTTTTCTTTTTTGGAGGTCAGTTGAGGTTAAATAACTTGCCCAAGGTCACACAGCTAGGTTTTTGTTTGTGTGTGCATTAAGTGTCTGAGGCCAGATCCGAACTCAGGTCCTTCTGACTCCAGGGCCGATGCTCTACTCACTGCGCCACCTAGCCGCCCCTACTATCTTTTTTCTAATCTTATATTTGAATTCACAGGATCCTATATTTGGAGATGAAAGGTATTTAGAGGTGACTGTGTCCAAATCCCTGATTCTACAAATGAAAAAACTAAGGGCAAGAGAGATTAAGTGATTTGTCCAAAGTCACACACATAGTAAATATCTGAGATAGAGTCAAATCCAGCTCTTCCTGATTCCTAGTGCTATGCTATACTCCCTATGCCATGCTGAGTTTGTGTGTGCCTCCCTTGGAATCCTCTCATGTGGCATTGCTCTAAAAAGTGGTTTCTTTGTTTTCCTAGGAATGCTGGTATGGAGGAAAGAGTATTTAGAGTCAGAAAACTTGTATCTTACAGCCAGGTATGCTCCTTATTAACTGTCCAGAACAGGGTAGTAACTTCAACAATTTGCTTCTTAGTTTTTTTCAAATTTAAAATAAGGGAGTTGGGCTAGATGTGTTCTAAGGGTCTTTCCAACCCTAAACCTATGACCCTATGAAAGTGGGAGACTTTTGTTAGGAGTTTTAAGAGTTCATGTTTACCTATGGAAAAGTCACTGGGAACTGGCTTCAATTAGTAAGATTTTTAGTGGAGAAATGGAGACTGGCATCAGACAAGGTAGCCTCAGATCTTGTCAAAAATCATGGCTCCCGGGGCGGCTAGGTGGCACAGTGAATAGAGCGCCGGCTCTGGAGTCAGAAGGACCTGAGTTCGGAGCCGGCCTCCGACACTTAATCCACACAAACAAAAAACCTAGCCATGTAACCTTGGGCAAGTTACTTAACCCCAATTGCCCTAGAGGGGCGGCTAGCTGGTGCAGTGAGTAAGAGCGCCGGCCTTGGAGTTGGGATGACCCGAGATCAAATCCGGCCTCAGAAAATGAGCACCCACACATAAATAATGACTAGCCATGTAACCTTGAGCAAGTTACTTAACCCCAATTGCTTTAAAAAAAAAAAATCATGGCTCTGAACCTCCTATTAAAACTTTCATAAGATGACATGAAATCAATTCCTTCCTCTACAAAAATGGAATTTTTTTTTTTACCCCATGTCAGTAAGGTTAAGTTCTTTGAGTTTTCCATCTATGTGATTCACTTGAGATATCCCTACCATTCTCTTTCACCCAGTTTCTCATTAGAAATGAAAATTGCAAATCTAGAAGTTACTAGTGTAATGGCAACGGGAATTTGAAGATCTTCCCTGCCCCTCAATAGAACTAAGGGAATTTGAAGATCTTCCCTACCCCCTGATAGGTCAAATGTAATCACATGGAGCCTGTGGTGGGAGGAGTTTGCTGAAGAGTGGAGCAGAGCCCACAGAAAGCTGGAAGTTAGAGTAGAGGACACACCCAAGGAGACAGCTAGGCTTGCAGGTGTTTTGTTTGCCTCCTGCTGTGACAGGCTTGTGAGTGTTTGTAGAAAGGCTAAAGGATTGTGTGGCTCCCTGCTCTGTTATGGTGTATTAACTTCTTTGTTGCTATGATGGATTCAGTTTCCTGGTGTTGGGATTTGGCTTTCTGGTGTCTGAATGTTTTTGCTTTTGTCTTATATATGGAGAGTCTGTTATATTTTGTGATTGAGAAATATATTGTGTTGGCACTATGACTAGCCAGGATGGGGGCTATGACATGGAAGAAAATCAATCAACATTTATTAAGTGCCTATTATGTGCCAGGTACTGTGCTAAGTACTAGTATAAATTTATGGAAGTAGCAGGAACTACTCAGCATTCTTTAAAATATACTCTATACTTTCCTTTCTCTTTCTTCATATTATTCCCTATACCTGGAATGAGCTAATCTCCTGATTCACAAAAGGGCTTGTTGACTTCTTACCTATCTTTAAAAACTTACTACCGTTGTCAACTCCTTTCGACACTTTGCTGATCCCCTTATTTAATAATTGCCATTCTGCCCTCAAATTTCACAGACTTTTAAAATACTTTTTATTATTTGCTTACATATTATTTTCTATTAAATTTACTTAAAAGATTATTAAAAGTATCATGGTATTGTGGATAAAGAGTTGGCCTTGGATCAAGAAGATTTGGATATTAAGTCCTGTTTATAACATATCAATGGCTCTATGGCCTTGACAAGTCATTTAACCTCTCAATGCTCTGGACTACTAAGACTATAAGTAGCAGAAGTGGCCTTGACCCACATTAGTAGAGGGTGTTTGCTTACCAGGGAATTCCTTATAACAGTGAAATAAGAGATCTTCTCTCCTATTCTATAGATCACTTAGGATTCTAGCAATATGAGTGTAGTTATTTGGCATCATGTCCTTGGTAAACAAAGGAAATCTGTAAGTTATTTTGGGCAATTCATTGTTGTCTACTTTTGTCCAACATACACCTCTTTATTGGCCTTTGGGTGACCTGAAATTTTGCTTTTTTGGAGAGTGTGGAATTCCATGATATTTAAGTTATAACATCATTGGAAGATGTTAACCCTAGAAATATGGGGTTTTGTGTTATGAAGCAGCTTAGAATCATTGAAAGTACTGTCCTAAATTCCCAAATACAATCCAAACTTCTTTTCTTCCCATTTAGATCTGGATCAAGTTTACTGTCACTGGATCACAGATTTAAACCTGGAAGGGACCTCAGAAACCTTTGAATATACCTTTTCATTTGACAGTTGAGGAAGCTAAAGCATAGAGAGGTCAGTGAATTTCCCAGGGTAATGGAACTAGTAAGGGATTGGAAGTCCAAAGCCTTTGAAGTCCAAAGTCTTCCCACTGTCCCACACTGTTGATGTTTTGAAGGATCAGATTCAGTGCCTTCAGTGGCTAAATGGTATGAAAACACTTTTTTATTTTAAATTAAGAAAACATAAATAAAATTTATTTGGCTATCGACTCAGTTTTTTGAAGGATGAAACCCCTAGCATATGGATGACCTTATAGAAATAGAATTTCATGTTAGAATGATTAGGAAATTGGTTATTACTGTAGACACATACATACCTCCTCCTTTTAGACCTCAAGAGTCACAAATACCTGATTCTTTAATGAGATTTAGATAAGAACATGATTTGATTGTGCTTTTAATTAGCTTTATTGTGTAAGATACTTTAACCAAGATCTTAGAATGAACAGTAATGATAGTATTTGAAGATTGTACATGATAAGGAAAAATAAAACTATGTCAAACCTCATATGACCAAAGATAAAAATGTAAGAAAACAACTAGTCTGGTTATTTCAATTCACCACAAAGAAAGGCATTGTGTTCATCATTGTCTTTAGCATGCTATCTAAATTTCTTTTAAGGGACTCCAAGCTGTTAGAGGTTTAAGTTATGTAAAGGGAAAAGGCCAAATACCATTTTTTTCCATTTTATTTAATTAAAAGCTTCAGAAAGGAAATCGTTTGTGTGTTTGTTTTGGATAATTTCCAAATACGATTTCCTCTCTGATTGAGATTTTTATATTTCTTACCCAGAGCAAATCTTTTTTTTCTTTCCTTTCTCTCATTTCTCTCTCTCTCTTTCCTTCCTTCCTTCTTTCTTTCCTTCCTTTCTCTCTCCCATCCTTTTCTCTTTCCCTTCTCTTCCTTTTCCCTTTTCTAAGCTAACAAAACTATGTTGTGTTAAATCACAATTAGAATCCTCTTTACTGTAAAACAAGTGAAATAAAGCTACAATATGTTCTGTCCCCATGTTATCTTCAGCACTTTGCAATAAGTTCTCTGGATATAAGTGCAAAAAGTATGTCAATTTTCCTAGAACTATCTATAAACTGAGGACAGAATTTGATACAGTATTCATAATTCAATCATTTTAGATAAGACTATTTATCTTTCTCAAACCTGTGAAATGAAATTTTGTGCCCTTTTTGGAGTTTGGCAATTAGATTCTTTTCCTTAGTTCTAGGAATATTGTCAGGCTCAAATAAGATACAAAGAACTTTACAAACCTTAAAGCACTACATAAATAATAGGCCTCTCCCCCAGCTCCACCTCCTCTCATTTGCCTGTAGTTACTAGGTCAGGAGCCTGGTGATAACTTGACTCCCTGAGCCCTTCTACTGCTTTCCTGTCTAACTTAAGCAGTATTTACAGAGCAACAGAGGGGTGTGTTGGTAAATACCAGACAATTTAATGTGGGAGTAAAGGAATGCATATATTCACACTATTAACTTTAGTCTGCATTTATTAACACTTTCTTAAGTGTAGACAACCAACCAAAAAATAAATTAAACCCAAGTGATAGCTACTATGGTTTCTGAGGTGTAAATGCTCACACTAAAATTTAACAATTGACTTTTGAAAGCAGGTTAGAGCTGGGTCCAGCACACCCCTGCTTAGTTCCCACCTACTTTCCAATCATTTCATCTAACTACCCCTTTTTATACACTCTGTTCTTGTCAAATTTTCCTGCTAGCTGGGAAGATTCCACCTGTCCTTTGTACATGGTTCCCCATACCTGTGATGCACTGCATTCTTCACCTCTGCCTCTTGGAAAACTTAGCTTCTTACACAAAACAACTCAGAGAGTCCTTTTTTCTGATCTCCCTATTTGTTTGTTTTCACTGACTCTTGAAATGTCTTTGTACAACTGTGACAGAATAAAGTTGCCACTGGGAATTGACAGCACCTAGTTTCCCTGATATAACATGTCAATTAAAGGCACTGAAAATTCCAGCCAAATGGAGTCTGGGCTTCTCAGACTTGGTGGGTCCTTAAGACTATATCACCAAATCTGATGACTGGAATGGTTTCCAGATGGAGAAGAAGATACCCCCAGAAAATTTAAGTGCCACTATCTATTCTTGCTGCATATTCTTGCAACAATTAAGGTAAAGTAAACCTCCCTTAGTTAAATGTTTAATGACTTGTGAGCTCCTCATTTTGTCCCAACAACAAACTTGAACTAGGAGAATGCTAGCATTGAAGTCACACCTCCAACAAACTTCATTGTTATTCTATACTTACTTATCTGCATACATACAATCTTTCCTTCCCACCACTTAGTAAAAGTTCCTTGGGAAGGGATTGTTTTATCAGTCACCAAGCATTTATTCAGCACCTACTTCAGTACCAGGCATTATATATGTGGAAGGTGTTGGAGATGTAATTACAATGACCTGAGAGGACTTTGTGTATGTCCTTCGATTTGGAAGAGGTTCATAGCATCAGGGAAACGATGACATGACTTGCAATAGACTTTGATTTGAGTGAGGGAGGGCTGTGCAAGGTCACCAGTCTCACTTTCTCCTCCAGAGTCATCTGAATCCAGTGACCAGATATTCATCAGGATGACTAGGAATGACCCAGGATGCAATGAGAGACCCTGGCCTTTTAGGCTAAGGCCTCACTTAGAGTGAGATGTTGCCCATGCATTGAATAGGCCTCTTTAATAAGTAAGTCAAGGGATGGCCCCTTTAATTAGAGAAAAAAATCAGGCTGGGAGGGGAAGACCCTCAGGGTGCTGTTTGAAAGAGAAACAGTTACTATTGACATCCATTCTAAGTCAGGAGGACCCAAAATACAGCCATTACTATGAGAGAGAGAGAGAGAGAGAGAGAGAGAGAGAGAGAGAGAGAGAGAGAGAGAGAGAGAGAAAGAGAAAGAGAGGAAGGACAAGATGGAGTGAGGGAGGGAGAGAGAAAGAGAGAAAGAGAGAAAGGAAGAAAGAGAAGAGAAAGAAAGAAAAGACCTCCCTTGCTCAAATCAAAGTCAACTGCAAGTTATGTCATCATTTCCCTGATGCCATAGTCCTCTTTGAAAATGAAGGACAGGGGTGGCTAGGTGGCACAGTGAATAGAGCACCATCCCTGAGTTCAAATCTGGCCTCAGACACTTAACACAAAACTAGTTGTGTGACCTTGGGCAAGTCACTTAACCCCAATTGCCCTACCTTCCCCCTCCAAAAAGCAAAAAAAAAAAAAAAAAAATGAAGGGCAGCTCGTCCTCTCCCTATGTCTCTTCTTCTCCTAATCTCCAAAGGAAGGTAAATTTTGATGACCAAAAGAGGACCTTACTATCTAATAGAGGAGATAACTAATATATAAATAAATAAAGAATACACATAAAGAGGATAAATACAAATATATTAAAAGTATTGAGATACAAGATAGTTTAGGAGGGATGGCATAATTGGAAAGTAGGTTGAAGAAAAGTTTCATATGCAAGGTACTTCCTAGCACAGTATCCTTATACATATCAGGGATTTATAAATGTTTATTGTTGGTTTTAATTGGTAAAACCTGCACTTATCATTCTCATTAAGATGATACAGATTCAAAGACTTAAATGAATGGTTAAGTTTTAGTTTGAAAAAGATATAGAAACACATTCTCCAAAAGAAGCAAGGTAGAGTTAGTACATACCTCAAAGCCTGGGCTGACAGGAGACTGAGACACATAGTTGGGAAGAAGAAAGGCAGGGCAAAGGAGCAGATTAAAAAAAGAAAATGCAAAGAAAGAAAATAATATTATTAGGGAAAAGGAGATACATATATTTATTAATTTCACATAAATGTATATATTAGCAATGGCTTTAATAGATTAAAACTACACCAAGACTTTGGGATCCCCTATATATTGTCTTAAAAGTACTTTTAATACATCATCTTATTTGAATTTCACAACAACTCCCTTGAGGTTAGTTCCGTAGCTATTATTATTTTCATTTTATAGATGAGGAAGCTGAGGATGACAGAAGTTAAGTGACTTGCCTATGGTGATTAAAACTACTAAGTATCAGATATATGATTTGAGTATATATTTTTCCCACTTCAAGTCCAGCATTCTACCTTGCTTAATGAAAAAAAAACAAAACAATTTTTTACCCTAATTTAGTGATTTTTTGCAGAGGTGGGAGGTTATATGTATAGAAGTCTGCATACAATGTCAGATTTAGTTAATGCATTACTTCATTTTGCTGAAGTGTTTTTCTTCTTTTCTTTGTCTTTTGTGTTGTAAGGTATGGTACTCTGGCAGGGGGAGGGGCAGGGAACTGTTGGTAGTATAAAAACAAAGTGACATCAACCAAAGCCACAAAATGGGGAAAAATTAAGAAGGTTAGGTTTTCTTTACTATAATTGATCTTTCTGACAAGAAAAGAAACACAAAGTTTGTCAAGAGTAATACAAAATTTCAGATTTGTTATTCACCTTCGGGCAAAAAGGAACAAGGTGTTCAAGTACACACATTCCGGCTATGTTGTACCAGCCTGGACAGACACTACTATTAAAAGGTTAAGTTTTCAAAAGAAGATATGACACATGGCTACCATGAAATTGATTCAAATGAATGTTTAAGTATCACATTTGCAAATCTGAGAAACTCCAGTTTCAAAATGGCTATAAAGAGTAACACGAGAATGGTAGATCTTTACAGGAAAGGATTATAATTGAACTACATTGTTAAAGTCAAGTGGAGTAATTATCCTGCAGATTTGATCCCTGTGAGTATATACGTATTTCACATTTATATAGCACTTCACGGTTACAAAATTTCTATGTGCATTATCTAACTTTATCCTAACAACAGCAAGATCATTTGGGTTGCTGTTTTAACTTGGGATTTTATCAGGGTAGAAAGCTCTAGGAGATAAATTTCTTCTACCAATATACATCAATAACTTCTCTGCAATCTGTGGTAGCAGAGAATTGCCTGGGAGCACTGAGAACTGAAATGACTTGTTAGTAAGACAATCAGTAAACATTTATTAAGCTCCTACTGTGTGCTAGGCACTGCGCTCAGCACTGGAATACAAAGAAAGGCTAATGATAGTGCCTGTCCCTGAGGAACTCATAATCTAATGTGGGAGATAATATAAATATTAGATTAGAAATATTAGACAAATAGAAAAAATAAATATAAAATCATAAGCAAAGAGAAGATACTAGAATTAAGAGAGATTGGGAAAGGTTGCATGTAGAAGGTGAGGTTTTTAGCTGGGATTAGGATGGATGCCAGGGAAGCCAGGAAGTAGAGATTAGGAGGAAGAACATTCTATGCATGAGGGAGTTGGGAGACTGAATATCAAAGGTTACAGGGTCATTCCCTAGTCTTTCCAAAGGTCAGTGATAGCTCCATTCCCTGGAAGCAGAATTACCCCTGCTCCTACATCAATGTAATGGGAATGGGAATTTGAAGACGTTCCCTGCTTTGAAAGTAAACTCTGCCCCCTAACAGACTGAATGTAGTCATGTGGAGCCTGTGGTGGGAGGAGTTTGCTGAAGGGAAGCAGAGCGCCCAGGAAGCTGAGAGCCAGAGCTGGAGAGATGGTGGTAGAGAGGTGAGCTCAGGCAAGGAGACAGAGGTTCGTGAGTAAATACTGATCTTGTATTAGTTTGTGGGAAGGCTAAAGGATGGCATAGCTCTTTACTACATTGTGGTGCATTAACTTTTATGTTGTTTTGATAGATTCCGTTTCCTGGTGTTGGGATTTGATTTTCTGGTATCTAAATAAATGCTTTGGTTCTGTCCTCTCTATGGAGAATCTTTTATATTTTGTGATCTATATATATATATACAGGAATATTTATAGTTGTGATCAGTGCTAAAAATATTACACTGGCACTACACCTAGTCAAACAGAGAATTGCAGCAGGCTAGACTCAATGCTATGTAAAAAAGGACTGTCAGAGTTTTGACAAGTCCTATGGTTATACCTACTGTCAAGTGTAATGGTGATAGTGAGCCCTAATAGCTACCATACCCTGGAGTAGCCCCAAAAGAGAGAAAATGCATGCTTTGGGTGGGGGTGCTATGTCTTTTCTCCTCTCACTGTTGTGTACAGTTTATGAGAGTTAACTAGAGAGCCGCAAAGGAAAGGTTTAGGGTTGTCTAACTCACCTAAGCATTCTCACTGTAAAGGACAAAGGGGTCTGCTAAGCAACAGGAGAAAGTCATTTGGATGTCAATATTTATTACATAGTACTAAAAGTTACTTCAAAACATTCTACAAAAATAAAATAGAAGTCAATGTAAAGGGAACTTTCATAGCATGTTAGATATATATTAGGTCAATGTCATACTTATGAGCCAGGATGATCTGAATTTCAATCTTGTCCAGATCCCTGCTAGTCCTGTGACCTTGGGCAAATTATTTAATTTCTTTAAATGAGTATAACAATATTACCTCCCAGGGTATTTGTGATGGTCAAATGAGATAAGATATGAAAAGAGCTTTGTAAACCTGAAAGCACTACGTAAAGCTCTGAAGGCAATTTTAGGGAGCTCTTCGTTACACAGAAATGACACTACTGGATCTCATGACATCATAGAAAAATAATGAATTTTATTCATGAACACTGAAAGTAGGGATGTTACATAATGATAGAAACTTATTGAAAGAATATATTTTACTCATACAAATATTTTGGGGGGATTAAACTAAATTAAAAAACCAGGACTTACCATTTCTTTATGATTTATGTATTTAGATAAGAGGATTTTACCACCTCAATATGCCTTTGATTGTCTTCCTATTAACAGTAAGCTTCTTGGTGATAATAATTAGAGTCAATAATAAATAACTGCCTATTTCTTGTGTTCCGTGTCACTTGCAACAATGGCAAACTCAATGAATAGAACATTTTAATTGTGAAAACAACAAAAAATATTTTTACCTCTATTTTTATCATTTTCTTTTATCCAAATTAAATTGATTTGAAGGATAGCAACTTTAACAAAGCTAAGCCACTAGTTTAAATCTGTCAAATTTTAAAGACTATATTAAACTTTACATATGTCCCATTTATATTCAAAAAGAAAACATGGGAACAATAAAATACACTTACATATTGACAGATCCACCCAAACTGCTACATTACATACATTGTTTTGGTTTGGGATTCATCAAATGAGGAATGTGTAGTATTTGATTGCATTAAGTATTTATTTTTGACAACCTCATCTCTGTTGGTGGAATATAATTCTTCCCCTGGGTTTATTTGATGAGAAATGGAAAACATAAGGAAGACCTTTTCTTCCCCATAAAACCCCCTTTTCTACCAAAAAGAAGAAAGAAAGCTCTGGAATAGAGGAAAAATATTTATTTACCAGAATATACTATATTTGGTATACTTTTTTTAAAAAAGGTACATGTAAGCTTTCTTGTAATTAAGATTGGGTGAAGTAATAACAACTAAATATCTGTTTAATTAATTAATTTTCTCAAAATTAGTTAATTCCTTCTGCTTAATTCAAGTATTATACAAACTCTCTTCTTAAAATTTTTCTCACGATGAAATTTTTCTCTGGTGCCGTTTTCTTTTAGTGTATATACAAGGGAACTATACTGAGAAGTCAACGCTAAAACTTGCCATTCACTAGTAAAACTTAAATTCTAACTGTCTGTATCGCCATCTCTTTTATCTTTGTGAAGATATTAAGACATGATTCACTGAAGGAGGCTTAGGACAGCAAATTCTGAAATGCCTGAATAGAAAAAGGGTTGGGTCTTCTCCTTTACATTGTCTTGATGACTGTCAGCACAGAGCTGCCTGAAAGGATTAAATAAATGCTGTTTGTGTTGCCCGTCTTCTTTACATTCCATGAGGAACAGATCCCAATCCATGACCAGTATAATCCATGGCCAGTTCATGACTGGTAACTACTATGAAGCCTGGGAGACATTGGACTAGTGAGCAAGAGGAAATCTCATCTTTATGACTTTTCTTTAATGTACAAGCCTGAGATTGGGGGAGGGAGGAGAATAAATGGCCTTTCTCCCATTATTCCATATGATCTGTTAGTATTCAGCCTTGGTTTCACACATATCATCAAAGATATGGTAAGGAACAATCATGATTAGAGAGCCTTATAGCTTCTTTTGCATTTTAATTGTTTCATTTGAGCTACAGCGTGACATTATGGGTACCAAGAGAATAGATCTGAAAGAATGAAAAATTCTCAATGAGTGAGCTCAACAGGCCAAAAGTGTGAAGTATAAACTTCATATCTTAACATTTTATCAATATTTCATCTCGTAGACTAAGTGGAAACCTAAGAAAAAAGATTAAATATCAGCTACTGAGCTACCTTGTTAAGGGCGAAGGATATTGTTTGGGCTTATTCAAATTTTCGGTCTCTAGAAAGTTATTACACTGTGCAGAGGTACAGAGGGAGAGTGTGAGTAGACCATAATCTGGTGGTTAATTAACATATTGCATTTCTGGTTACTTCAGATTCCTTTGCTGAATTTCTTTTTATGTGTCTACAGTCAATACTCCAGGTTAATACGACAAAACATAGGTATTTGCTTTGCCCAAAAATATATATTTTATGTGTGAATGTAAAATGCGGGTGATCTTCCTTGTTTTGTACATTCAGATATTATTGTTTATTTTTCCTAATTAAAAAAAAAAGAAAAAACCTAAAATCTTGAGACTATTGCTTTTCTGAGGAAATCTGTTTATCATGAGACATAACAGAAAAAGTGTTAAATGCAGACCAGTAATTTTAGCAATACAACCATTACATGTTTTTATAAAAAAAAATTTCTAATTTTCTCCAGGAATAATTGTTCATTTATGCCACTAATTAGTCTAATGTACTTTAGAAAAGAATGACTTTTTAAAAATGTCTGGTTTCTACATTTTGACAAACTACGTTTTATGAATGTTAAAAAATGAGTCTGTACTACTCCAGTCTTTGGCTTAGCAATTGATCAGCATTTCCCCCCCTATTCTATTAAGGTTAAGAGGTAAAGACCTGAAAATGGGAAAGATTTTCTAAATTGTTCACCACTATCTTAGGATCTCAAAGCTCTTTACATTTCACACATATTATCTTATTGAACTTAACAATGCAATTGTATGCTTAAAGCCTATCTCATTGCCTTAATTTGAAAATAGAAATAGAAAAATGGAAAACCATACCAAGAGAGCCTCATCTTGAGTGGTAGGTGAGAGTTCTGCAGATGTTGTCCGGACAGTAGTGAGCCCTGTTAAAGAAACATTGGACAGCCGCCTTCTCCTCACACCACTGCAGTTGTTGGGGATTTTAAATGCACATCTCTTATGGTAGTTCAGGCCACATCCTGGAAAAAGTAGAATGATGTTATCCAACACCACATAAAAACACATAAGGAATAAATTGATTTTCAAACACTGCTTCTTGAATTTTTCTAGGAGTTAATGCCGAAATATAAATCTGATTTTGATTTTGATACTTTTCTTTTTTAAAGTTTTATTGATGAGTTGTTTTTTTTTTTTTTAAGCAATTGGGGTTAAGTAACTTGCTCAAGGTTACACAGCTAGTCATTATTTGTGTGTGGGTGCTCATTTTCTGAGGCCGGATTGGATCTTGGGTCATCCCAACTCCGAGGCCGGCGCTCTACTCACTGCGCCACCTAGCCGCCCCGATGAGTTTTAATAATATAAACATTTATAGGTTATTCAACTTTGTCTCTTATAACAAAAAAAAAAAGTTAAGAAAAAGTAATACAGTGACTTCATCTGAAAGTATACACATCATTTCAAATCTGCAATCTCTTCCCCCCCAACAGCCCTGCAACATCTCTCTATTTAAAAAAAATAGCAGAGGGGTGACTAGGTGGTGCAGTAAATAGAGCACTGGCTCTGGAGTCAGGAGGACCTGAGTTCAAAATTGACCTCAAACACTTAACCCCAAATGCCCTGCCTTTCCCCTTACCCCCCCCAAAAAAATTGGAGAAATTTATTTTTTTCCTCTTCTTACCCTCAGTGGGGGAAAAAAAAGAAAAACAAGTTTCTTGCAACAAATATCTATATTCAAGCAAAACAAGTTCCTTCACTGGCTGTGTATTCTCTCTCTCTCCCTCTCTCCCCCCTTACTGCTCCCCGCCTCTCCTTCCCCCTTCCTTTCTCTCTCTCCTCCTCCTTCTCTCTCTCCCCCTTTCTCCCTCTTTCCCTCTCAGTGATATATGTATGTACAGATATCATTCAGTACTCAAATTCTTTCTCTGTACTCTATGTATGTACTGTGTGTGTGTTAAGTATTTAGGCTTCCTTGCTTGTAAATTCCTTGAAATTTGAATTTATAAGACTTCACTGGTAAGTGGTATCAATATATAGATGACACCCATCATGATCTACTAAGCTCAGTTCATTTTTAACTCCATGTCATTCATTTACTAATTAATTTCTTCAATTTGAAGATTTGTGAGGGTTTTCTTTCTCAAAGAAAAGGAAGGGGAAAATATTTAAGCAAATTCTCAATTCTTATTAATATGTAACTAAAATATCTCTTGAAACTTACTTTGAAAATAAGAGCTGTGGGAGAGGGATTGATATTAATTTGGTATAAATAAAAAAAATTAAAGAGTAAGAACTGAACAAAGAAAGATACAGTATTTGAAGACCTCCTTTGGCCTGGTGAGTAGGAATTTCTCTGCAGGAATCAAAACAATGCTTATACCCTTTAAGGAATAAAAGGGTTTTATATCTTGATAAACCAAAGTATTACTTCACATCAAAGATGGTAAAAATTTTCACTTGAAAAAGAAATAAAGGAATAAGTTTCTTTTATAGGATAAAATTTATTACTTTTCCTATTACAAAATTATGAGGGGAAACTAAATGGAATATTAAGAAAGTTCTAGCTTTAAATAAAATATTCCATTCAGAACACTGGATTGAGGAAAAAAAACAATGAATCATGGGTAAGAAAGACATACTGAATAATTCTTTTCCCCCTTGTCATGATGGGGCTAAGGTAGGATTCTTTTAAAATAATTCTAGGCAAGGACTATTACTATTTTAAAAATATAGGAATACATTTATCAACATGCAATAAACCTTACAATTTTCTACATCTTTAAACTGTTTAACATGCAATATATTATTTTGCTGTAATCACTTATTTTGCATGATTTGTGATTGAATTAATAAGATTTTAATTTATATTCTCCAATTTCTCATCATAAAATGATCATATGAGATCAGATAAACTGTCCATTTTTCCTAATCAAGTCTAGATTATACCCATAGGCTTGAAAATTTTTTTTCACTTTTAAAAATTATTCAGTTGACAAGTACATTTTATTAATCTGTCCTACCTAATCATACTTACCCTTTCAATCAAGAAAAAAAGAACAAAAACAAAACGGAAACAAAGACCAAGACCAAATCCTTCAGTATATATATCTACATAGTTCAGTAAAACAAATCCTCACATTCTTGTTGTTCAATTGTTTCAAGCTGTGTCTGACTCTTTGTGACTTCATCTGGATTTTTCTTGGCAAAAATACGGGAGTTGTTTGCCATGTCCTTCTCCAGTTTATTTTACAGATGAAGCAACTGAGGCAGACAGGATTAAGTTACTTGCCTAGAGTCACACATTATTCCCACATCAGCATGTCCAAAAATGTATGTCTCCACATTTTAAAGTTAGTAGCATGTTTCATCTTTACTTTTTGGGGATTTTAAGACCATTATTTTATTGAGAGAGAAAGAGAGGGAGAGAGAGAGAAGTTATGGGGATGGGGACAGAGTTGGTAAGGGGTAGGAAAGAAAAAGACAATTCAAACATACCTCAATTTTGATTTAATAAGTAAGTGACATAACCTACCTTCACATTTAAGCCCTTGACGGACAAGTCCCCATAACATTTCTCCGCAGTGGTCACAGAAAGCTGGAGCCCGGTATGAATGAACAAATAGTGCATGAGGTCGGATCTGAAAATCTTCAAAGGTGGCCGAAGCTGCAAAATATAAAAATATTAAAAAGTAAGTTGAATGAACACAATTGCAACTGTACAGCTGTCTTGCTAATGAGTAACTGAGTTCTTCTAATTATATAAACTTTATCTTAACCATTAGACAACCTTTGCTTAAGGGTACCAGAGTTTCACCTCCTTTCCTTGCCCAAATTCTTTCATGGACTGAGATGTGGATGAAATTGGGTATAGACCAACATATGTGTGTGTGTGTGTATAAACAAATATAAACAAAATATAAACAGTAAATGCAGGAAGAGAAACTTGAAAAAAATCTACGAACAAGAAAATCAGTCTCTGAATATTTGAATTGCCATATTAGACTACCTGACAATTTTCTGCTCCCAAAGGACTGGAAAATATTCAATTTACATTGAGGGTCCTTCATACATGTTACACAGCCTGTCTTCTATTCATGGAATACATTCCCTTCTCACTTCTGCCTCTTAGAATCTCTACCTTTCTTCAAAGCTCAGTTCAATTACCACCCTCTAATTACCTTGTATTTGTTTTGCAAAAAATTTATAGATGCTTCTATGTGTACATGTTGTTTCCTCTGATAAGATTACAAGCTCCCAGAGGGCAGGGATTGTTCCATTTTTGTCTTTGTATTACTAAGAGCCTAGTGTACATAGGTGTTTTGTTAACTGATTGTTGCCCCCCCCCCAAAAAAATAAAAGATTAGTTTAAAAAAAGATGGAGGCCATAATTATGATCATAAAGGGGGAGAAAAGGGGAGGGAACTTTTGACAGTCTGCTAAGGGAAGTCAGAATTATTGGAAAATGTTAGCTTATCATAGCATGACTAGTGAGGTTTACACAACATACTGCATGAGTCTCTCCATACTGGAAGGGAAATAATGTTATAGACCGTATATATTTGTGTTACAGAGTGTGTCTGCGTGTATTCATATGTGTGCTTTATCAGGACTGTGAAGAGTTTTAAAAAGCCATTTCTATAAAACCAGAACTTGTTTCCCTCTTATGGCCTCACTGCTACATTCATTGTTATTCTATGTTTCAAAATTATCATTAATGTGTACTTTAGTCTACCCAGAGAGACCTTGCTAAGAATTTGCAAATGATTTCCAAAGATGAGATAATCATCATATTCTGAAAACCAAACTCTGATGAATAATTATGATACAGACAAATGCTTCCCTTTTTATGGAAGGGAAGAATAAAAAAAAAAAAAAACCACAGACTGCTCTCTGAAACACACCTGAATATCAGCTGTTGCCTTCATAAACTTGTGTAGTCAATTTGTTCCCTTCCCCTTCACAGAGTATAATAAAATATTTATACTGAAATATCTGGATTTTCACAGACACACACACAGACTTGAGTGCGAGTGTACGCACGCGCTCACACACACACACACACACACACACGTCACTCATAGAATTTGTGGTGAGCCAATAACATCTTTTGGCCGAAACCATGGATAATGGGGGAAGGATATTCCACCAGACAATAATGGCATCAGTACTTAGAGGTGGATTAGGTCCAAAATTTAGTTTTGCCAAAACAGTGGATCTAATTTAATATCAAATGTGGTGGTGATTTAAAAAGCAGCACTTTCTAATGAAAATTGAGCATAAGGAAGGTGTTGCTGTTTCTGGCTTTGTGAGAAACTAGACACTGAAACCCTCAAATCATGCCTGATAAAATAAACTGCATCTGGCTGAAAGCAGAGCCAACTTGTTGAAGTTGCCAGAATAGAGCAGAATGATTAAAAAAAAAATACTTTTTTGGAAGCAGCCAGTCATCTGAGGAGAGAGAAAAAATAAAGGTCCTTCTGGAAGGGTTCTGGAGATCCTCCATTAGCACTTCCTGAGTTTCTTGGGAGAATCCTTGTGGATATAAATCCTCTCTTTAATAGTAACTTCCTATAAGCTAAATGGCATGTTGGTGGCTCCAAAGAATTTAGAAACCAAATATGGATAAGTATTAAATTTAATTAATACATTCCACTTGTCTCTTTCAGAAAGTACAGTAGCATATAGTATAGGATAACGTACTGAAAAATCAAATGAGCAGTCGATTTAAAACAAGAGTTCTTAACCTTTATTGTGTCATAGAGACCTTTCACAGTCTGGTGAAGCCTAGGATCCCTTTATCAGAATTATGTTTTTAATATATAGGATTATAATATAAAATATAGGATTTAATATATAGAATTACAAAGAAAACCAATTATATTGAAATAGTAATCAATTTTTTAAAATAAAAAGTTCATAGACTGTAGGTTAAAGAACCTCTTATCTAGAAAAAGAAACATATACCAGTAGGTGTAGATCAAGCAGGTCATAGAATTTTAGAACTGGGAATGATTTTAATCATCATCCATTCCAGCATCACACATGAAAACCAAGAAAATGACATGCTTATGCAAATTATTCTATAGCAGATCCTGGACAGAACTCAGATTTTAAAACCATTTGTGATTGTTAAATGTCATATTCAGAGATATGGAGAGACCATGATGTATATGTAGTAGATAGTATGCCAGATTTGGGTCCAAGTGACACTTCTGACACAAAGTCACTTAGTTCCTTTGAGTCTCAGGCAACTGTTTAAAAGGCTTTGTTATGGAGGAATTACAATACCCTTAATATCTCTGCTCTTGGAAAGAGCCTTCACACCATTCCATCTTGCAGGCCAGAGTGTAGTCTAATTCCAGAAGAGAAAGGAAAACATTTTGGGGCCAATAATACTACATGGATTTTTTGGCATGTGTAGTTGGCTACAAGTATAAATTTTTCATTATTGTATGTGATTTAGTTTTTAAGTGTGCTATGAGGCAAGCTTATGTCTTTTTGTCACATGTAGCTAGTGGTAATAAAGTGTGTTGTCTACCATTAACTGTTTTATTGGAAGTGTTCTAGTTTCTCTGAGGACAGTTATTATGAAAATGCCACCTCAATATCCATTGGTATTTTCAAATCTACCTTGACAACACTGCTTTAGACATTTCTTCAGATTACTTGGAAAAGATACAAGCAATTAAACCCCGAAGAATTATAGTGCCAAAAAAATGTGGCAAATAAGTTTGTTTTTCTTTTTGCAAGAGAATTAACATTCACAAGCAGCTAGCACCCTTGACTTATGTTTAAATGCCGTATTGCTAAAGTTCAATTTTAATATTCTTCTGTTAATTTTAGAATAATTAAATACATTTTAAAAATAAAACCTACAGACTATGGTAAGGTTTTTATATTCATTTGAAATCAAAACACAACATCCATTCATTATGAATTTACCTGTTCTGTACCCTGGGGGAAATCAACATTAGCTGAGTTTATGCATGCTGTCTCAACTAATCACAAAATTGCACTTCAGAGATAATCACTTAGGATCAGAAAACAAAGTGAACACTGTAATTCAAGTTCATTTAAGTGCTGGAGCCAAAATGGACTGATAAGAATAGGCATATGAAAGTATCCTGTCTTCTGGAAGGCAGTAACAATGTGTTATCTGCCACTCTTTTATCATCAGTCAATCCCATTTAAATCAAAGTCATATAAGAGGCATACAAACATAATAGGCCCTTTACACTTATATTTGTGTCTTTTTGATTTGCTCTATTCACAATCCATTGTTATGCTCCAGTGTGCATGAGAAGGGAAAATGACATGCTTTCCTTGGTCACTGAGTGTCTGAAACATGTAATTGAGCCAGAACCCTCAGATAATCAGCAGTTCCTTTAAAGTTCATTATATATTGTTGCATAAAATAGAATAAACTGTTTGGTTCTTGTTATAAAAAAAATGAAACTCTAAAAACAAAATAAAAAATCTTTAGAGGTCAAACTTCTATATTTAATAATAAGGAGATTACTTCTCCAGTTTTTAGGGCAATTTGAGAAGTGTATTGCTTCTGGGGAACAGGGAATGTGCATGTGGTCAAAGCAAGACTTAAAAGGAATATCATAGCTGTCTTCAAAAATTGGAAGGTTTATTATACAGAGACATTTGGCTTTAGATCATAGATCTACAACAGGAGGGACCTCACAAGACATCTAGCCCAACCTCTTTATTTTATAGATTTAGAAACTGAGGTCCAGTATAATGAAGGATTTATTCAAAGTGACATATAGGTGGGATTTGAATTCAGGTCCTTTGACTAGAGGTAAAATCTTTTACACCATAGCTTACTACATATTCTGTTTCACCAGAGGGAATAGAACAAGTTCCAGTGGGTGGAAGTTGAAAAGAGTCAAAGATAGGCCTGATTTTAAAAGGAAATAAAACCTAAAACTTTTTAGTGATTAGATCTCTCTCAAAGTGGCTGCCTAGGGAAGTCCAGGCTAATCCTATCATGGGAGGTCTTTAAGCAAAGGCTAGATGAATTTGTATGAGGTGCATTGCTGAGAGGCAACTTTTTTCGGCATAGATTGGATTAAATAGCCACCAAGGAGCTTTCCAATTGTGCAATTCTGTGATTTTGTTCACTATGACTTAGGGTTAATGCTCAAACTATTTTATTTGTAAAATCATTTTTAAAAACTGAAGAAATTCAACAGACCACCTATTCCAACATCTTATGCAATTCATGATAACCCTTTATGAGATCTCTAACAGATGGTCCTTTGGCTTCTGCTTGAATGCAAACATTCAAACTCCAAGCTCAGTACCTGGAGTAAATAGGTGCTTAATAAATGCTTGTTCCATTCCCTTTCCCTTAGCTTTGCTCTAGCAGAATCAAGTGACTATTTTCTTCCACAAGGCAATCCACCACCCATTTGAAGATAGCTATGATATTTCTCCTACATATTCCCTCTTAATACCCAGTTCCTTTAACTAGTCCATTAAGGAAATGATTTCCAGACCCTTCTTCATATTGGTTATTTTGTACTGACTGGCTTTTATTATTCAAAAATGATACTGGGGACTAAATAAAATATTCTAGATTAAGCTGATCAATACAAAGTAAAAGTAAAATGGACTAGGTCCTTCCTTTTTCTGGCTAAAATACTTATAATATTTGATTAACTTTTTGATGACCATACCCCTTATTTGTTTATAATGACTTGTAGAAAGGACAAAATTCAATAATTAAAAACAACAAATATCTATGAATTGCCTTCTAAATGCCATGCTCTGTCCTAAGAGCTGAGGATAAAGACATTTTGCGAGGGGGCTAATATGTTTAATTCATTATTTCTGGTATTTGGAAAAGTTACATAAACATCAAATTAATATAATTTCCATATCCTTCTCAAGGTCTTTTGCTCTCCTGACCATGTTATTTTGGGAAACAATTTAATACATTTTATTAAATATAGAGATCATCATTACAGGACCATCATACATTTAAAGATGGAAGGGTCTTAAAGTCTAGCCCTTTCAATTTACATATAAGGTAACTGAGGGTCAGACAGGTTAAGAGATTTGCTTAAGGTTAAACAAGGAGCACATAGTAGGAAGCCAAGTCCTCTGGCCCCAAATCCAGCATTCTTTCTGGATGATGTGCTTGAGAGGGCACAAAACTGGAAGGGATAGTTATTATGTCGGATGACAGAATCAGGGCATAAAAATGTCTTGACATCTGAAGAAATGTGTTGAAATCTAAGATAAATAATCAGGATGCAAAAATATCTTGACATTTTGGAACAATTAGCTGATCTAAACTGAATAATGATATCAGTGTCTTATAACTTGTAAGGAACTCTCTCCATCTCCCTCTTTACATATACATAAACTTATATAATACATACACACATACATATATATTTATATACATACATATAAAAGATAAATTATATGTGTGTCTCTATGTGTATATATGTATGTGTGTATGTATATATATAAAGTTTTGCCTCAGAGAAAATCTATGAACTATGCATCAGCAGGTATGTGGGGAAACTGACTCCTCAAGAAATTTACTTTATCCTGGATGTACTTTTTTCTTTGTTTCATCACAGGTACTATTTTCTGTGACCTTGTGGTGGAGATGATCTATTTTAATAAATTTTGAATGAGATGAAGGCTTGAAAGACTATAAAGAGAGTTGCCTAGAGTCAGGAAATTCAGCCAGGTTGAAAATCATCTATTATGCCTCACTTCTGATTTATATGACCCATAGGACACTGTGATCCTAGACAAGAGTCTTGACCAACTCTCAAAGGCTATACATTGAAGAAAAAGTGAAAATCTGCACTGGTAGAAGTTTCTCAGCAGCAGTGCCCCAAACTGATGAATCATACTCCAGTGTACTCTCTTCCTACTGGAATAAAAAAAAAAGTTAAAATGATACTTTTCTCCATGTATCATCATAATTAAAATGATTTCATTTAAAATTATGAAAATATTGACCTAACTTAAGAGGAGAAGCCTGTATGATTCTCTAGGAATGACTTATACCATGTACATAGTGTACTCTCTTGCCTGGCTTGTTAAAAAACAAGTATTTTCTGGTAATAAAATAATCCGGTTTAAATTAAATTCTGTAAATGTTATTTAATATCTGCTATGGGCAAGACACCATGCTATATACTAAAGATACAAAGATGGAAAAGGACTCAAGGTCTGCTCTCAAAAAGCATATGTTTTGGTAAATATGAGGGAAAAGAAGGACAAAAACAATTAAAATATAAATTAAAATAGATGAAAGGCAAAGGAGAGGTCAAATAGTATGGCATGATAAATACTAGGAGGATGGGATCACTTTTTTTCTGGGAGTACAAGGAAAAATTTTTTGGAGTATATAGCACATGAGCTGGAACTTGAAAGAAAACAATGATTTCTAAAAGCAGAAATAGAAAGTCCATCCTAGTAATGAAGGAATAGTCAGTGTAAATATAGAAAAGCAGGAAAGGCCAGGTTCAGGAAAGAGGATAATAGTTAGTGACTGAGTTTAGAGGATAGAATGTTGTAATGGTAAGGGAATTTAAAGATCTTCCCTGCTCCTTAACAGGCCTAGGACGTTTGAAGATCTTCCCTGCCCCTTAATGTACCATAACTGGAACCCAACAAGAGAAGCTTGCTTAGGGGAGGCTTGTTTTTCAGGATAGCCCACACATTTTGCTACTTTGCAATTAGGCAGTGGGTCACAAAAGTTGTGATGCCCTCTGACCCCGTAGGAGGCTATATATACTCTGAGGTGAGGTTTTGCTTTGGGGCTCACTTATGGGAAGAGTTGTGTAATTTGTCCAGATGAGCCTTTGGGTAGCTACTGAGCCCCCCAGCTTCGCAAAATCAGATGTTGGTGCTTCTCTCCCTGGTAACTAACACTGTATGTATGTAATGGTCAGACATCTATCCTTGTCTGTTTGTCTGTTGAATTGTGTTATTTTCTCTGTCTGTATTTTTTTGTCTGCTTGTAATTTTTGTTTGTATTTTCTGAAGTTCAGGGTGGTGACTTTTCCCCCTGAAGTATGTGAATGATATACATGTTTAATTAAAGTAACATTAACCCCTTTTGAGTTTCTTTCCTTTAGAAAAGTAGATCAAAGAACTTGTGCTAGCAACCATCCTGGGTTTTCTAGGGTGCTTGCTGTTGCAAATGTGGGAATACTTCTAGCACAAAATTAAGAAAGGTAATTTGGAGGCAGATTAACAGTCTTAACTTCTAGGAGTGAAGTGAACATACCTGTATATTTGCAAAGCGAGTTTCTTACCTCTGCATTGGAAAAGGGAGATAGAGGAAGCCTGGAGACGAGTTCAGACACTATTATAGTAGTTCAGGCGAGATATAATGAGGGCATGAATTAAAGCAATGTATATGTGAGCTATTACAGTAATGGAATAAATAAGACTAAGAAATTGACTGAATATGGGATAGGAGAAGGAAGAGTCAGAACATTTTGAAGTTTTAAACTTGCAGAATTGAGGGAATTATGGTGTTACCAACAGAGACAAAGAAGATCAGATGAGAAACAGGGACACACTTATAGGATCATACATTGAAAGTTGGAAGGGTTCTTAAGAGATCTTTTTCAAGTTCCTCCTTTGACAGACAAGGAATCTGAGGTTCAGAAAGGTTAATTGACTTAAATAGTGTTAGTCAAGTATTAACCAAGAGAACCAGAACCTGAACCCAGCCCCCCTACTCTAAACAAAGTTTTGAGTATGAGTTTGTTGAGTATGAGTTTTCAGAGACGTGTCCAACAGTTACAGTCGGAACTATAAAGTTAGAGTTCTGGGGAAAGGAATAGGCTAGAAATATAGATTTGGCTGTCATCCTCAGAGGGGTGACATGAAATTAAGAGATCAGAGTTAAAAGAGGCAGCTAAGAAGAGAGTGTAAGAGATACAAGAAAAAAACAACAACTACTACTAAGGACAGAGACTATGGGGAAGATCAAGATTAGGGATTGGGAGAAATAAAAGAACATAGAAAGAGATTTTTTTTTTAAGCAATTGGGGTTAAGTAACTTGCTCAAGGTTACACGGCTAGTCATTATTTGTGTGTGGGTGCTCATTTTCTGAGGCCGGATTCGATCTTGGGTCATCCCAACTCCGAGGCCGGCGCTCTTACTGCGCCACCTAGCCGCCACTAGAAAGAGATTTTTTTAAGAAATCCTCAAAGAGTTAAGAAAAGTGTGTCATGGAAATCAAAGAAACAGAGAGCATTGAGGAAAAGGAAGCTGATTAACAGTGTCAAATGCTGCAGAAAGTGCCATGAGAATAGTGACCAAGAAAAGGTTATTGAATTTGACAATTATGAAAGCTACTGATGACCCTGAAGAGAGCAGTTTTGGCAGGATGCTAGGAAAGAAATTCAAACTGTGATAGGTTGAGAAACAAGTAAGCTGTGAAGAAGTGAATGAGGACTTTCTAGAAGTTTGGTGAGAAAAGAGACAAGATGATAGTATAAAGGTATAACTTTTAAAAAGGTCCAAGAGACATAATTTCAGGGTAATTTAATAATTTTATTCATAATGCCAGCATGTTTATTAATAAAAGCATGGTCGTTTGGCCATCTCTCTCTTAGACCAGAGATAATCATGGTGGCAGGTTCCTGGCTTATATGGCCATTAGAAGAGACGTGTTCTTGAATGGCAATCAACTCTGATTGGTTAACAATGAATAAGAATGAATATTACAATGAGGGACTGGACCTGAACTTTGATTATGTCTTTTACTTCTTAAGTTACCCCCAGACTTGGGCAATCTACTCAAAGAATTTATCCCCACCCAAACCTAAGACAGCACAATGGCATCCTCTCCTCTCTTTTCCCTCCCTCTCCCCCCTCAGCCATGGGGGTCTGGATTATCTCATTATTAGTAATATCCTTCAAGAGACTGAACTTTTAAAATCAGGAGGACCTCTGGATCTCTCCAAATATTGGTTATTAGTAACATTCCTCTCAAAGAATAGTATGGTCATAATAAAATGGAGTCTTTTTTTAATTGTTTGTTTATTTTAGAGCATGATGTAGAAACCCAGAATGTTTGCAGGCAGAAGGGAAGAGGGAAAGATATAGAAACCATTAAAAACGAGAAGGAGAGTGATGATTAAACAAAGCCCCAGAGGAGGCTTCTAAGTATAGAAGAAAATATGAAAGAATAGAAGGCACAGGAATTTTGAGTTGATAAGGAGAATATGCAGGAGTTCACACTTGACACCCTGAATCTTCTCAGTAAAGTAGGAGGCAAGGTCAACTTGCAGCAGAAGGAAAGGAAAAGAATGACTGAGGACTTGGAAAATAAGAGGTTTGTGCATCTGTTGTGTAGGACCTAAGAGGTATTAATAAGATGTGAATATATGATGTTCAAAGAAAATTGAAATTTATAGAAACATAGAATTAGAGTGGGAGAAACTTGAGAGGTTAATGATCTCATCTGACACTCTCCTATGGCAAATGAAGAGAATAAGGAGTAGGGAGTTTAAGTGATCTGACCAAGACAATAAACATCAGCAGCAAGATTTGGATTTAATAACTCCTCTGACTCCAGAATCAAGCTTCCCAGGATTAATAGCTTAAATGTGTAGTGGAACAAATCAGCATTTTTTTAAAAGGTGAATTCTTTCCTCAGTGTTCTACTGGTAAATAGCAGAGAGAGTACTTGGCACAGAGTTACCAGCTATATACCCTTACACAATTTGCCAATTTTTTCAAGTATTCGAATAAAAGAATTATTCTTAATTCTAAAACTATGCTGGTTACAATTTAACATTCTTGAATGACTCAAAAGGCATTTCAGGACAATGCAGTGCTCATAGTCATTATGAATTTAGATTATTACAGTATGGTAGATATGAAGCACCAATTAATAGAATAATTAATGGCTTTCTATACACTATGCTTTGCCAGCTCAGTGACAGATTCCCCTCTTGCCACCCAACAAAAGATTAGAGTATGTATGAATGGATTCCATTGTCACAAAAAGAGTCATATCAATAAGCAATTTTGGGTAAAAAACTAATTTTCTATCAAAAAACATCAAACCAATTATCAAAATAAAAATGAAGGCAGAGAATATTATTGGAACACAAGAGGCATTAAAAAGTACATAGTTAAATGAACTTGCCTAAAAATAAGTTTGATGTATCTAGTAAATAATGAAGATTTTTACTAAGCTAAATTTTCAAATATTTAACATTTGCATAGTGAGAATGAGACCCCAAATATCAATTTCCATTATGTTTAATAAACTAGACAATTCTTTTAATTATAAATACATATTAACATTTCCATTACTCTTAATTTTTATATTCATTTTCATATTGAATTATAAGTAAATACAAAGAAAAAATTCAGAAAAGTGAGGCTGCCCCATTTCAGTACTTCAAGATTTGCAAGATTTAGCTGGTGTGGATACAAAATTCAATGTTACAGAGGAAAACGCCTCCATCCCTTATAAGATGTTCCCATGTTTGTCAAGTCACTTAACTTTATTTAGCCTCAGTTTCATATTTGTAAAATCAGGGGGTTGGATAACATTACTTTTAAGATTCCTTCCAACTCTAGAACTGTGATCTTTGTTCTTAAGTTGTTGTGGTCATTCAGTACACTTTCATTCACATACACATTCATTCACCACACATTTATTAAGCATCTGTAATATGCAAGGCACTGTGCTGGCTGAAGAGGATGCAAAGACAAAAATAAAACATCTCTGACTTCAATGAGTTTACATTCAACTAAAGGATGAGGGGACAACAAGTTCATAAATAAACCAATACAAAATCATATTGCTGGGTAGAAAATGGGACTGAGAATTGGGGAAAATTAGAAAAGGCCTTATATAGGAGGTGACATAGAGCTAAGCCTTGAGGGAAGTCAATGATTCAATGAGGCAAAAATCAGGTGCAGTGAATTTCAGGCATGTGGGGCAGGCTACGGCAAGGCACAAAACTGGAGCCAGGATGTCCTATTCAGAGAACTGCAAACTGCCAGTTTGGCTGGAATACTAAGTACATGTAAGGGAGTAATGGGAAATAAGTCTTGAAAAACAGGTTAGAAACAGATTATAGAATGACTTTAAATGCCAAACAGAGCATTTTGTATTTTATCCCAGAGTTAACAGGGAACCACTGAGGCTTCTTGAGCAAAGAAATGACATAGTTATATTTACACTTCAGGAATATCCATTAGTCAGCTGGATGATGGATTTTGAAAGGGGAAGTCTGCAATTCTCCAAGCAGGAGCTGATGAGAGCCAGAACCAGGGTGATGGTTATAAGAGATTATAGAAGATTGTGGAAGATGGTGGAGGGGAAGAATCAACAGAATTTGTCAACTGAATGGATGTGAGGTGTGAAGGAAAGTCAGAGGACAAGGAAGAGTCAGAGGCTGCAAACCTGTGTGATAAGGATGGTAGTACCCTCAGTAGAAATGGGAAATTAGGAAGAAAGGTGAGTGGAGGGAGAGAAGGGGAAAAATTCATTCTTTTGTTGCTAGCTTAATGGTAATGAGCCTCTCCCAACTTAGGCTGTTCTTAAGACCACAATCTGCCACCAAGCCCATACTTTATTGATTCAATTGTAAATATGCTATTGGTTCAATATCACTGAGGAAAACAAGAATGAAGAATTTTTCTTACTCCTTCCCTGCCTCCAACCAATAAAGCTTACTCATATTTAAATTAATTATTTTGTGGAAAGAATCATGAATTTTCCATGAACCAGAAACTCAAATAATTTAAAATGTTAAATGAGTTAAAGTGTGTATTGGCTTTTCCTTCTTTTTTGTTTTTGTTTAAATTACTTTTATTTCATTAAATATTTTCCAATTAAATGTAAAAAAATTTTAACACTCATTTAAAAAAAATTTTTAAGTTTTCTCACTTCCTCCCACTCCTCTACCCTCTTTGAGAAGGCAAACAATTTGATATTGCTTATACTTGTGAAGTCATGAAAAAAAATCTCTATATTAGCCATGTTGCAAAAGAAAACACAAAATAAAATAATAATGAAATTTTAGAAATTATGCATCACTATATTCAGAATTCATCAGCTTTTGCTGAAGCTGGATAGCATCTTTCATTATGGGGCCTTTGAAATTGTTTTGGATCATCATTTTGATCACAGTAGCCTATTCTTTGACAGTTCATCAGTCTTACAATATTGCTGTTACCGTGTAAAATGTTCTGGTTCTGGTCACTTAGCTTTGCAAGAGCCCATATAAGTCTTTCCAGGTTTTTCTGAAACCATCCTGCTTATTTCTTAGAGCATAATAGTATTCGATCACAATCAAATACCACAACTTTTTTCAGTCATTCCCCAAATTAATGAGCATCCACTTGATTTCCAATTCTTTGCTATCAAAAAAAGAGCTGCTATCAATATTTTTGTACAAATAGGTCCTTTTTTCTTTTCTTTGATTTAATTGGAATATGGACCAAGAAGTGGTATCGTTGCCTTTTACTTCTAAAGAATTATTTAGAAGCTGGGAAAGAGGTTCCAGTTCTTTCTGGCCTCTATACTTTCAGTCTCTTCTCCTCTTCGCTCTTCTGTCCACTTTCAACAGTTTAACCTTCCTAAAAATGGATTTCACTATATCATGTCCCTGCTATAATAGTTATTGAACGTGAATTATATATACATATATATATATACACAAATATGTATATATGCAAGGTCTAAGTCTGAACTAAGAATGGCATTCAATTTAACTTGTCAACTTTATTTTCTAGTACTACCCAATATGAATTCTTTGATTTACTAAGACCAATCCATTGTTCTCTAAGGAAGTCATGTTCATTCCTACTTACTTTACATTATACCCAAAAGTCACTTGGAATTCTTCACGTCTTTATTCATTTGTTGTTCTTTAGTTATTTTGGATGTGTCCAACTCTTTGTGATTCCATTTGGGGTTTTCTTGGTAAAGATATTGGGACAGTTTGCTATTCCCTTCTCCAGCTCTCTTCACAGATGAGGAAAATGAAGCAAACAGGGTTAAGTGACTTACCTAAGGTCACACAGCTAGTAAATATCTGAGGCTGGATTTTAATTCAGGTCTTTCGACTCCAGGCCCAGCACTCTATCCATCAACTCTACAACTCCACAAAGCCCTCCTCTATCATTCCAACCTATTTAATTTTGAAACCATATTTAATTCTTTCACTATTGAAAAAGTTCCTGAGTAAGGCTATGCTTCTATTTGGTATCCAATAATTCAAGAGCTGGAGAAAATAATGAAGGGGGTGCCCATACTGATAGATACATCTAAAATGGAGTTTATGAGTAAAATATAAATGATGGCTCCTACACGAACCACTGAAACATTCTGAACCATGTTGACTTTACAAGCAGGGCCCAAAGAACAGTCCTTTACTTCATTAAATGGAGGGCTGGGGAGTAGGGGGAAAGTGAAAGATTTAATGAGCTTAACATTTTAAAGTGTGAGTCAAAAGTGATGCTATAGTAAATTTTTAGAGGAAGAATTCCCCCTGATCTGCAATAGGTCACTAGCATATGATCTAAAGGTATACATTTGGTGAGCCCCCTGAAAACCAAAATAAAAGGGCTTTAATTTGGATATTCTAAGAATATCATAGATAGAGAGGGAGCATGGTATAATAGAAAGCTGGTACTGGAGTCAGGAAGACCTTTTCACATAATAGCTCTATGACAGTAGGCAAGTATTAAACTCTCAGTGTTCCAATTGGCTCTTAAAAGCTATAACTGCAGAGAAGTTGATACTAATGGAGTTTTTGGACCCAGAGCTCATTATATCAAGTAAATCACATGACTTTACAAAAAATAAGATAGCCATAGAGCTGTATTATCACAAAAATCATCACAGGATTCTCAATTGATAAATGGTCAAAGAATATGAACAGGCAGTTTTCAGAGGAAGAAATTAAAGCTATCTATAGTCATATGAAAAAATGCTCTAAATCACTATTGATTAGAGAAATGCAAATCAAACAACTCTGAGGTACCACATCACACCTATCAGATTGGCTAACATGGCAAAACAGAAAAATAATAAATGTTAGAGAAGATGTGGGAATGTTAGAACACTAATTCATTGTGGTGGGGCTGTGAGCCCCATTCTGGAGACCAATTTGGAACTATGCCCAAAGGGCTATAAAAATGTGCATGACCTTTGACCCAGCAATACTACTTTTAGGGCTATATATATCCCAAAGGATCATAAAAATGGGAAAAGGACCCACATGTACAAAAATATTTACAGCAGCTCTTTTTGTAGTGGCCAAGAACTAGAAATTGAGGGGATGCCCATCAATTGGGGAATGACTAAACAAGTTGTGGTATATGAATGTAATGGAATACTTATTGTACTATAAGAAATGACAAACTGGTGAACTTCAGAGAAACCTTGTAAGACTTATATGAACTGATGCTGAGTGAGGAGAGCAGAACCAGGAGAACACTGTACACAGTAACAGTCACAGTGTTCAAGGACTGATTTTGATAGACTTAGCCCTTCTCAGCAATGCAAGGACCTAAAACAATTCCAAAGAACACATGATGGAAAATGCCAGTTACATCCAGAGAAAGAACTATGGAGTCAGAATGCAAAACGAAGCAGCCTATTTCCTTTTTTGTCTTATTTTCTTCTTTCTCATTGTTTTCTGCATTTGTTATAATTCTTCTATCCAACGTGACTAATGTGAAAATATATTTAATAGGAAAAAAATCACCATAGGATCATGGTTTTAAATCTGCAAAGGAACAGGGGGGCTATATGATTCAAATTTTTCATTTTACTGATGGGGAAATTAAAGCCCTGATTGGTGAAAAGACTAGCCAGTAATCACAGAGATACTAAACAACAGTTAGAATTTTGCTCCTTGTCTTCAGATGCCAAATCTAGCACACTTTCAATTATAACATCCTACTCTCGCAAGGCTACAATCTAATTTTCAGCATAAAGGTCATCATAAATTCTCTCTACAATCATCCACTCTTCTAGTTAATTCATTGAAGGGCACAGATCACTCTGGTTATAAGAGAATTCTTAGATACTTTAGTCAAACATCTTCATTTTGCAAATGAGGGAACCAAAGCCTAGAAAGGTCAATTGATTTGCCCATGGTCACACTGCTAGATAAAGGCATACCTCCAACACCCATGCCTCCAATTTAGTCTTATTCTTTTCACTACACTTCATTCTTCCCACCAATCTTTTTTTTTTTAACTTTAAGAATGATTTTAAATAAATGAACAGTTTTGTTCTCAAACTCACCAATCTTTTAAATAACTGCTGTTTGCTATTTATGTTGAGATTCTATATATGTATACTAAGATGTACCAGGAACCACATTTCAGAAATTAAACTTATCAAAACTCTATCAAAAATATTCCTTTGACACGTTTAGAGAATACAGCTTTGGGGATATTTGAGGGGTAGGTTGGGGCAGGATTCCCCAGTTACTAGAATGCCTTCAAGAGATTTTCTCTTTATCACTATTTATGATCACTTCATGAAAGTATCAAGAAAAACAAAAGCTAAGCCAAGATCAGTTATCAATATGATATCTGTCCCTAAAGACTGAGAATCTGGGTCTTTGGGGACTTTCATTAAAGTGTTTCCTCAGTCACCTTTCTAGGAGTGAAACCTTCAAGGAAACTGATTTTCTTTCTACCTTTCATGTTTATACTAAATAATTAAATGGAACTAAGTCCATGGGGTAGCTGCTAGTCCCTATTCTAAGATGGATTAATTAGCATTTAGGATTTGCAATGGGGAAAGAAGAGTCACCATGTCCTGATGGGGCTGAATGACAAGTGTCACAGCTGGAGACAGATTGGAGAGCATCTCAGGTCAAGAAAAAAACATGAATGGTTGCCCCATGTGTCCAATATAGAAGGAAAAAAATAAGGAAATCAAGTAAAAATGTCAAGCCAAATTCTAGTTAATGAGTGCAAGCTCCCCAGGCCCCCTAAATGGTTAGGTAAGAAAGGTCAGGTCTGCTTTCTGGAAAGCTGGCTCATGTAGAGGAAACATCATGACTTTAAGAGGATAATGACCTAATTTATATGGAGAACACAGCACACAAATTTTCTTTAAGACCACTTACAAAAGACCACAGACAAGAGGCATTGTATTGAAAATTTCTGGCTGACTGGGATGTTGCTATAAGAAAGATGGCAATGCTGTCATTCCATTTATTTCTAGCCCATTGAGTAGAAATAGTCTTCATTATCAGAGGTGTCAAATACTAGGGCCCATTCTCAAGTGTGGCTGGAACCAGATTTATATTTACAATATTTAACAAAATAAAAATATAATAAACCAAAGATAATACTACATTTTATAACTAAGTCAATATGTAGCTCACACAAATCCACTTGAGTTTGACAACATTGTTCTACACTATGCACTATTTGGGCCTGCAAATCTTACTTTCATTTCACTTACTATTCATTCATTCTTTCTCTTCCATTCACAGGACATCTTAAGACTTGATCAATCAACAAGCATTTATTAAGCACCTACTATGTGTTATGTACATGTGTCAATATGGATGTTTAAGGTCTTTTCTAGATCTAAATCAATTAAATTGTGTTTTCAACTTTTTTTTAAAAGAAAATCACTTTGGAAGCTCTGAAAAGGATGGATTAAGGATGGGGGAAGCTAAAGCAGAGAGATCAACAAGGAAGCTGTTGCAATGTTTGAAATGAAAAATGATGAAGAGTCTGAACTAACATAGTGACCCTGTGAGGCTAGAGAAGCAGAAAGATACAAGAGATGATGCAAGGAAGAAATGTTAAGGCATTCAATGAGTGGCTATTCAGGGTAAAGAAGAGTGAGGAGACAAAGATAATTCCAAGCTTGTAAACTTGGATGGCAGGGAAGAACAATGACCCCCTTATTAGAAATAGAGAACTTTGGAAGACAGGTGAGTTTTGGGGAGGGAAGATAATGTATTCTGTTGTTCAAAACAATAATGTAATGTTCAGATGTTAAGTTTGAGGTATTCACATGGCATAGAATCATAGAGTCCAGTCCATTTTACAGAGGAGGAACCTGAGGTTGAGAATGGTTAAGTGACTTGACCAGGATCACATAGCTATGAAGGGTCTTGGGTAGGATTTATATGCAGGTCTTCCTGACTTCAGGTCCAGTGATCTATCCTTTACATTATTCTGCTTCTGTGATGTCATGCTACTTCTCTTCCAATCTAAATGTCAAATGTGCCTTTGGAGATGTGCAACTAGTGCTCAGGAAAGAAATGAAGGCTGGGTGAAAGAACATAGGGAAAGAATAGAAAGTCCAGGATGGAGCCTTGGTAAACATCAAAAGTTAGGTGGGAGATGTAATATGAGTTATGAAATAGTGAAGGAAGTTGAAGGGAATGGTCAAACAGGTAAGATAAGAGAATAATCCAGTTTCTTAATTTTTAATATAAGGGAATTGGTGTAGACAGCCTCTATAGTTGCTTCTAGCACTAGCACTATGATTATATGGTCTTATAATTAAAGCCAGAAAAAATATTTATTTCTTATATGCTTTAGAAAAATTTTATGGTGATTCCCAACAAAATAAAAAGCTAAATGAAATATTATTTAAAAATTTTAAAAATACTTAGAAGATGTTATTTTGTTGGTAATTTGCATTTTAAAATTGCATTTCACATTATTTAGCTCTACATGTATGTACATATGTGCACACAAGTATGCACACTGCACCCTTAACACACAGATAAGTACTAGTTTCTGACTGCATAAAGTAATTGTTATCATTCTAAAATTCAACCTGTCCTCTTTCCCCTCTTTTAAAATCCTATTTTTTTCATTTTCTAATATATCTACTTTTAAAGTTATTGTTAACTTGGGAAGGAGTTTTACCAACTTGGAAAGAGTGGTTGGTATGGAGATTCATTTTTTTCTCTAAGGATTAACCTAATGAAATTCAGAAAAGCTAATTTTCTCAGTTTGGCAACAAGGTGATTAATTTTTTGGTCACAGCAATTTCCGGAGACCATCTGTAAAGCTGCAAAAGTGTTGAATATACACACTGACAAAATAGAATATGGAATGCTGTAGGAATTAATTGAAGCAAGGAGAATTCTGTTAAGGTATATACCTTTCATTTAATTTTAATGATATTTTTCTCAATTACACGTAGATAAAAATTCTTTAACATTCTTTTAAAAAAATTTGAGTTATAAATTCTCTCCCTCTTTCACCTCCCCCTTCCTTGAGAAAGTAAGCAATTTGAAATAGATTTATACATGTACAGCCATGCAAAACATGCTTCCATATTAGCCATGTTGCAAAAGAAAACACAGACCAAAAAAAACAAAACAAAACCCAACAACCTAACAAAACCAAACAACAACCAAGAATAATAAAGAAAGTAAAAAGAGTATGCTTTAATCTTCATTCAGACTCTACCAGTTCTTTCTCTCAAGGTGGATAGCATTTTTCATTATGAGTCCTTTGGAATTGCCTTGGATCACTGTATTGCTGAGAACAGTTAAATCATTCACAGTTGGTTATTGTACAATATTGCTTTGCTATACACAATGTTTTCCTAGTTCTGCCCATTTCGATTTTCTTCAGTTTATGTAAGTTTTCCCAGGTTTTTCTGAAAGTGCTCTGCTCACCATTTCTTATAGCACAATATTATTCCAACACAATCTATACCACAACTTGTTCATCCATTACCCAGTTGATGGGCATCCCCTTGATTTCCAATTTTTTGTCACGACAAAAAAAGTTGCTATAAATATTTTTGTACATATAGATCCTTTTCCCTTTTTCTTTGATCTCTTTGTGGTACAGAACTAGTATTGGTATTGCTGGGTAAAAGGGTATGCAAAGTTTTATAGCCCCTTGGCATAGTTCCAAATTGCTCTAAATTTTTCCACATCTCCTGCAACATTTGTCATTTTCCTTTTCTGTCCTCTTAGCCAATGTGATACATGAGAGGTGGGACACTAGAATTGTTTTAATTTGCATTTCTCTAATCAATAGTGATTTAGAACATTTTTATATGACTTTAGATAACATTGATTTCTTCTTCTGAAAACTGCCTTTCTTATCCTTTGACCACTTGTCAATTGGGATAAGGTATCATATAATTTTTAAAGTTCCCAATATGAGGTTATGTTGTCTAGTAGACAGAGCATAGGACTTGGAATCTAAAAGACTTTAATTCAAAACCTGCCTCAGATAATTATTAGTTGTTTGACTCTGGGCAAGTCTCTTCTCCTTGATCTATTTCAGTTTTTTCATCTATAAAATGGGGAAATAATTATACCTAACTCCCAGAGTTGTTGTGAGGATAAAATGAAATATTTGTAAATTGTTTTTCAATCTGTAAAGCGATATTTCGAAGTGAGCTATTATTAGTCTGCATAATGACTGTAATGTTTAGTCAGATATACTGAAATGATGTGTAGTTCCATGTCCAGTAATAACAGCATCCCTTAGAGATTCCCTTATTATCATTAATTGGTAGTTCTTCTACTATTTTAAGTAGGTATGAAAGAATCCTGAAGTGATCAAGCATAATATCATCTCTCAAAAGTTAAAGTTAACATTAATGCAATTATTATTTCATGAGGAGCTATAGATTTTCTTTCTCCTTAAATGGTACTGGTTCACATGCATAGCAGCATACCTTTTACAAAGCTCAGCAGGCAAAATGCATTGAGCCCTGTTGGGTCAATTCCTAATGTGATGTTAAATAACTCTCGTTTATTTACTCTATATGTGATTTTTAAAAAGCGAATATAATCTGATTGAAAAATGCCAAATTGATTTTTTTTTGTGGAGATCTAATTTATATTTCTAGACTTTTAGGTTCATTTGCTTCACTATCTCTAAGCCTTATTAAGATCACATACTAATACTATAGAACATGCTTAGTGAGTAGTGTATCAAACTGTTGTCATGTTTGGGTTTTTTTTAACTGTGTTTTTGTGATTGGATCTGGGAGTTTTTAGTCTTGCTTAGAGAAAAATGATTAAAGTGTTTTGAATCCGTGAGAGCAATGTAAGGAGACATCATCTCCCCTATTTTATCATTGAATGACTGATAGAAAACAAAAGAAATAACAGGATAAGGAACTTTTTATCACAGATCACAGCGTTTACCACCATGTTCCCCCCCGCCCCCCACTCCGCGCCATTGCTGTTTGCAATAGCTACAATTTTGATGCTTCTGAGATACTGGTATTCCATGATTTGTGCTCATATAATATTACTTGAAGAATATTTGGGCTTTTATGGCAATGAATAGCTTAAAATCAGAGATCACTGTATAATTTTCTTAAAGCAATTTAGTACTTATTTTTTGTTACTACTCATTTTTGAAGTTGCTTAATTACTTATGAAGCATTTATCCAAAATATCTACAGCCATGGTTGCAGATGAAGAGAGGGACAGAGAAATAGGTAGATAGATAATCAGACAGAGAGTAATAGATAGTTAACATCAACTAATTAATTCAAGGGTTATCCTTTCATCTTCATGTTATAAATCAAGGTAATCATCCATTTTGTTTTTAAAGTATTTTTGATAAACTTATTTTAATGTGAAATTTTAGATATTGTTATTTCACAGCTTGGTGTAATTTGTAATGAGTTTTGCATCATCTACCAATCGAAACATGTGCAGAACCTCAAATTCTAATAGGGAATCCTTTTGTTTAAATTTTCCTCAAAATATCATCCATTACATTGAACACACTAAACAAGCAATATATCTTTTTTATTTCTCAGTTGATATTAATGTTAAACAAGCAATCAAAGTCATCTCCACAGTCAAATATATCATAGAATTATATTATTTCAACATTTCTGTGAAAGACATTCTATTTGAGTAACAGTATTTAAGGTAGCATTTTCTTTAGATCAAATTCTTTTGAAAAACATAACAGATATAGTAAAATCTTATAATATCTTTAGCTATCAGTCATATGACCATAAAGGAATACAGTACAGAGTTCTGTCCATATTACTTCCTTATTCTAGAAGCTTCAGAATTTACCCATTTCCTCTAGGATAAAATGCAAAATCTATTTTACATTTAAAGTTCTCACAATTTGGCATCTGCCAATCTCTCTTTCCAGGCTGATTACTAGTTACTATCCTCGATTTCCCCATACACATATCCCTCCCAAACTAGCCTATCTGCTTGTTCCCCATGCATGATATTCCTTCTTCTGCTTTTCAGAGGCTGCTGCTTCCTCTCATACCACCCTCCACCTCTGCTCATCCCTGGAATGATCTCTATCCTCACCTCCACCTCTTAGAACATCTACTTCCTTCAAGGTTTTGCTTAAGTGCTTCCTTGTATAAAATGTCTTTTCTAATTCCCACAGTTGTTAGTGCCCTTCTCCAATTCCTTATTGTTTATTTTGTACATATTTTTCTCTATGTATCTCAGTGCATGTTAAATCCCTCACTTCATGAAGAAGAGAGTCAGCTCCTCATTGTCAGGGATTGGTCTTTGGGTCACCAGCAAAATGAGCACATTTCCTGATTGTATTGTTAATGCAGTTTTGCTTAATGGGAAGATCTTTTCTATCCATTAATAGGCCCATGTGAACTGCTTGAGTCACATGGAAGCCTGAGTCACATGAGTCTGTGGTGGGAGGAGCTTGCCAGATTGGTAGAACAGGAAGGGGTGGAGCAGGAAGGGTGGAAGAGAGAGAAGGGAAGTTGGTTAGATCAGTTAGAGCAGAGGGAGAGAGGAAGCAGACAATGAGCTATGAGTGTTTTGTAGGAAGGTCCTAGCAGGAGGAAGGCTTGGGGATGGCAGAGCCCCCTGCATTGTCATTGTGTATAGATTTTTTGTTGCTATGATACATTTGACTTTCTAATGTTGGCACTCAGCTTTCTGGTGTCTGAATAAATGTTTTTGTTCTATCTTCCATGTGGAGAGTCTGTTATATTTTGTGATTCAGAATTATGCTGGCATATTCATAGCTGCTGTAGGTGCTGTGAATATTGTGTTGGCACTACACTGACACATAATAAGTAAACAAATGCTTGCTGAGGGGAGGCTAGGTGGTGCAGGGAATAGAGCAATGGCCTTGGAGTCAGGAGGACCTGAGTTCAAATCTGACCTCTGACACTTAACACTTACTATCTGTGTGACCTCGGGCAAGTCACTTAACCCCAACTGCCCTGCCTTCCCCCCTCCAAAAAAAAAGAGGCAATAAATAAATGCTTGCTGAATCGATTTGATTATTTACAAAATTGTTTGCAGAATCACCTGTCTCCTCTCATTATTCATTTGTGTACTTATTTATTTTTAATCTATCTATCTATCTATCTATCTATCTATCTATCTATCTATCTACTGGATGTCCTCAAAACAGAGAGAACCATTTTTACAAGGATTTTATAGAAGTCATAATGTAGGCATAGAGAACAATACCTGTTGATATCTTCTCAATTTTCTCTTTTGGAATAAAGATATAACCTTGGGGTTTTTTTTCTACATTTCTTTGGAATCTTCTCTTAAAAATAAATCCCCAAATGCCTTGTCACTTAGCTACTTCTAGAAGAGATATCATCTATACTTGAACATTACATCAGGTCATGAGGTGGCCATGTCCAAATGGAGTAGCTCCTTTATTGTCAGCATTAAGAATAAATTATCAAAGAATTTCCAGTAGGTTATCTTCACTGCATGTTTGTTTATTGTCCCCTTTCTAGTTTCATCTAAAAATTATCTTAGGATGATCTGGTTTAGCTGGAACTGACACCCATGATTTCTGCATGCTCATTTTCTCCTCAAAGACTTCTTGCTGTTTTGTAAAGTGATTACTGCTCATTATATTGCTCTGTAATGTTTTGTAAATAAACCTGTATCCTAAAATGATGTTGCCTTTGGCTGCTGTATCACTCTGCTAGGCAAGAAGATTAAATTATCTCCAGACTGAGGTGTTTCTTGTCTCTTTGAGACTTCTTGTGGCAACTTTTTTCATCAGTTGACATTTACTGAGAAAAGTTCATAAAACCAAAATCTTACTTTTGTCCACATCTCATTTGGGAAACTAGAAGGTTAGCATTTGTTATTTATTTTTATCTTTGTTCTAACCAATAACTGGTTGACAAGTACAGCTGATTTTAAAATGACCACTGCATTTGCAACCAGTTGTTTACTCTCTGTTAAAGTATATTTAATTTAATCTTGGGTGATGTCATTAGGTATTCACCAAATCTGGCATCTCCTAATTCAACAGGCATATGAGTACTGAAGTCCTTCAATAAATTCCAAAATAGATCATGATTTCATCAGCATGGATACTTCCTGTAATGATACAGATTATATCCTCCTTATTAACTGGGCTACAGAATGGTCTTCAGGATGTGATATGGAAAGAAGTACAGAAACAATTTATTATTTGATGTCCAAACCACTCCTTTCTTCACTTATTCTGGTTCTCAGATGACAATCAAAATCTACCTCCTCTTCATATTCAAGCTTCTGCAGATTGGTAAGACCTGTCAGTCTTTGTGCTCTATTTACATAGCCTTTGGGAACACGTAGTCACCTCCATGCCATGAAAAGGCACTGAAGTGTATATACCATAAACTCTAGCACTTTCTGTTTTAACTTAGAGCAGCTAACTAATGAGAAACCTACCTAGAAATTCAGTACTTGGATAAATGTATTGCAATAATTTTGTTTTGGAATTTTTCTAGATAAAAATCATAGAGAAAACTTTGTAAACCCTGAAACAATTCTGGGTCACTTATATCCAAACAGAAGTATAATATACATCATTTTTTCTTAATTTTAATTTTAATTTACTATTTCCCCAGTAATATAAATCTAAAAATGAAAATTTTAAATGACAGAAAAATTAAATCACAAATTAAAAGAGTGTTGGATTTCTTAGGTTTTTTAGTCTCAATTATGCAATAAGTAAAATATTTGGACTATTGAATTAAAACAATTCCAAAAAGTCACACAATGACCAAAATAAATATATATACTATAGCTTTGACATAATTGTCATTCATCCCAACACAATCACAAACTCAATAAATCACAGAATATCAGAGTTGGAAAGTTTCATAGATGTAATTTATCCTAATATTTATCTGAACAAAAAAACTGAATCCCCTCCACAACACTCCTAAGCAGTAGTCATCCAGTCTTTGTTTCAAGAGTGAATACCATTAACTTCAGAGTTTCTAATCTCAGAAAATTTTTCCTAACACTGAGTTAAGATCTTACTCTCTGCAATTTAAATTGTTTTTCTCCTACTTCTACCCTTTGAGGACAAACATTACAAATCTAATATTTCTTCTACATGACAACCCTTAAATTACTCAAAGGCAATTATCATGTCCTTTTACCCAGTGACTATTTTGTAAATTAAAAAGCTCAATTATCATGTGACCTGGTCACCAGTTTTCTCATCATTACGATTATTCAACATGTCCCAGATTATGTATTTTAAAAAATGTGATGCCAAGAATTGATTGCAATACTCTAAATCAGAAAAATTTTTTTTGAGGGCAATTGGGGTTAAGTAACTTGCCCAAGGTTTGTGTTTGTGTGTGCATTAAGTTAAATCAGAAATTTTTAACCTATGATTTATGCAGGTTTTTTGCAAAATATTTTGATGATTATATTTCATTATAATTGTTTTCCTTTGTAATCCCATGTATTTTATTTTATATATTTGAAAACATTATTCTTTGAAGAGGTCCACAGACTTCACTAGACTAACAAGTCCATGAGTTTTATAACTAGGACAGAAGACAAAGGGACAATCATACTGGACATTATTTCTTTTACCGTGTAATACAATAAATTAGCTTTCTTGGCTACCCCCTCATACTGTTGACTCTCATGTTCCACAAAAATATATTTGTCTTACAATTTTACCCTTAGTCTGCCTCACATTTATAGCATATGTTAGGGTTCATTGGAAACAAATTGCTGAAAATTCACACAGCAGTAAATTTACTCAAAATTCATCTGCAGAGAGAGGTAAGGAAAAATTGTTCAAAAGATTTTGTGGAAATCCATCGCCAAAGAATTTATCATCAACTTGGATGGTCTATTGGCTAAGCTAGGTGGCACAGTGGCTAGAACACCAGGCCTGGAGCCAGGAAGACTCATTTTCTTGAGTTCAAATCTGGCTTCAGATACTTACTAGCTGTGTGACCTGGGTAAGTCATTTAAACATGTTTGCCTCAGTTCCTTATCAGTAAAATGAGCTGGAGAAGGAACTGGCAAACCACTCCAGTATCTTTGCCAAAAAAAAAAAAAAAGAATGGGGTCAGGGAGAGTCAGACATGACTGAAACAATTCAACAACAAGGTAATCTATTGCTGATGAGCCTCTCTATGCTTAGTTCAGGTTGGTCCTTAGAAAGTAGGTCTGCTGTAGGTCATGCTCGAAGACTATGCAGCAAGGTAGAAACTGCTGAAAATTACTCCATGGGCACAGGCTTTGAGAAACCTAGGTCACACATATGCCATTATGAGAAAAAAAAAAGCTCTGGGAACAAACAATTAGAGCTTACAAAATTTTAATTCATGGTGTGTATTCTACTTTTTTGCCTTCAACTGAAAATCTTTGCTCATAAATACTTTTAACTTATTTGCGGTTTTCAAAGTTTAAGTCTAGACAGAATCCTCAAAAATCTCTAAATAATCCCTCAGCATAATCAAGAGAAATGAGTCATCAGCAAGTATTTATTAAACACTGAAGAGCAGCAAAATAGAAGTAGAAATCATAATGCAAGTACTCTAGAAGTCAACAATATAGTTTAGGAGATAAGAATACACACACACACACACACACACACATATGCAAACAAAAAAATAGAACATAAAACAAATTGTGGGAAAGACCCAAGAAATCTTGGGATGAGGAGGGGAAGGGAATGGTTGAGTTTAATCTTAAAGAATAAAAACTGGATTGATAGAGAGGAAAAGGAAAGATGTTTCAGAAAAGGTATAAAAGAACAGGGTACATGGCCTGGAGGAGGAATAAGAAAGTAATAAAGAGAGCAGAGTGATTAGAAAGGAAGGTTTGTTATAGAAAAGTATAAAAGGAGATCTCAAAGGATGGGTAAGGTAGGGTCACCTGACCCTGAATTCCAGATAAAATACTTAGACCTGATTCAGTGAGAGGAAAAGATACATTATATATTTATTAAGTGTGAAATGGTTCAAATGTTTCTGGCAGCAGTATATACAATGCACTGAAATAGGTAGAGAAAGAAAGACTAGTTAGGAAGTTATCCTAATAATCTTCCAAACGTCACTTTCTCTGATGAGGGTCCACCATCTTTCCAGGTACTCAGACTGGAAACTTTGGCATCATCTGTTCTGACTTTGCTTATGACTCTAACTGTCCACAAATAAATCAACTGCCAAGTCTTATTGATTTTACCTTTCTAATAGCTCTCATATCTTTCCCCTCCTTTTTATTTCCTTGGTCATCAGGTCTTCATCACCTGAATTACTGTAATAGCTTCCTAACTGGTTACTCTGGCTCATCTTTCCACTCATCAATCTATGATAATGTAGCTGTTGAGGTTATCTTCCTAATAAAAAGACTGCCACCATGACACTACCTAAATTTAAGACTTTCAGGAACTTATATATAGGAAATTATATATAGAATAAAATATATACTCAGCTTGACATTTAAGGCCCTCTATAATCATGGCAGAGGCACCTATGTAGCACAGTGGATAGTGTGCTGGAATTAGGGTCATAAAGACTCATCTTACTGAGTTCAAATGTGACCTTAAATATTTACTAGCTGTGTGACCCTGGGCAGTCACTTAACCTTGTTTGCCTCAGTTTCTCATCTGTAAAATGAGCTAGAGAAGAAAATAGCAAACCCTTTTGCTAAGAAAACACCAAATGGGATCATGAAACATCAGACACAAATGAAACAACTGAATAACAATAAAAATAATCATGGATCCAATCTACCTTCCATTTCTATATCACAGTTATTTGTGTTCATATCTTATTCTCTCACTAGAATGTGGCCTCCTTGATGGCAAGGGGTTATGATATTTTGTTATTTTTATTTTCTTAGCACATAAGGTGCTCATACATTCTAATTATATTGAACTGACCTAGGTATGAGATTACAGGATCCTGAACTAAATTGGTGACAATAGGAAGTGGAAAGATTATTTTTAAAAGTATTATTAAAAGAATGGACAGAATAAGACTTTATTAGGTATTGGGAGATGAAATAAAACAAATCTCCAAATTTGGAGATAACTTCATAGATTTAAACTGTAGCACAACTATCAAAGATGGGGAAGGTGGTTTTAAGATGATGAATTCAATTTGAGACTTGGTTAAAGAATAGGTAAAAAAAAAATTCTTAGGGGGTGGGTAGATGGCGTAGTGAATAGAGCACCAGCACCCAATTGTCCTACCTTCCCCCTTCCAAAAAGCAAAAAAAAGTCCTTAGTAAATATGAATGGGAATTTTGGCCGGTTGAGTAAAGGTATGATAGGTAAGTTGGTGTCATGTTGTTGTTAACAGATATGGCGAAATAAGTCTAGCCTGCTCTTCTTGACTGTTGTCAGTTAATATTAAGTACAAATTGACTTCTGGAAAGGACATTTAGCCTGTTCTAATGTGGGAAAACCATAATGGGCTAGCAAAGTCCCATTTATTACTTTGACTGAAACAAAGAGTGAGCATTTATTAAATGATGGATTTATTAAATGTGTAAGATAATGTTAGATGTTTTTGGTGACACATAAATAAGACATGGTACCCATTAATTGGGAAATGGTTAAAAAATACTATGGTATATGACTGTAATGTAATTACTGCACTATAATAAATGGTTTCTAATAAACATGGGAAGATACATGAATTGATAAGAGTAGAATGAGGAGGACCAAGACAAAAATTCATATTATGGATACAATGATGTGAATAAAATGAATTTTGAAAGATTATAGCACCTGATGAATGTAGTGAACAGACACGACTTCAGAAGACTGGTAGATCAGAAGTGCATAATATAACATAAATTTTCAAATGTAGCTTGAGCAGGAAGGGTATCTATTTCAGGGAACAGGGTGTGGTAGCATGTGTTCCCAGGTAGTGCTAGAGACAAAAGGGAAAAGAGCATCAACATAACATTAAAAATACATAGAATAAAACAAAATAAATTTAGGAGGGAATTAATTTTTTTTTTGCTTTTTGGAAGGGCAATTGGGGTTAAGTGACTTGTCCAAGGTCACACGGCTAGTAAGTATTAAGTATCTGAGGCCAGATTTGAACTCAGGTCCTCCTGACTTCAGGGCTGGTGCTCTATTCACCGTGCCACCTAGCTGCCCCTATAGGGGAAATTTAAAAAGAACAATTTGGCTAGAACTGTGTGAGATTAATATACACTTTAAAAACTGTATGCTATAAAAATTTGTTTTCATATATTCATCCTCTTTACATGTTGATTGATTATTAAGTTAATGATAAAAATAATTTTTAAAGACATGCTATGTGAAATTAAGGACATAACATTCTAGTTGCTCATCCTTTCATAGAAGGTGCATAATTCCTTAACATAATACTGTTTATACTGTTTATATATTCACAAATATTATATACTAGTAAACATCCATTTATTTAAAGTGGCATAGATAGTTACTATGTTAGGTGGCATCCTTCTCTCTAGTTAATTATATGAACAAATTATAGAAGGTATTATAGTAAATATATGGTGACCTTATCCTACACTGGATATGTGGGAAATGACTATAAGATGATGATGATGATGATGATGGGCTGGGACCCAAGTTCTTTGGTCACATAGTTGTGGATGTTAAGGCTTCAAACCCTCAAATGGGGGTTGTTAAGGCTTCAAACCCCCAAATGGGGGTTGGACTTTTTTGCAGTTGAAGAGGAATAAGTATAAGATAAGTATAGTATATACTATAAGATAAGATAAGTATATACCTCTCACTTTCTTCCTCCATCCTCAGGTAGCTCTTCCTTTAGTTGCAAAACATAGGGGCTCATGGGATCCATCATTCCTTTGATTTTCCCTCCTATCTACTTTTTGACTCCTGCCTTAAGTTTCATGATCCTAATCTATATCTGTGAACAATACTTTTGAGGTTATTTCTACACGTGTGAAAATCTGAATCTGAGACCTGGGACAAAATATGAGGAATTGAAACATAGGCTACATTTAGGTTTAATATCAGGTAGAATTACTGGGTAGAAAATTTGGACTATATTCCGAGCAATTCAGTATTGTTATAGTTCTTGTTGCTATTATTATTATTATCGTTCCTATTTTACAGATATCCTATTTTATTTCAGAAAGATTAAATGACTTGGTTACATTCAGTTGGCTAGGAAGCAACAAGTAGAACTAGAACCCAGGAATTTTAATTTGAGATGTATTTTTCTTTTTACTACTCTCAAACAACATGTCATGAATATCTTTAATCAGTTTTATTTTTAAATAAGGTTCCATATTTTCTGCAAGAAGTGTCTTCCTTGTCATACTCATATTGTTCATTGTGCCCTTGGATATCAGATTTTGTATTCTGCTTTTCTGAGTTAACTATGCAATATGACACTATTTGCATTCAAGAGCTCACATATTACTTAATGGTGAAATGCTTTTAGAAGGCTCATTTAAGACTTGATATTGCTAAGAGGATGCTGAGAAAATGAGCGGTTATGCTTTGAAAATTGTTGAGTGTTGATGTAATTCCCAATTATACCATCAACTACATTTTAGGCAGCAAATTCTATTTTACACCTTAAGATAACAAATGGATGAAAATGAGAATGGTCATGAAAACTGACCTAGAAGATAGGTCAATATTCACAACTGGCAATACTGAATAAAATGATCCATATCTACATAGTTTAAGAAATTAATGATTCAGACATGCAATTAAATGTTTTACTCTTGTGTCTCTAGGGTTTGGCTAAATATATAGTCAGTTAGAAACTTATCTGATCATGATGAGTTCATTTATTGGCTACAAGTGAATGTGTGGTACCATGCACTGAGGCACAGAGGAACAAGTGAGAATATAAATTTGATGTGAGTTCTTTCCTCTAGAATTTTGATATCTGGGGTGGGAGGGAGTAGAAGGAGGGGCTGATTTTTAAACTGAGAGTCTTAGAATGGGGAAAAAAACCTGGCTTGTGTTCTCTCTGAATAAAGCTCATCAAATAAAAATGTTCCCATAAGATTTTAAAATATTTGAAAATAAATTCTAAATTCATTCCACTGCCATATTAATCTTACTTAAATAAACCCTTTCATTCTACTGTTCTCTAATTCAAAATATGTCAGTAGCTTACTATCCCATTACAAATTAAATATAAACTCCTTTTTTTCCATGCCCTCTCTGTCTCATATTTCTTTTGTTGTGTTTTTTTGTTTTGTTTTGTTTTTTGTTTTTTGCTTTTTGGAGGGGAGAAGGCAGGGGAGTTAGGGTTAAGTGACTTGCCCAAGGTCACAAGGCTAGTAAATGTTAAATGTCTGAGGGTGGATTTGAAGTCAGGTCCTCCTGACTCCAGGGCTGGTGCTCTATTCACTGTGCCACCTAGTGACCTCTTTATCTCCTATTTCATCTCCCCCAACAAATCCTTTTATTTCCTACTACTATTCAATATACATCTCCTTCAGGGACAAAAATGCCAAACCCATTTTTCTTCCTTACTCTTCATTCAGTTCTTTTTGCCCAGAATGTCTTCTAGGCATTCTAGGGAAAGCCTTCCCCTATGCAAACTCTACCGCCATGCTTCAAAGCTCAGCTTATTCCTCAGGTTCTCCAAGAAGATTCCACTGATCCCAAAGCCCTTACTTGGAATAAGAGAATGTAGGAACTGAAAGAGGCAGAAAGGACTGAGGGTAGCACCTGTGCCTCATTTTACATATGAGTGAACTGAAGTCTTCAGACTCTAGGGTCTCCAAGCTGTTCTTTCCACTGTACCACAAGGATTTCCCTTTCCTTGGAGGAAGCACCACTCCATCTCCCTGAAGTCTTTACCACACAATTTGACACTAACTTATGCATATAGTCTTGTTTTATTCATAGTGTGTTCAAGTTCTAAACTAGATTACAAGTTTCTTGAGGGAAGAAACCATTACTTATTTAAAATCCATATGTCAACAGTGCCTAGCACATCTTTCAGTACACAATAGACACGAAAAAAAATACATGTTAATTTATTTACTTGGCAATATTTTTTAAAAGAAAAATTAACTGGCCTAATGAAAGTCATGTAATTTTTTTTCATGAAAAATTTGTTTATGGAGCTGTCAAATAGCAGCTAGCTCTTGGGGACCAAGAATGGAGTGGAGAAAGACAACTGATAGTTTAGCAAACAGGGGCAAACTAAAAATAGAGTTAGAGATAGATCAAAGCAAAGCAATCACCAAAGCAAAATTTAGCCAAGGGCAAAATAACCAGAGATAGGACTGGAAAAGAGATAAGTAAGGAACAGAGCAAGAATAAAGGGAAGAAATGGGATTTGAGGAGTACAGTTTACAGAGGTGCTACTCTGAATACTTACTGCTCATGATCAGCTGAGAACCAGCAGCTTAAGGTAGAAGAATTGTTGGATGGCATTTAGGCAAGAGATCTCTACATGGTTAGTAATTTATAAATGTTTGATAAATTAAATTAAATTTCTCTGGTTTCAACTTCCCTAACATGATGATTGCCCCAGGAATCATCACCAGAGATCACATCATATTGGAGATCACATCAGCTTTGGTACTCAACATTCCTCAATACCTCTGTTTCCTCTCTCTTCTGATGGGAGGACAGAGCACAAAAAAAAAATTCTTCCTAAAGCCTACCTAGATAGAAGGCTCAGGAGTTTTCAACTACCTATTCATTTCCCACCAACTGCTTTGCTTAGTTTTGACACCATGAACATTGTGTCCTACCTCTCCTCCCCATGCCTCTTCCCCTTTCCTCTCAAGCAGCAGGAAAATCTTTTCCCCTTATCTGTATCCTCTTCACTTAGCACACTGTCTGTCACATTTGCTTGTCCAGTCCTTTTTCAGTCATGTCTGACTTCATTGGCCCCATCTGGGATTTTCCTGGCAAAGATCCTGGAGTGGTATGCCATTTCCTTCTCTAGCTCATTTAACATATGAGGAAACTGAGGCAAATGGGTTTAAGTGATTTGCCCAGGATCATACAGTAAGTTTGTGAGGTCATATTTGAATTGAGTAAGATGAGTCTTCCTGACTGCAGGCCCAGCACCCTATTAACTATGCTACCTAGCTGGTGCATAGTAGGTGCTTAACAAATATTCATTGACTATTAAGTTAAATGAAGAAATATTAAATGAATTTGATTTAGTAATATGCAAGTAGTATGATGAAAAAAGCCTTGAATCTTGCATCAACAAATTGAGGTTTAAGATCACACTGGTAGTAAGTATCAGAAGCAGGATTTGAAATCAGGTCCCTTGACTTCAAAAACCATGCTCTTTCCACCATGTTTCTGTTTCTGTTTTTCAATATAAAAAAATAGGGTTGCCAGAGTTACTGCTATTGTTACAGCTTTCAAAAATTTTTGTATGATTTTGTCATATGCTTGAAGGAAACAACTAGTTAGAAGAGAGACTTTAAAAGAGTATTTTGCTGTACCAAATCCAGTGCTTTTTTCAGTCAACAAACAGTAAGTGTGTTGGGATGTTTTCAATTTCCCACAATTTTTAGTAAACTATATGATAAGGTTGTGATGTGCTGTAGAACATCATCTGAAGAAACCTGTTCTGTTCAATCTTTTATCATACATTCATCAAAGAGAGAAGAAAATCTTAGTGTACAGACAGTAATTGAATAGCCATTGCTGGAACTGCCTGTAGATTTTTTTTTTTTCTTTTTGGAGGGGAGACGGCAGGGAAATTGAGGTTAAGTGACTTACCTAAGGTCACATGGCTATTAAGTGTTAAGTGTCTGAGGCCAGATTTGAACTCAGGTCCTCCTGATTCCAGGGCCAGTGCTCTATTCATTGCACCACCTAGCCGCCCCTAGATCTTTCCTTATATTGTTTTCTAACACACACAGACTTGGTTGACTTTTCAAGAATGTGAGTCTTGTCTCCCCAACCAGACTGCGAGCACCTTGAGGATCAAAACTCTCATCTTTTTTTCCTTTGTAAAAGTAGCTGGTCACATAAATAACTGACACAGCAGGCATAATATTGCCTGACATTTCTATTGTGCTTACCCTATGTGCCTACATTCTCTTCTGTACAATGTTTAATGAGAAAAAATCTAAACATTTATCTGTTGTTGGGAACATATAGTTCTAATACACAAATATCTATAATGATAACTGGTGCAGTGGAGAGATCAAACAGAAGGGTCAGCAGGAATTTTCAAAAGGGAAGTGTCACTTTTAACGTGGGGTTTGGGGAAGACTTCATGGAGGAGTTAGAATTTGAGATAGGACTTAAAGAAGAAATGAATTTCAATAGGTAGAATAAACAAGTCTTTGAATCTATTGGATCTATTGGAGAATTTGGGGGTGGGAGGACATATTGTGCACAGATGCATAGAAATAGGAGAAAGCAATACAATACTAAAAAATAGCAAGTTATCAGTTGAGCAGGACTGTGCAGTTAGGAAAAATAAACTTTGAAAGGTAGGTAGGAGCCACATTGTACAGCATCTTGAATACCCTAAGAAATTTGTTTTTTAAGCAATGGTAAACAACAGAGGGAGGTAGCTAGCTGGCACAGTGGATAGAGTACTAGGCCTGGAGTCAGAAAGACCTGAGTTCAAATGTGGCCTCAGATACTGCGTGACTCTAAGCAAGTGACATAACCCTGTTTGCCTCAGTTTCCTCATTTGTCAAATGAGTTGGAGAAGGAAATGGCAAACCACTCTAGCATCTTTGCCAAGAAAATCTCAAGTTGGGTCACAGAATCAGACACAATTGAACAACAAGAAGAAGCAAGAGACTTATTGAAGGTCTTTAATCATAGTGATCAGACTCGTGCATAAGCAGAAAACTTTGGCAGCTATATGAAGGATAGGTTGGAAAAGAAAGAGACGGGAGACAAACTGATTGATCAGTGGGTTATTACCATATTCTACCTCAGCGGTAACAAGAGCCTTACATTAGGACAATAGCAAAACCAATGTCAAATATGTTGTGGAGCTAGAAATCAGAGGCCTTGACAACAGAATTTGATGTAAAGGGATGTAGAGAGGGAAGAAAAAAAGATGATACAAAAGTTTTAAGCCTGAGTGATGGGAAGATGCTGCTGCTATCAATGGACACAGGGAAGTTAGGTGGCAGGGATGGTTTTGTTTGAAAATGGGCTATTTTTAGACAAGTTAAATTTGGAGTGTTGGTGTAGTCTGCATGTAGGCATCCAGAAGAAAGCTGGAAATCTAGTAACCTCAGGAAGATGAACTAGAGACAAAGATCTTAAAATTTGCACATGATTTTGTTTTCCAACAGAGTAACTAAAAAAGGGCCAGGGGCAAGGGCTACAAACCCTTGGGAGAATTTCACTCCCACTGGATTAGATGAAGAACTTGGATAAAGAATGAGAAAAAAAAAACAACCTGTCAGAAATCTCAGAAAACCTGAGGAAAACACCATCATAGATTCTAAAACACGAGACTCTGAAGAAGAAGGAGATGATAAACAATTTTAAATGTTATCAAAGGATGGAATCTGAACAAAGAGGCTACCAGAGTCCAACCAGAGCTCAACCCAGCCCAGCGAATGGTCACCAGTCTGGGTCATATGGTTGGGATTGCCACAGTATTTGTATAGCTGCAAAGATGTAATATTATGAAGAAATACAGTTGACTGCCTAGGTTTCAGCATTGTAGGAGGTTATGAAGAATACATCGGGAATAAACCATTTTTTATTAAATCTATTGCTGAAGGAACTCCATATAATAATAGAAGAATTAGATGTGGTGATATTCTTGCTGTCAATGGTAGAAGTACATCAGGAATGATGCAGGCTTGCTTGGCAAGGATGCTGAAAGAACTGAAAGGAAGAATTTCCCTCACTATTGTCTCTTGGCCTGGAACTTTTTATAGAAGAAATGTTGCATATAAAACAGAACCCAAACAAGCTATTTAAAATTTGACATGTGATTTTGACTTTGTTTTTTCAACTTCACTTTTTAAAGGATACAATTAGGTCATTGGTAAAGTTTATAGTGAGAAGTTTCTATAGAGAATGGGAAAAGGAACCTGTTTTCAATGAACTAAAGAATAAATGGCAAGAAAGTAGAGGCAGGCTATCAGTGTAAACTACTCTTTATAGAAGTATGGAAGTAAAGTCAAGACAAACAAGCATTTATTAAGCCCTTATGATGTGCCAGGGAGTGTGCTAAGCAGTGGGAGCATAAAGAAAGGCAAAAGGTGGTCCCTGTTCTCAAGGAGATCACAGACAACATTGAAATGATTACATGATTTAGATGGTTAGGTGGCACAATGGAGAGAGTGCTAGACTTGGAAGGAGGGTGAACTGGGTTTGAATACTGCCCGAGGCTATTATTAGCTGTGTGACCAAGGGCAAGTCACATAACCTCTCTCAACTTCCAATTTCTCATCTGTAAAATGGAGTACCTCTCCTCTCAGGGTTATTGTGAGGATCAAACAAGATTACCCACATAAAGTGCTTTGCAGACTTCTATATAAATGCTAGTCATGATAGTGATGACATACAAACAAGATGTAAACAGGATAAATTAGAGATAATCAACAGTAGGAAGATAGTAGGATTAAGGTAACTGGGATAGGCTTCTTGCAAAAAGCTGACTTTTAGCTGGGACTTGAAGGAAGCCAGGGAAACTAGGAGGCAGAAATGAGGAGGGAAGAAAATTCTAAGCCAGTGAAGTCTGAAGGGGGCAGATTATGATGGGTGTTGAATGCCCAAAAGAGGATGTTATATTTGATCATGGAGATAATAGGGAGCCAGAGGAGTTTAATGAATAGCACCTGAAGAGTTGGATGGGGTTGGGGTGAGAGGCACAGACCTGAGCTTTAGAAGATCAATCTGACAGCTAAGTGAAGGATGGATTGAAGTGGAGAGAGCCTTAAGGAAGGGAGACCAACCAGCAGGTGATTGTAATAGTCCAAGTCTAAGGTGATGAGCACCTGCACAAATGTTCTCAAAATGCTTATTTTAAAAAAAGCTTATGGTAACTTTATCCCTGATAAAGAATTCCTGCTCTAAAATTTACGAATGTTCGTGCACTTTGGCATTATTTCATCCTCTAGGACAAAAGTAATCCCTTAGGTTTTAATCACAAAGGAAACACATCTCTATTTTTGCCATTATTTTTAGTTAAAGGAAGGATAAACTTGAAAATACAATGGTGACTGGCATGTTGAAAAGGAGGTGTCAGTAATTTTTTAATGAAAATTTTATATTAAAAGCAATTTACTGGACCTTTATGACCAGTCTCTCTAAGGGAAGGGCTTCATGAGCCTTTATTAACTGGTATATTTTAAACTCACATTTGCAATTCTGAATGCTGTCCTACTCTGCCATCTTCCCTCATAAATCCTTAATCAATTCTTGTGATGTTTCCCCAAGCCTCTACCCCCTCAAGAGCCCTAAATTCATAACTATCAAGTCCTTTTGGAGACCTACAAATAGTAGATTTTTACACATGTGGGATGGTATGTAGCATGAAGTTTTGACAATTAGTTGGAGTGGGTTTCTCTATATTTGCTAATATTGATTCATTCTATGACAATTAAGTTGCAATTTGATATGAGACTTTGAAATATCTAAACTGTAGATAAAGGTTAAACAAGGAGGGGTAGATTTTCCCTCTAGTTCTTTGTTATATATGGCTCTGCTTATTTTTTTTATTATTTTGTTTTTCTTATTTTTTTTCAACTGGGGAAATGAAAAAGAAGATAGTTTAAGGTTATAAAATGAAAAGCATAGGAAGAAAAGATCAATAAAACAGTTTGTTTTTTAAACACACAGATAAAAAAGAAAGCAAAAGAAAGACCATGGGAAAACAGATAATAAAATTAAAAGTTTAAAAGTTATATATACAATGCATTATATTTTAGAAAGTGATACATGATAGAGGCTCACATTTTCATTTACAATCCATTTTTATTGTTTTATTTTGTATATGGAAATGCTAGTTTCATTTGGTTTTTGTTAAGTTCTGAATAAAATAAAATAAAATAAAAGTCTGTCCTTTTCATTTCTGGAGTGACTGCTCAGCAATACATTTGCAAGATATATTTTGAAATCCTCTATTACTTGCTAATTCTTTTTTTTGCATAATTTCTTCATTGTAAATGAGAAACATCTGTCATTTGCTTGAAGAAAATGCCTGGAAAGCATTTTAGCTAAACATGCAGTACAGATCTGGTGCCCTTACTAATTGGATGAACTCTATAAAGACGTTGTAACTCTTACTGTCACATTTATTGTCAACACTTAGAAAACAACTCCTCCAAAAATAAGGAGTTTGGAACCTCAAATTTCCCACACCTCTCCCTAACACCTATTCGGGGTGATAGGGATGTATCCCAGGGCAAAGCAATAATCCTGTGTTGAAAAGCTAGACTATAGGAGAAATACAGTTGGTTCAGCATGATAGCAATTAGAAGAGCCCCTGCTATCACTGAGAAAAGTCCTAGGGAAGCTCTAACAGGAATTTTAGAAAGATCACTACATTCCAATTTTTTTTTTACATTAACAAGGAGGGGGTGGTGTTAATGTGCTATATATGTGTCCAATACATTATTTTGCTAATAATATTAACACTTTGTTTTAAAATGTTGATTTTTTTTAATGAGTTCAAGTAACTTTAAATCTATTGTTTTCTATAAGGTAGAATCTACCAGCTAGGAGAAATCTTGGAATACAATCTCTTAACTATACCATGAATAGACCTTCTATGAAATACCTTTCTGGTAGTTACTCAGTCTCTGCTAAAGTACTCCTGGTGAATGACAACCCAGTGCACAAGGCTTCACTCCATATTTTGGACCATTCGAGTTGCTAGATAGCAAACTCTTTTTCATATTGAATGGAAATCTGCCTTAATGTAGTTTTTTTTTTTTCCTCAAGGTAAATCCCTTTAAAGTATATTCCCTTTCATATGAGGCAGTTTAGAGCTGAAAAAGTACTTTTGTGGAGGAAAAAAAATATCATTTCAATCAGTAAAGAACTTAAAATATTTCTCTCTATATATGTATGTATAACATAAAATTTATTTATGTATATATACATATATACACACATATATACATTTATGTATACACACACACGTGTGTGTGTGTGTGTGTTATTGTTGTTATTGTTAGCTTTTCTACAAGACAACTGGACTTAAGTGACCTGCCCAGGGTCACACAGCTAGTGTCAAGTGTCTGAGGCTGGATTTGAACTGAGGTCCTCCTGACTCCAGGGCTAGTGCTCTAAAGGAATAACTTTTTTTGGAAAAAAAAAAAGCAATCCTAAGTTTAATAAAAAAATGCTAAAATATGCACATGAAGAAATAGTTTTCATTTAGAATTTGAGTAGCTTCAGACAAAATTAACTGAGGCATAAATACAAAGACATAAATTACATTGTGAAAGATACAAGGTTATGATTTTTATGTGAATGGCTTGATGCTTTGAAGCAGGAGTACCTAAACTTTTTATGTCAGTCTGGTGAAGTCTATCGACCATTTCTCTAAATCATGTTTCTAAAAGCATAAAATAAGAAATGTAAGATTACCAAGGAAACCAAATACACTGAAATACATTTATCAATATTTTTTAAAAGTTCATTGATCCTATAAAAGGAACCCCTATTACTTTGTTTTTGAGATTAAGTCTCCCTAATTCACCCAGATTGTAAGTAGGCCCAACTCCCGTGCTGATCAATACAGAAGCTAAATCCTGGGAACAAAATGCAAATAACTACACAAGTAAACTATAAACAGGATAAATTTGAAATAACCTACTGAATGAGAGAACTAGAATTAGGAGATATAGAAAGCCTTCCAGCAGAAAATGGGATTTTAGCTAGAATTTGTAGGAAGTCAAGTGATCCAGGAAGCATAGATGAAGGAGAATGTTCTAGGTAGGGAGGCAGCCAGTAAAATTGAGATGGGAGTATCTTGTTCAACGAACAACAAGGAGGCAGGTGTCAATGAGTGGGTCAGGGAGAAAGGGGTTGATCAATTATGATCTGGCAGAGCAAGTATATATGGGTGAGGAGTAAGATGAAAGAAGTCTGGTTATGTGTGGGGAAGGGGGTAAGGGGTATTGAGCGGCTTTGGACACCAAATAGGAGTTTTATTTTTGTTCCTGTAAGTGATAGGGAGCCACTGGAATTTATTGAGTAGGGAGCATGAAATGGTCAGACCTGTACTTTGGGAAGTTCACTTTGACAGCTGAGTGGAGGACAGCTGAGTGCAGACTCCCCCAGGAGACCAACCAGCAGGCTACTAAAGTGTAAGAGCCTGTGCTTGGGTGGTAATAGTATCAAAAGAGAGAATGGGGTGAATGTGAGACATGTTGTGTTGGTAAAATGAACAGGATTTGGAAATTGATTGGATATGATGGGGTGAGACATAGTGAGGAGTTGGAGACAACACTTAGGTTGTAAGCCTGGGTAACTGGGAGGATAGCAGTAGTCTCAAAAGTAACAGGGAAATTTCAATTACTGTACCCTGTTCTTTATCACCAAAGCCCATCATTTTGAAATGAAAATTCCCTCAGAGATGATATATGGTTATAAACACATTTTTGTCAATGGAGAACCAATCTACTTAAATCAGTGAAGACCATAATCTATATTTTGGCCACAGCAATTCTCAAAGGCTATTATTAAGTCAATAAAGAGTGTGATTATATTGTTGAAGTGAATATTAATATTGCCTTTACAGTTAAATATTTACTGAAGTATTGTAGAAGAAACTATACAGCTACTATATATCAAAATCAAAATTTCTGGTAACTCAAAGGGCCAAATGAAAAGAGACATAGAGACTATAAGCACAATGAGTGGTATGATCAATAATGACTTGAGCATGAGGATCATAATTAATCTCTCTAGAGCCCTGGTTTAATTTTTACAAAGTGATTTATTTATAACAAAACTGTCAAGTTAAGCAGAGCAATTATTAGTCTCATTTTATATATTATGAAATTGAAGCTCCAAGAGATTATTTGCTCAAGGGTCTGAAACCATGTCTTCCCAAATGGGGTAAAAGACATCCACAAGAACATGTAGGATTTTAAAAAGAGGCTTATCTGTCATGTAGTGAGACAGGAATGACAAAGAGAGATAAAATGATACACTGTAACCAACCACCATGGAGGAGTTATGGCAGGATACGGGAAAGAGATGTACAGGGTAAGGCATGACTCTCTACTGCTAGAGGGAATGCCAACACTGATGAGATTATGCATCTATAAAAGCACATATAAATTCCATCTTTAAATAATTTCAGTCCTTTGTGTCTTTGAAACTTGATACTGTCATACAATATACTAGCTATTCTTCGTAGCTATGCATCATGAGAAAGCCTGATGAGGAGTCTTCTGTCCTCTTAGATAAAAACGTGGAACAGGATAAAGTCAAGTATAGCACATGCCTAAGACCTATTGTCTAGTTGACACTGATTTTAAATCAACATTTTAGAAAGTCTTTTTTCAACGAGCTTGAATCCAGTGCTTTCATCCAACCTAGCTTTGTGATATAAATATTAACATATATAAAGCGCTTTGTAGACCTTAAAGCACTATAAAATTTTAGATATTTTTATCCATAATGTCTAAAAGCTAACAGATTTTTGGCTAAAACTGAAATTCAGTGCTACATTTTCCTGATATGCACTCTAAAAATCCTATAAACAGAACATACATGTTGATACCTGTGACCGTTGCTTTGCTTAAAAATCATTTATTCTCTTTTACATAAGAACATTCACCAGTCTGTAGTTCTTAACTTGCTCTACTCTTTACTGGAAATAGTACATTATCATATAAACATCTGAGAGCATAAATATCACTCCTCTATGTTCTATTATCTTCTTATGAGAACTAAGTCCTCACTGTAGTTCTTTCTAGGCTTATTTGTAATTTTTTTTCATGATTCTTCCCTAAGTCAGATGAGGTACCTACAGTCAGTTTGTTAAGTCTCCAGTGAAAGGCATTTTTTTAAAACTGGCTCTCTATTACAGGATGAAATATAAAACTTCTAATTGGTGTCGAAATTCTTGCCACACACATTCCCACACTTCTTCCACCTTATTCCTGCTGCACATACACTATCTACTGCCACATCTAGCTCCCTAATAATAATGAATGTCATTTATAAGGACTTCTAAAATTTGCAAAGTGTTTATATATATAAATTTTCTCATTTAGGTTAGGTTATCTGGCAGGAAAAAACAAGCAGTCACACTTGAATCCACATTGGTTTTTCCCATGCCCCTTGTTCTACCATTTGTACAGATCACACAAGCCATAGATTCTGAATTGTTCAGAACTTCTAAGGTCATCAAGTCCCATTCTCCTTTACTAAATGGGAATTCCCTCTACACTCTTACTGAAAAGTAGTCATATAGCCTTTTCTTGAAGAACTCTAGTGAGGGAAACTATCTTCTGAAGGATTTCATTCTATATTTGCAGGATTCTGATTGTTAGAGATCAAGCCTAAAATTGCCTTCTGTTTCAAAGAAATAAAATCTATTCTAATGAGATGAAAGTCTGCAGACAGTTAAGATGCTAAAAGGTATATGGTCCAGGTTCACCAAGTTGGATGGATAGGGTAAAAAATATTAGACTCAACCTACATATCCATACTTTTTTTAAAATAAATTTTTATTGATCTTATTTTTTTACATCACTATAGTTTTCTCTAGCTTTCTTCCTCTTCTAGAGATCCATTCATATGACAATAGTATTTTTAAAGACAAAACAGAGTGAAAAATAAGCATTACTGATCAAAAAAAGTCTGAAAATATGTGCAATGCACACTTGGGGGAATCCGACTTCACTAAAAGGGTGGAGTGGGAATGTCTTTTATATCTCTTCTTCTGAGCCATGCTTGTTTGGATTTTTGAAACATTTACTTTCATTTTTTGTAGCTGTTCTTTTTATTTCCATTTAGTAATTCTGTATATTGTTTTCTTGGTTCCACTTATTCACTCTGCATTAGTTCATATAGATCTTACTGTGCTTCTCTGCATTAATCATCATTTCTTGGAGCATGGTACCACTCAATTAACACAATTTGTTTAGCCATTAGCCAATCAAGAGAGTGATTCTGTGCTATCACAAAAAGCACTGCTATAAACATTTTGATATGGGGGACTTTTTCTTATTGATGACTCCTGTGGGGTATAATCCTCATAATGGAATTTCTGGGTCAACGGATATGGACATTTTAGTTACTCTATTTGCATATTTCCAAATTGCTTAACAAAATTGTCATACTGATTCATAGCTCCATCAATAATGCACTACAGTACCCATTTAGCAATAAACCCTCCAACACTGACTATTCCTCTTTTGTCAACTTACAAACCTTTGCATTACCCATGGTAATTTCCCCCACACACATACATTTGCCTGGAAATTTTCTCCACCCACTCATTTGGATGTCAGTCTCTCCCTTTCCTTCCTCCTCCCCACCCCCCCAGCTCTGATAGCCCTTCTCCTGAGATAGCATGAGTGATCTTTCTAAGCACCAAATCGCTGCAAATATATAAGTTGCATCACTTACCTCTCTTTTTTCTCCATAGGAACATTCATTAGTATCTACTTTCACTACTCAAAATGTTATTTCCCTTTTTTCCTACATTTCAATTCCTCTGTTCACTTCTTTACCTATTCTCCTATAGGCTCTCCCTGAAAAATTGCAGGAATTATTTAAACCTTCATTGCTGACCTTTAATTACAGTAGGCTATGTCACATATTTCCCTCTTTCTTCTTCCTATTCTACCTTCCAGTCTATAATTTAGCTTCAAAAACAAGCAAACTAAACAAAATATCCCCAAACCCAAACAAGTCAAAAGCAAAAATCAACAAAAAGCATTGATTCACCTGAAGGCAGGGTGTTGTACAGTTTATTTTATTATTTTTCAGATCAGTTTCTCTTCCATCACTTCTATTTGACTTCCGTTTTCACCATTGTATTAAGAGAAAGATCTATTAACAGTCTCTTTGTTGTTATTTTTACTGTTGCTGTATTTGTTTGCCTTTCTTACATACTTGTCTGAGATGTTTAAAAAGCAAATAATTTCATCATGCCTGGTTTTCTTTCTAGGAATGATTTGAATGCCTCTTGTCAATAGAAGGTTCTTTTTTTTTTTAATTAATGCTTAAGAGGCACGGCTAGGTGGCACAGTGAATAGAGCACCAGCCCTGGAGTCAGGAGGACCTGAGTTCAAATGCGGCTTCAGACACTAAACACTTACTAGGCATGTGAACTTGGGCAAGTCACTTAGCCCCAATTGCCCTGCCTTCCCTCCTCCAAAAAAAGAAGCAAAAAAAAAAATTAATGCTTAGGCTCAGGTTTGTAGAATAAGTCATATTGGGTCATCCTCAGCCCCTTTTCTCTTAGGAAAGAATTATTTCAAAATCCCCTGTGGTTTCTGGTGGGTACAGTAGTCTTGCTATTTAAATTCCCTTTCCTTTATAGTTAAGGTTCTTTCTCCTGATCATTCCAGAATTTGTCTATGTGTCTTGTGAGTTTCCAGCATGAGGTTTCTGTTGTTTTCTTGGAAGTAATCTGTGGATTTTTTCAACTGGGACTCAGTTTTCTATGTCTAGAAGCTCTGGGCAGGTTTCTTCTACTTTCTTTTATTGAGGTTATTTTGCTCATCATGTTCTTCTGGGAGATCTGTAATTCTAAAAGCATTTCTATACATCCTGCCTTCAAGATCAATATGTCCTGCTTGTACAGAGTTCATATTATTTAATTTGAACTGGTTTTTGTGTCTCCATTCTTGACCTGTGGTCTATTGTAACACAGACCTTGCTGCTTTCCCAGTATGAGAAAACAGCAACCTCTTTTCCTCTTTCTCCTTTCTCCTCTTTAATTTTTTCCACTGTAAGTAGATGTAGTAGAGTTCAATTCTACTGCAAATTTGTGTGCATACTTGCCTGCTTCTGGAACCTGGTAGTATGGAAGAGGGTGCTAAGTAAGAGTGTTAGGGATTAGTCTCCTCTATTGTTATTTTATGGAATTTTTACTTTATTAGTGTTGGCATCATGTAAAGAGATGAAATTGCCTTATTTCTTGTGAATAATTGCTCTTTCAGAAAAGTTTAAGAGGTCATGAAGATAGGAGAAAATAGCCAAACCTACATCTTGTTAGTCACATGACCCAGATATCTATCCATAGTCTTGATCTTTTTTTTTTGAAGGGGGAAAAGCAGGGCAATTGGGGTTAAGTGATTTGCCCAAGGTCACACAGCTAATAAGTGTGTCAAGTGTCTGAGGCCAGATTTGAACTCAGGTCCTCCTGATTCCAGGGCTGGTGCTCTATTCACTGTGCCACCTAGATGCCCCCCTATCCCTAGTCTTTAAAGAGTAATTATACTTTATTTTATTCATACCTAGATCAGAAGATGGCATCTGATAGTAATGAATGTGGACTCAGTCTGGGTCCAAAGGTTATATATGATATATATCTGGATGAAGAATGGAAAATTCACTCAAAATTACAAGTACTACCAAAACAAAACAAAAAAACACCTGGGATCATGAGATCAGATTTAGCAATGGAAGAGAACCAAGAAATCATGTAATCTATTCTCCTCTGAGGCCCAGAGAGGTTAAGGAACTTGTTCCAGATCACACAGGTAATAGTGCTAGAACCAAAATTTAAACTGAGAGTTTAGCACTCTTTACACCACTTTGCTTAGACATTTAGCATCATGTGAAACACTTTAAAAAACTTGAACTGAATCATGCAAATTCTATGAGCCTATTTTAAAATATGTAGCCACCTAGAAGAATGCAGTTTTGCCAAGAGTCTACATGAACAAACAAAAGATACCTTTTAGGAAGAAGGGAACGATGTTTTAACATACATTTCTGTTCCACAAATTGGACCAAAATAAATTTTAGGTAATCGTACTTCAGAGAAGGTTTTTTTTTTCTTTTGACATGATTATGCTAGCGATTTCCCCACAGCAAATGTATTTTTAACTTTAAAAACAGTAAGTTTTAATGTATTCCCTATTTGACATAACAAAATTGTAAAACTCCCACAGCTTTCTACTTTTTTTTGATATTATATAAGAACCCTGTAATTTTACATGCCAGAGAAGACAGAGCACCTGAGAATAAATGCCTTTTCAAATTTACTGAACAGCATTCAAAGATGCATTATGCTTTTCTAAAGTAACTAGAGGTCAAAATGCATAAGAAAACAAGGGATGCTCAAATAAACTTTACTGAAATGTGTTTTGCTGATTATACATTATATTTCAAATTTTTCAAAAACTGTTATCAGCAGTCATATGGGATCTGTCAAAGTGTAGATATTAAAAAACACTAACATGTTTTCTCCTAGCATCAAAGACTGGGATATTTGAAAGTACAAAATTAGGCTTTGGAGCAATTGAAAAATGACATCTTAAATAAATAGAGGTTCCTAATTACTATTATCTTTGTTATGAGATAACATGGAAAATCTTTCGAATTTGCTAAACTTAAGTGATGTAGGCGAACTTTACTAAGATGCCATTTGTAAATGAAAAAAGCTGAGGAATAACAAGCATAACAGTGTTATTTATGAGGAAAGCTTTTTACAGTTTTGAGATTCCATAAAGAAACACTGTCAAACTTGATAGACTACAAATAAGATACTCATAAATGATTAAAAAAAAACACTACCACAGAAAACACTAGCTTTAAAGTCAGCCCCTCTTGTGAAAAGACTACTATCTGAATACATTCCAGAGTCTTTGTTGTTGTTTTAAAACCAATTGGCTAGAACTGGAAATGCTAAACTGTTTCACTTCCTTATGTAGTCTCCAGATCATAACATATTTAAATTCATTTAAAATTAGGTGTGTGTCTATCTAGAAATCAGATAAATTACCACATCCAGTGGAAGATATGTGTCAACCTGATTGTGCATCATTTAACTTTAGGAGTGGAATCAAGCTTGAATAGAAATGGGGGCCTTTAAGCTATACACACACACACACACACACACACACACACACACACACACACACACACACACACACATATACTTCTGTGGGAAATTATTGATTTAGAAAACTACATATTAACATCATTTATATTCTATTGTATTTTATTTATTTTGTTAAATCTAATCTGATGACATTTTAATCTGGCTTTGGCAGCACTTAGAAATGTTGTGGACCATGTATTTAAACAACTGTGATAGAGTATGCTTGATGAAGCAAGGTCCTTTGAAACATGGCTAATCTCATTAGATTAGATTGATTATGAAAACTGCCAAGGAATTGTAAATTTTGGACAACAAAAATACCATAGCTTCTACTCCTACTCCCATACTCTCCCTCATTTCCCCCTGCAAACAAAGTGATAGTCAGCAAATAAACATTTATTTAGTGTTCCAGGCACTGTGTTAAGTACTGGAGATACAAAAAAAAGTTAAAAAATAACCAGTCTATGGAGATGAGGATGCCTCAGACCTCAAATGATAAAGTCAGACTAGGCAAGTCAATATGCTTTATTATGAGTACTGGATTCTACCTCTGCTGAAAGTATTACAATACACAAAGCAGATACTTAATATTTCCAAACTAAGGAAGGGGATGCTATCCTGATCAAAAGGTTTGAGAAACATTGGGCACAAACACTTAGCTTGAAAGGTGGAGGGGGAAGTCTCAGTGCAAAGGAAGTTACCTCCTTTATTATATTTGGTAAGGATTTTTTTAAGTGTTTATAAAAAGATGAGCCACCACAGAAAGAAAGCTACAATTATGTCATAACCACAAAATGAACCCATCACCAGAAATACACAAAATTAAAGGTTCTTTAACTAAAATGCAAACAATCCTCAAGCTATCTCAGTCTTTGCTCCTTCAGTTTGGCTTCTCACCTTTGCTTTACCCACCAGGGATTTTTCCTGGGCTTTTAGTACTCACTTGGAAATAAAGAATCTATGTTCGGCTCCTTTCTTCACCTTTCCTCCCAAAGGAAAACATAAGATGCAACCTAATGTTCTTCTAGCAATAAGTCAAAATCCTAGGGGCAGAATTAAGACTATTCCATTTGTCACAATTGAAAGCAAGGTAAACTGAGGCAAAAGTTCCAAGCAAATTCAGTTTATTGGCATGGCTAGCAATTGGTTCTCTTGGTTCCTCAGTCAGTCAAAAAGTCCAAGAGGTAGGGCTTACTAGCCTTTATATAGTTTTGGGAAATACAAGAGAACAAAAAACAGGAAGCATCACAGATGGAAAATACAATAATTGGTTACAAAGTCTGAAGTATCATAGGCAGTAAAAACAATATGATTGGCTGGATATTTGGGGTTAGCAACAAACCCCCCTTAGATCCTGCTGTCAGGAAAAGTTGATTGATAGAGTACATTTGCTAGTTTGTTGAACAGAGATAACAGACTTCTTGGCACCCACCTGCATTCTGTAAGGCTTGTTAGTAGGATAACAAATCTCCCTTATTTGTACATGAAGATAAGTTTTCTTTCAATTAAAGTGATTTATAGAGAAATTTAACTTCTAAACTTATCTCAAAGCAGAAAATGAACATCTGAACTCGAACTTCTAAACTTAATTCAGAGACAAAGAAACATGGCTCAGGCCATTACAGAATAGAATCAATTATAGAATTGGATTGAATAGAAAATAGAAAATCAACTATCTGATTTTCTCACATTGAAAGTATCATTACAAAGACAAAAATGCATAGTAGCACAGAGCTAGGTTTGCCTCAGTAGCAACTAAAAATTCACACACAGGTCAAAATTTGTCCTTCCTTTTCTATATGCAAAAGATTCCAATGCAGATAAAATATGTTCTGAGTATAATAGGTAAAGCACCTGTAGATTTCTCACTGATCCATTAACCATCACAATAAATGTTAATTACATAATAAATTGTGTGCTCTTGAATACAATGGTTATATAAGAGTCCCTATCACATTACTTTGGGCAAAAGACACTTCAAGATCTTGCAATGACAAAGAGTCATTATTTTAAACCTGTTATTACTATTTCACAGAAGCACATGGGAATGTAAGATGAATTCTCTATTGATAGCATGCCAGATAAATCAGATTTTAGTGTAAAATCTGATAATTTACCTGTTCTAAGAATATTCTTAAGATATATTAACAAGGAGAGGATATTTGGATACAAATTTTATCATCAACATCCTCATCCTCATTACTAATAAATAGCAACATATCTCAAGCTGATGGTATGCAGAAGACAAACCACCATATTCCAAAGAACTGCTCTTCTTCACTAGTACTGGTGACTTTAACCTTCTCTGTATAGTTCCCCTTAATCTTTGAATACCTATGAACAACCTGATGGATTTGGTGACTCCCTAACCAGTGAATCCTTGGATTTGATGTCTGAAATATAATATCACTGGTTTTCTTAACTTAAGCTTCCTCAGGTTGAATCTAGACCTTGCTCCTTTATATCTCCTCTAGGTTTATTGTGTCTTACACTTATTACTAACCCCCCAAACAGACTACCACCATTTCCAAAAATAATGAGGACCAAGCACATGACAACATTAAATAAAATAATAGCTTTTTGGTAAAAAAAAGTTTCAAAATATGTGTATTAGGCAAACATCATCAAAAACTGAAATCCTCTATATGTAACTGACATTTGGTAAAGAAATTTTGATTTTAGAGAGAGTAGCATTTTCTCACTAGAGAAAAAAATACAATTCATTTATATTGCTAAAAATGTACATATTCCCTTTGGATGAAGGCATATATGGTATACTTAGCAAATGTTTGATGATGGTCAAAATTGCTGAAACAAAAATTGATACATATATGATAATATTCAAAAAATGTTGGCAGAATGCAAGGTATACCTAATAAGATGAAAATAAGTAAGAAAAAAATGTAAAAATAAATAAAAACCTCACTGCATTTAGGCTAAAAAAAGAAACTGGACAAAAGTGGAAGAAGTCAATAAGTGTAGAATACTGAATATACTGACAGACTTGTTTCTATACATTTATTTGTTTGGTGATTTTCCCCTTTTTATTCTAAATTTAATGAATAATCCTCTGTTATATGAGAAGACTTTCTGGGAGTGGGAGACATAGAGATGTAAGGAAACTTAGGTGAGCAGAAACAAAATATGTCAAGAAAATTCATTTTTAAAACACTCATTGTACAAGTATATGGCTAAACAATATTTTACGTAAAAAATTAAAATATGGGAGTTTTAGTTGGTAGAAAGTTCCATATTATTCAACAGTATAATACGGCTGCTATCAAAAGTGATGTACTCTTGGGCCATGCTAATTAAAGTAAAGATGTCTATAGTCAGAGAGGTAATATGTGATATTCTGCTCAGGGGAGACCACATGTTGAGTATTATGCTCTCCTATAAAAAGAGAATTTTGGAAAAAGAATTGGCAAACTGGAGAGAATTGGGGGTTTGAAGGTAAGTAAAGAGATGGTAAAGATTAGGACTTAGTACCGTATCATATAAGAAATTAGGGACTTCTAATATGGAGAAAAAGATATTTAGGGAAACCTTATTACATTCTTCAAATACTTGAGTTTTCCTTAAAAATGTTAGATTTCTTCAGATGACAGAAATCTGTAGGATTGCTATAAATTATACTGATGCAGATCCTACTCAACACAAGAATGAACCTTCAAACAAGAAAGAACCTCTAAACAACTTGGGATTTCCAAAATGTATTGGGCTACTCCAGTCATGAGTCATTGAATGGGGTCACTAGGTTTTCAAGTGGATTCTGGAGAGCCATCTGTTTCAGCTGCTGAAGAGAATTTTTACTTCATGTATGTTTTAAATCAAAATATATGTGAAATCTCATCAAAACTCTAAAGTTCCATGATTCTAAGAAGAAAAGGTAAAAGATTATTGAAGCCCTAGGTATTGTTTCTATATGGATTCTAAAGTAATCACAACTGATATATAGTAAAGGTTGATTTATGGCCACCCAATGCCCAGAATCTGCCTACATCAACATCAAAGTAATGAAAAAGAAAAATACTGTGTATGTGATTTTTTCAATTAAATCACTTTTTCATTGTTTTATACCAGAATCATGAATGTAGTTTCTTTTTTTTTTTTTAAGATTTAAAACAGCTGCATTTCTAAATTTGGCAGGCTCTAAAAGATTGTATACAGTCTGCATGTCAAAAGTAAATAAACTACACGCCATCTAACAAAATGAGTGAGCAGAGTAGACTACAGCATTGCTTGTTTATTGAATGGAAGTGATCATATAAGCTATCAAACATGGCACTTCAAATTGAGATAAGTGACATTCTTCCAAATGGAGTCCAATTGTATCCTGCCAAAGTCCATGCACATTTCAAATGGCCTTTAAGAAGCTTCAATTCCTGTGGTTGCTGTCACATTTCTTTTATATTTCATTTCCTATTTTGAAGTTACATTTAAGTTTTACTCCAGTACTGCCATCTTTAAGTCACTTGTTTCTTCCTCTGGACTTTCCTGTCATAGAGTAAACAGACAGACAGAAATAGAGATAGAAGAAAGAAAAGAGAAACAGATATAGCAGATGATGAATATATGTATAAATATAAGTGTTTATAAATATTTGTTTGTGTATGCATTTGTGTATACTCACCTACTTTATATATGTCATCTTCTCTGTTTTGGACATTCTTTACTTGGGTCTAGACCCATGAACTCACTGGTAAGGGGAACTGCCAAAGAGAAAACTATTCACACAGATGAACAATTCTTTTGTTAAGTGAGTTGCCTGTAGCCCCAGAGTCATCAAGACTTAAACCCAAGTCTTCATTATTCTGAGGCTGGCTATCTATTCAGTATTATTCCCTCCCCCCACCCCCCATGGCTATTTTCTCACTACATAAAATATGTTTTATATACTTTGACAGAACAAATTCATGATCCCCTAAGTGTGAGCATTCCATCCAAAGGTATACATTACCAACCAGTCATGCCTTCTCATATTCTGTATGAATCTTCTTCATGTCCTCTTATACATCCTCTACAAAGGATCAACTCAATGTTCTCAAGGTCTTGCTCTCAGTCTTTTAACCCTCTGTGGATACCAGTGCAATGCTTGGACTATTTCTTACCCCATACACTTGCTACATTACTATACTATCTCCTCTCCAGTCTTACATCTTCTCTCATTTTTTTCCTATTGCTTCTTCAACTGACTTCCTATTCCTATCAATATTTTTCTGGCAATGCTATACTGTTTTAAATTATGGATGGCAACAATTTCCATGACAAAAGGCTTCATGAAATCCAGAGGACAACAGAGAAGTATGCTGAGTTGAAATAGGATGATGCTACAAGACCATGTGAATATATTTGTAAATATGCATTAGTTATTTTAAATGTCCATATTGAGAACAAAACATTTTTTCAAAATATAATAATATGTGCATATATAAAAATACATATTTTTGACGCATATACATATGGCCATTTGTGTGTATATTTAAGGGATCTATAATCCCAGAGTACAAATGAGTAGATTAATGGGATAGAATGGAAAAGCAAGAAATAAAAGCAATTGGAAAGATTAGCCTAGAGTTTGATAAACCCTAAAACATATTTTGGGGAAAGAATCTCTACTTTTTTAGAAATCAAAAAGAAATTATGATGAGATCAGAATGCTACACTATATGCTACAATATGCTTCAAATAGATATGTATATTGAATAAAAAAAGGCCATACAATAAAATTAAAAGAGAATAGAAAGAAGTATTTTTCAAACTATGATTAAGATTAGGATTATTTCTTAAGAAAATAAGGGTTATAAAAGATCAAAACAGATTACATAGAACATTTTGTTAAATAATATGAAAATCTTTTGCATAAATAAAATAAAAAAAACACAGACTAAAAAGAAATATGGTTGAATAAGGGAAAATCTTTGCATTACATATTATAGATATACCTTATGTACTCATCTATGTCTGTATCTATCTACACATCTATCTATGTATAAGTATAGATAAATATAAAGATGTAATTTGAAAAAAGCATTTTCAATAGATAAATAGCCAAACCCCATAAGCAGATTTAGAATAAAGAATTATCAGATATCTACAACCACATGGAAACCCATAAAACAAAACAACTTTCAGGTTTTACCTTATAACCTGATAACTGGAAAAGATGATAAAAATAAATGAAACAGTCAGTGTCAGAAAAGACTGTGGGAAAGCAGACACATTAATATGTGGTAGAGTTAATCAAATATGGTGTGTGTAAAACATTTTGCAAATTTTAAAGTGCTATATGAATGTTAGCTATCATTATTCTTACTTGTAAATTGGTTAAATCATCCTAGAAAACAATTTTAGATTATGCAATAAAAGTGGCTAAAATTTTCATAACCTTTGATTTAGAAAGCTGAGCACACATCCTGAGAAAGTCAAAGAAAAGAAAAAAACAGATCCAATATAATCAATCAATCAATCAATCAATATTTATTAAGTTCCTAGATACCGTGCTAAGAACTGGGGACATAAAAAGAGGTAAAATATAGTCCTTTCCCTTAAAGAGCTTATAATCTAACAGAGGAGAATATAAAACATAAATGGTATACCAAAAGTTTTAGCACAATTCTAAGCTTTATAGCTTAACACTTAAGGTTTTAACAGCTTACATCAAGCCTAAGATTTTTAGGACATCACATAATAAAATAATCATAGCACTTTTTTGCAGTAACAAAAAGCTGAAAAAAAAGGGGAGACCTATCAATAGCTGGGGATTGAATAAATGAACTACAGCATATCCGTATAATGGAATAGTATTGTGAAAAAAATGAGGAATTTGGAGAAACAAGCAAAGATTGTATAAATTGATGATAAGTGGAAAAAAAACAGAATATACAAAGATAAACTCGTAGTTTGGTGCAAAAAAAAAAAAAAACAAAACCAGAAAATATTCTACAGAATATTACAAACATATCTTCCTCCTCTACAGAGAAAGTTAGTGGACTACAAAGGCAGAATGTAGAATACATGGTCAGATAGAGTCACTCCCTAAGTTACTTATGATTGTTTGTTGCTACCCCCTCAAGGATGGATTTAATTCTGAGAGGGGAAAAACATAATAATAAATGACTGATGCAAAAAGAAGTCATCATTAAAATATTTTGAAATGGGATCATAAATATATATATGCATACCTATATTTATGTATTTATTTATATATGTATATGCTATATATGTGTGTATATGTATATATACATACATACACGCATACATACATACATACATACATACATATATAGAAGTTACTGACAGATACCAGAATAAGTTACTAAGGAGATGATGAAATATTTCTGGAAGTTATCAGAAACAGAAATATGTCTCTGATGAGAAGCAGTGTCCTATAATAGGGAGAACTCTAGACTTGGAATCAGGAAAACTTAGGTTCACTGCTTCTAACACCTACTAGTTGTGTGATCCTGGGCTAGTTAATTAGCTTTTTTGTGGCTCAGCTTCCTCATCTATATTAATGAGGGGGTTGGACTCAATGACCTCTATGGCCTTTTCAACTTTAAATCTATGATCTTATGATTACACACACACACACACACACACACACACACACACACACGTACATACATACATATATCACCATATACAATAATATATGTGCACATGTACATATATGTTACTATAAAGTAAAAAGACTGAATTTTAAATATCAGAATTTAGACATCCAAATGATTATTGTCCCCTTCTGAGTAAAACTTAACTCCAGCAATCCTGCTACTAATATTTGCCTAAGACTGACACAACAACTTTCTCTGGAGGCAATAAAGACTAATGGGAGCTGCCCACCTGACTCAAAAGTGAGCTTAAGAGGAATGGGACAATCTTTGAGAATATTTTTTAGAATTGTTCTTTGGGAATTGGCTGAAGATTTACACACATTCATTTGAATCTCCTTAATGAATGGCATTTTTCCATTTGAGGGTGAATTTAATTTTTGCAAACAGGTAAAAATCTTTTTATCTACCCAATAAAATGTATACTCCTTGAAGAGAAAAACTGAATTTCATTTTGTGTTTTGTCTTTTTAGCAAGGCTCATTCCACTACATTGAACAGACTAGGTATTTAGTATTTGTTTGTTGGAGAAGATTGGATACCTGGTAAACAATGAGAAGCATTACTCTGATTAATATTATTTCAGGTCAGAAATGAACTATGAGTAAAAGATAACAACTAATTAAAACAGTTCCAAAAATGTCTTGATTGACAATAGCAAAACTGAAAAAATACATAATCTCACAAGGTGGAGACTTTAATGGCCAGTTCTCACTGTATAGATAAAAATAAAAGTGCTACTACTTCATGGTCAAATATCAAATATGTGGTCATGTTCAAAGGAAGGATAATTGGTAAGATGAACTCTCATTTCTTCTTCCAGTAGTATTCTCAATTTTTCAGAGTCCCTTGAATTACTGGTGTTTTACTGAAGCAAAGATACAGTAATATTTCAATATTTGAGAATGTCATACCCTTGTGGTTAGAAGTAAACATAAGACATTTGGGGCCCAAAGGGAATAAAAGAAAACACAGAAACACCTTCTGCAATCAGTATTGAATACTCCTATTTCTGTTACTGTTTTCTAGCAAGGCCAGTCGTCATATCTCATCAGCCTCGTTTAGAGATGTAATACACAAAAAGGAAGTAAATGCGAAAAATTATCTGATTTTTGCTCTCATTTAAAAGGTGTAGAAAAACAAAGCTATTTTGTTCACAATCTGCTGTCAGACTGGTAGGATGATTTGATTTTGGTGAAATGTATAACTTTTATATGCTCTTTTATATGTTCTTTTCTGAAAACCATAACAAGTAAATTAAGGAGATAGAGTTTTTATATTCCTGGGGCCCATGAATCAACTTTTCAATGGTTTTTACCTATTGATTGTTTGGTTTACAAAACTATTCTAAGAAAAGGATAAAACTGTGGGAATGTAGTGAGGTAGAAGATAGAGAAATAAATCCAACTGTCCTACAGAGCCCTAAGAATGAAAGTCAAAGTCTTAGATCTTAGTTCCAACATATATTTCTTGCTTCCTTTACTGTGTCCATGTCTCAGTCAATCTATCAATAAACACTTTTATGTACCTACTTTGTGTCAGGCACTGTGCTAAGCACTACAAAAAGGTGGCCAAAAGAAAAACAGTCTTCACTCTCAAGGAGTTCAAGGGGAGTGGAGACAACAAGCAAGCAATTATGCAAACTATGACATAAACACAATATATTGGAGATAATTAATAAAGGAAAGGATTAGTATGAAGGGGAATAAGAAAAAGTTTCTTCTAGAACATAAAATTTTAGATGGAACTTGAAGGAAGCCAGGGAAGCCAAGAGACAGAGATGAGGAAAGAGGGTTATTTCAGGCCTGGGTAACAGATAATGAAAATGTCCAGAGTCTAGAGATGGAGTGTCATTTTTTAAAATAGTATTTTATTTTTTCCAATTGTGTGTAAAGACAATTTTAAACATTCTTTTTTAGAAAAATAGTGTTCCAAATTTTCTCCCTCTCTCCCTAAAATGATAAGCAACTGGATATAGGTTATATGTGTAATCATGCAAACATATTTCCATATGATTGATGTTATGAAAAAAGAGACAAAAAGAAAAAAAATAAAGTGAAAATAATACTTTGATCTGCATTCAGACTACATAATTTCTTTCTCTGGATGTAGAGAGCATTTTCAATCACGAGTCTTTTGGAATTGTCTTGGATCATTGTATTGCTGAGAAGAGTTAAGTTATTCATAGTCGATCATCACTGCACAGTGTTGCTGTATACAGTGTTCTCCTGATTCTGCTCACTTCACTGAGCATCAGTTCATATAAGTCTTTCCAAGTTTTTCTGAAATCCACCTGCTCCTCATTTCTTATAGCACAATAATATTCCATCACATTCATATACTACACATACCATTTGTTTAGCCATTCCCAAACTAATGTACATTCCTTCCATTTCCAATTCTTTGCCACTACAAAAAGAGCTGATATAAATAATTTTGTAGGTCCTTTCCCCTTGATCTTTTCCTATAATCTCTTTAGCATATAGACCTACTAGTAGCATTGCTGTATCAAAATTATGCACAGTTTGATTGCCATTTTGAGCATAGTTCCAAATTGCTCTCCAGAATGGTTGGATGAGTTCACAACTCCACCAACAGTGAATGAATGTTCCAATTTTCCCCATATCTTCTCCAAAATTTATTTTTCTTTTCTGTCATATTAGCTAATCTGAAAGGTGTGAGGTGGTATACCTCAGAGTTGTTTTAATTTGTATTTCTCTTAACAATAGTCATTTAGAGCATTCTTTTTCCTGGCCAGATAGTTATATGATATCCCTGTTACAGTTGAGGGCACTGCTATCATCTTTGTAGTCCCCTATGCTCACAAGTTAAATGCATCAATCCCTCACCCTCTTACCCTTATATCCACTCTGTTGTCAAGGCATGCCAAATTTAGCTTCATAATTTCTCTTGTAAATGACTCCTCTCTTCTAACAATGCTATCACTCTGGTGCAGACCCTTATCACTTCACATCTGGACTATGGCAACAGCTTATTGGTTGTTCTGCCTGCCTTGAGTTTCTTCCCATTCCAGTCTATCCCTCACTCAGCTGTCAAATTAATCTTCCTATATCACCAATCTGGCTATTATATCCCTGACCAATTTGGTCAACTAGATAGATCTAGGGATTCTAAGGGGCATAAGTGGAGAAAGAACGTACTTTGACCATAGATCAGGACACTTTGACTAGATAGTTTTTTATTTCTTCACCTGAAAAAAATGACCTATTCATATTCTTTGACCAGTTATCAAGTGGGAATGACTTGTATGGTTATAAATTTGACTCAGTTCTCTATCTATTTGAGAAATGAAGCCTTTAACCAGAGACACTTACTGTAAAAATTATTCCCAAGATTTCTGCTTTCCTTCAAATCTTGGTTGCACTGGTTTTATTTATGCAAAAAAACTTTTAAAATTTAATGTAATTAAAATTAGAGGTGAAGTGTCTTGTTTAAATAACAGCAAGGAAGCTAGAGTTGCTGGATCATTGTGTATATGGTAGGTAGTAATATATAAGAAGACTGGAAAGGTAGGAGGAAGCCAGGTTATAAGGGGTTTTAAATGTCAAATGAAATATTTTATATTTTATTCTGGCTGTAATGGGTAGCCACTGGAGTTTACTGAATTGCTAGAGGAGAGGAATTACATACAAAAGATATTATGAAGAAAAACTTGACATGCCTTGGCAACAGAGTGGATATAAGGGGAAGAGAGTGAGGAATTGATGATGACATCTAATTTGCTAGTCTGGGAGGCTACAAAGATGAGATCGATGTCCTCATCTATAACAGGAAACTTCGGAAACAGAGGTTTTGGTGGGAAATGTAAGGAGTTCAGTTTTGGATGTGTCTACAAGACATTCAGTTTTAGATGTCTGAAAGGCAATTGGAGATGCAAATCTGGAAGTTAGGAGACAGGTTAAGGCTGGATATGTAGATCTGAGACTCATTTGGATAGAGATGCTAATTGAAGGATGGTGTTTGTCTAAAGATTCCAAGAGTAGAAATTACCCTTTGGTTTAATTCATAAGCAGCTGGTGCTCAGACACAGTATTGTCAACAGAGGATCTCCAGATGAGTTATTTTCAACAGCTAACAAAAACAATCAAGACTCAGGCCTGCTTCATGATCATGAGAAACTATATTTTAGAAGCACTCTTCTCAGCTGTTTAGTACTTTATTGACATAAATAACGTCCTGTTTTGTCTTTTTTGACAAACTAAAGGCAGCATGGACGAATTTTTTTTAAATGCTGAGTCTGTTATTGAAAGAATTGGGTTTGAATCATAGGTATATTACCTACTATTTATCTAACCTTGACCACTCCCCTTCCCTGGTTTGGGCCTCCATTTCCTACTCTGTAGATTAATTTTGATACAGGCTGTGCTTCCAGGGTCAAAATACATTCTTTCTCCACTTTTCCCTCTTAGAATCCCTAGTTTGTTTCAAGGCTTAGCTCATGTGCCATCTCCCACAGGAAGCCTTCCCTTTTCTCCTTAGTAGGTAGTGGTTCCCTCCCTCTCAAAGTATCATGTATATACTCACCTGTTAACATATACATTAACCAGTAGACTGTAAGATTCTTGAGGGCAAGAATGGAGGTAACATAGTATAGTCAGTTAATAGAATATATTAAGCACTTACTATGTAATAGGTGCCATGTCAAGAGCTGAGGATGCAAAGAAGCCAAAAAAATTGTGGAAAAAACACTGATTCTGAAATCAGAGGATCTGTATTCAAATCCTGTCTCTGCGGTTTACTACTCATGTGATCTTGGGAAAAGTTCTTAATATCACCAGTTCTCAATTTCCTTATCTCTAAAATGAGGTAGACAGAAATAGGTAGTCTTTGAGGTTCCTCCCAATTCTTTATCTATGATCCTAACCTATGTCCAACTTTTGCTGTCATCATTAACTTTTTGAAATCTTGGTGCTTAGCACAAGTGTCTTATGCATAGCATATGCATGTAAAATGCTTTAGGATTAAATGGGAATGGATGATATAAAGTGCCCTTTCAGATCTTTAAGTCTACAATCTTTCAATCTTTATGACAAGATCATGATAACAATGATCACTAGTATTTATATAGCGCTTTAATGTTTTACAAATAGTTTTACAAATATTAATTCATTTTATTCCCCCAACAACTTTGGGAGGTAGAGTTAATGCTATCCTCATTTGATAAATTATGAAATGGAGGCAACCAAAGGTTAAGTGTCTTGCCCACAGTTACGCAGCTTTGTCTGAGGCCAAATTTGAACTCAGTTCTTCCTGACTCCAGGTTCAGCGTTTTGTCTACTGTGCTACCTAGCTGTCTCAACTGTTCAGATCATTCCTTTTTAAGAAGGACATTAAACAATCCTTTGTTATAAAGCTATAAATCTTTCATGGAGTGGAGAAGGGAAAGTTCTTAAAGTGAACTGCAATTAGTTTTAAATAAAATAATAAAGAATATGACTGAGGGGCAGCTAGGTGGCGCAGTGAGTAGAGTGTCGGCCCTAGAGTCAGAAGGACCTGAGTTTGGATCCGGCCTCAGACACTTAATGCACACACAAACAAAACCTAGCTGTGTGACCTTGGGCAAGTTACTTAACCCCAATTGCCCTCCAAAAAGCAAAAAAAAAAAAAGAATATTACTGATTATAGTTTTGGAAGATGCTGAAACATTGGTGGAAAGGTAGGAAAGGATGACTTAAGGGAATAGAATTAACATGTTATAATGACATAATCTAAGAATTTCAATGTAAAGGGAATCAAACCAATGTATGGCTTCTAAATATTATAGTTTTAATTTGGGTGGAAAAGACGCAACTACATGGAAGCATATTCCATACACCAGAAAGAAATACAACAAACAATTTCTTGAGAGACAGTGTCACTTTTAAAAATAGGCTAAGTAATATAATTCTTTCAGAAGTATGTGTGTGTGTGAGAGGAAGGAAGGAAAGAAGAGTAGGAAATGGAGAAAGACAGAGAGATGTATGGAGGGGAAAGAGTATAAAAAGGAGATATCTGCAGCAATAATCTGGGCTATATTATAGAATTTAGTTTCCCTTCTGAGTATCAGCAATACTGAGACATCATACCAGGAACAGATGGCAAACCTATTCCACACGGAAAGAACTATGAAACAAAGAGAAAGAGAATATGACACAACCACAATCCCATTCCTCTTCCTAAAGGCATAAAACTGAGAAAAGGTAGGAAATCTAATGTAGATGTTTTCCATCATGTATGCCCTTTTATATATACATAAAAAAAACCAATGTAGGATAAAGAAATTACAAACAGGTTTACTTGGAAGATATGGATGGAAAGAGAATTATTATTAGAAATAATAAAAAGGAAATGCTAAAAGCCATACCTAACATAAACCATAAGACTTATGGAAAAATAGCTCTGACCTATAATTTTGCATTCAAAATTTCCACTATTAAAAAGTACCTGCACCAACAGTATATTTACCATTGGCCAGGCATTATCATAATTCATCATGGGAAAGACAAGTATTTAAGCCTAACTACAAAGCGAAAAAAATGTGCAGGTTCACTCCTGAAGGACAAGTCTAGAAAGTCACAAATACCCAGATAATTGAAGCCAAAATGTAATTTTGCTTTAAAGAAATGACCCACAAAGGGGAAGGTGTGGGTGGGGAGGATGAATAAATGAATAAAACACATTTCTTAAGAGTTTACCAAGGGGGCAGAGAGAAGGCAGGGGCTCACCTGAGCTCTCCCCCAAACCCCTCCAAAAACCTTTAAATAATGATCTAAAGTAAATCCAAGAGTGGTAAAACCTACAAAAGGATGGGGTGAAACAATTTTCTAGTCAAAGACAACTAAGAAGGTCAGTAGGAAAGGTCTGACACACTGGGATAAGAGAGGAGCACTATCCAGTGCAGGCTGTAGAATGGCAGACCAGATTCCAGCAAATCAGGAGCAGGCCTTGGGAGTGACTGAATCAGCAGCAGTAGTGGCTGCTTTAGGAGCTCTCAGCCCACAGACTGGAAAGGGACTCAAACAACTGGTTAGAAGGAGCTTAAAGGCTCTGGGGGGAAGACTCTGCTGTTTTGCCCATACTCACATCCAGGTTGCAGTCCTGGGTGGCAGTCCCAGGGCAAGAAGAAACATTAGCACATCAGAGCTTGTGGCCACAGTGGAGTGGGGACCCTCATCACAGTTCCAGGACAGAAAAGAAAGTTTGTTGTTGCTTACAGACCACAACACAAGTCAAGAGAGTAGTAAACACATCTCTCCCTTCCAACCTGGAGGAATCAAGAACTTACTGGTTCCCAGAATTACCTCTAAAAACAGCTGCATAAAAAAAAACTCAAGTTTGGAACAGTGCACCTTCCAACCTCCAGCAGAAATCCACTTTAGCAAAAGTCAAGAAATAAGTGAGGGAAATGACCAAACAATAGGAAAAAAAATCTGACTACAGAAAAACACTATGGTTACAAGGAAGATCTAAACACACTTGGAAGAAGATAGCAAAGTCAAAATTCCTACATTTAAAGTCTCCAAGAAAAAAAATATGAATTGGTCTCAGGCCATCGAAGAGCTCAAGAAGAATTCTGAAAAACAAAGATGAAAAAATGGTAAGAGAAATGAGGGTGATGCAAGAGTCAGCAGCTTAGTAAAAGAAGCGCAAAAATATTTCAGAATAACACCTTAAAAAAAGAGTAGGTAAAAGAGGTACAAAAATCCAATGAGAAAAATAATGTCTTGAAAAGTAGAATTGGCCAAATGGAAAAGGAGGTATAAAAGCTCACTAAAGGAAATAATTTCCTAAAAGTTAGAATGAGGCAAGTGGAAACTAATGACTCTATAAGACATGAAAAAACAATAAAACAAAAGCAAAAGAATGGAAAAAAAATAGAAGACAATATGAAATATCTTATCAGAAGAACAACTGACCTAAGAAAAAAAATCCAGGAGAGATAATTTAAAAATTATTGGACTTCCTTGAAAGCCATGATCAAAAAAGGAGTCTAGACATCATCTTTCAAGAGGTTATCAAGGAAAACTGCCCTAATATTCTAGAACCAGAAAGTAAAATTGAAATTGAAAGAATCTACTGATCACCTCCTGAAAGAGACCCCAAAATGAAAACTCCCAGGAATATTATAGCAAAATTCCAGAATTCATAGATTAAGGAGAAAATATTAGAAGCAGCCAGAGACAATTCAAGAATCATGGAACCATAGTTAGGATAACACAACATAAAGTAGCTTCTACATTAAAGGACCTAGAGGCCTTGGAATATGATATTTCAGAGGGCAAGTGAGCTAGGATTACAACCAAGAATCAGCTACCTAGAAATACTGAGTATAATCCTTCTGGGGAAAAAACTGACATTCAATGAAAATGGAGGACTTTCAAGTGTTCTTGATGAGAAGACCAGAGCTGAATAGAAAACTTGACTTTCAAACACAAGACTCAAGAGAAGCATAAAAAGGTAAGCAAGAAAGGGAAATAATAAGGGACTTAATAAAGCCAAATTATTTACATTCCTACATGGGAAGATCACACTTGTAATTCATAAGAACTTTCTCATTATTGGGGAAGTTAGGAGTATATATAAACAGATGGCACAATTATGAATTAAATATCATGGGATAATATCCAAAAAAAAATTAAGGGGTGAGAAAGAGGAATGCACTGGGAGAAAGAGAAAGAGAGAGGTAGACTGGGGTAAATTATCTCACATAAAAGTCAAGAAAGAGTTATTATAGTGGAGCAGAAGATGGTGGAAGTGGCTCAAAGAGTGAATAACACATACTCAACTGGGTATAGAAGTTTATCTTATACTACATGAAAATAGAAAGAAAAGGGAATAAGGGAAGGGGGTGCTCACAGAAGGGAGGGTGGATTGGAGAAGGCAATAGTCAGAAGCAAAACACTTTTGAAGATGGACAGAATGAAAATGGAGAGAGTAAATGGGTAAAAAAGGATGGAGGGAAATACAGTTAGCAATAATAACTATGAAAATTTTTTGAAGTTTCTTTAATAAAGTATCATCTCCCAAATATAAAGAGAAATGAGTCGAATTTATAAAAATATAAGTCATTCCCCAATTGACACAAAACATATGAATAGTCAGTTTTCAGATGAAGTAATCAAAACTATTTATAGCTATATAAAAATGCTCTAAATCACCACTGAATAGAGAAATGCAATAAAACAATACTGAGATACCACCTCATACCTATTAGATTGGCTAATAGAACAGAAAAAGAGAATGATAAATTTTGGAGAAATTTGAGAAAATCGAGACATTAATGCACTGTTGGTGGAGTTGTGAACTGATTCAACTATTATTTACAGCAATGTGGAACTATGCCCAAATATTTATAGCAGCTCTTTTCTGGTAGCAAATAATTGGAAACTGAGGGGATGCCTATCAGTTGGGGAATGGTTGAACAATTTGTGGTATATGATTATGATGAAATACTATTATTATATAAGAAATGATGAGCCAAATGCTCTCAGGAAAACCTGCAGAGACTGACATGAACTGATACAAAGTGAAATGACTAGAATGAGGGGAACATTTTACACTGTAACAGCAATACTGTAAAATGATCAACTGTGAATGACTTAGCTTTTTATCAGCAATACAATGATCCAAGGGCAACTCTGAAAGACTTATTATGGAAAATGCTATCCATCAACAGAGAAAGAACTGATGGGAGTCTGAACACAGATCAAAGCATACTTTTTTTACTTTATTTTTCTTGGATTTTAATTTTGGTCTATGTTCTCTTTTATAACATAGTTAATATGTAAATATGTTTAGCATAATTACATATATATAAAACCTATATCAAGTTGCTTGTCTTCTCAATGAGGGGGTGGGGAAGGAAGAAGAGAATTTGGAACTCAAGTTTTAAAAATGAATGCTAAAAATTGTTTTTACATGTAATTAGAAGAAAATAAAATAATAAATTTTCTAAAAAAGAGCTAACCAAATGATGAGCACTGCACTAAGTGCTAAGAAGAAATGCAAAAACAATAAAGTTCCCATCCTAAAAGAACTTACATTCTATACAGCAGGAGACAACAGTCACTCAATCAACTAGCAATCAATTAAGCACCTACTATATGTGAGATGCCATGCCACAACATATAGGGAAGTGATGACCAGGGAAGGGGTTTTTTGTTTGGGATAGTAAAGAGAACCACAGGAGATTCAATTACTATGCCCTTTCCTGTTTGTTGCCCAAGATAAATATTCTCATAGTTTCAGAATTAGAAGGGAACTCACAAATCATTGCAACTAACCCTTTCATTTATTTGATTATTCCTGAAGGGGAGAGGGGGGCAGTCAAAGGGTGAGAAATGGCAGGAAGGATATCAAGGTGATGACCAGGAAGGGAATGACAGCTATAACAGGATCAGGTGCATTTTAATGAATCATATGCAGTTAACTTGGCAATCAGAACAACATGGCCCCACAAAGCTAAATGAATCAAGTCACCTAAGTTACAGTCTTTCGTAGTCTAGTGGTAAAGAAAAGCTTCAGAAGTATGGAAGGCAAAGAGATGACCAGAGTGGATGGCTGGATGACATGTAAAGCACAGTTGGGGTCAGCTAGATACAATGAGCTATGTGCATTTCAGCTGGCTTATCAATCAGAGTAGCACAGGCCCATGGAGGGAAAGATCTTTAAAAAGGAATACAGACATTTATCTCAAATTTTGCTTAAATAAGGAGATAATAAAATCGTCTGGATTGGGAACTGGTTGGTTGAAATAGCAAGACCCAAAGAGTAATTATGAGAGTTGGATGGAATATTTATATCTAGTACTTGGGTAAAAAGGCACACTTATAAAATATGCAGATGACAAAAAAACTAGTGTTGGCTAAAAAACAAGATGAGAGAGCCAGGATCCAGAAAGATCAAAAGAAGCTAACATTCTGGGCAAAATCTAAGGAAAAATCTGATAGGAATGAATGTAAATAAAGTTCCACACTTAGGTTAAAAATCAATATCACATGTAAAAAGATAAGAGAGAAACGGATTGTAAGCATTATGTCTTAAAAAGAACTGGGGATTTGGGTACAAGCTCAAAATGACATATTCATGTGATTTGTTGTTGTTGTTCAGTTGTCTCATTTGTGGCTAATTCTTCATGACTCCATTTGGAGTTTTCTTGGCAAAGGTACTGGAGTGGTTTGCCACTTCCTTCTCCAGTTCATTTTACAGATGATGAACTGAGGCAAACAGAATTAAGCGACTTGCCCAGGGTCACATAGCTAGTAAGTGTCTGAGGCCAGGTTTGAATTCAGAAAGATGAGTCTTCCTTTAGGACCAGCACTCTATTCACTGTGCCACCTAGCTACCCTATCCATGTGATATAATGGTCAAAAAAATTAATGTTATCTTAGAGTGCATTCAAAAAGGCAGTGTCGGGGCAGCTAGGTGGCACAGTGAATAGAGCACTGGCCCTGGAGTCAGGAGGACCTGAGTTCAAATTCGGCTTCAGACACTTAAAACAAAACTAGCCATGTGACCTTGGGCAAGTCACTTAACCCCAATTGCCCTACCTTCCCCCCTCCAAAAAGAAAAAAAAAAGGCATTGGCCAAGATATGAGAGACTAGAGTTCTGCATCTTTCATTCTGACCACTTGTAGAATAACACATTCAGTTCTTGTTGGCACATTTTAGGAAGGGCATCGATAAGTAAAGAATTGGGAATATTCATCCTGGAGAAGGGACCCTTACAAGCATGGGCAGCTCTTTTCAGTTATTTGAAGGGATGTCACACAGAATAATGATCAGCCTTTTTCTGCTTGGGAATGTATAAAGAGGAAAATTTAAACGGTATTGTAAAGAATTTCTTCCTAATCATTACAATTATCCAAAAGTAGAATGAGGTGCCTTAGGATGTAATAGATCCTCTCTCTCATTGGAAGTCTTCAAGCAAAGGCTGCAAAACTGACCATTAGCAAGGCTGAGGGGTGATTCTTGTTAAACAATTATGGGTTGAGCCAGATGGCTTCTGATGTCTTTTCCACCTCAAGTTTGTGTGCTTCTGTCAGGGTAATGGCGGACTGTGGGGATTCTACTATTTGCCTGATGTATTGGTTAGTATGTGATGTTAGAGTAAATGGGAGGAACCATGAAAAGGAAAGAAACAAAACAAAATTAAAAAAAAGAAAATAGTCTGTCTCAATCTGCATTCAGACTCCACTGTTTTTCTCTGGATGTGGCTGGCATTTTCCATCATGTGTCCTTTGGAATTGTTTTAGGTCCCTGCATTGCTGAGAAGGGCTAAGTCTATCAAAATCAGTCCTCACACACTGTGACTGTTACTGTGTACAATGTTCCCCTGCTTCTGTTCCCCTCACTCAGCATCAGTTCATATAAGTCTTTCCAGGTTTTTATGAAGTCTGCCTGTTCATCATTTCTTATAGCACAATAGTATTCCATTATGTTCATATACCACAATTTATTTAGCCATTCCCCAATTGATAAGCATCCCCTCAATTTCCAGTTCTTGGCCACCACAAAAAGAGCTACTACAAATATTTTTCCCATTTTTATGATCTCTTTGGGAAACAGTCCTAGAAGTGGTATTGCTGGGTCAAAAGATATGCACATTTTATAGCCACTTGCGCATAGTTTCAAATTGCTCTCCAGAATGGTTGGATCAGCTCACAGCTCCACCAACAATGAATTAGTGTTCCAAAATTCCCACATACTCTCCAACATTTATCATTTTTTTTTCTGTTTTCCCATGTTAGCCAATCTGATATGTCTGATGTAGTACCTCAGAGTTGTTTTGATTTGCATCTCTCTAATCAATAGTCATTTGGAACATTTTTTTATATGGCTAAAGGAAGCTTTAATTTCTTCCTCTGAAAACTGTTCATATCCTTTTACCATTTATCAATTGGGGAATGACTTGCATTCTTGTAAATTTGACTCAGTTCTCTGTGTGTTTTAGAAATGAGACCTTTATCAGATACACTGGTTGTAAAAATTCTTTCCCAGTTTTCTGCTTCCCTCCTAATCTTGGTTGCATTGGCTTTATTTGTGCAAAAACTTTTCAATTTAATGTAACCAAAATTATCCATTTTGCATTTCATAATATCCCCTAGCTCTTGTTTGGTCTTGTTATATCCTCACTGGACCTCCCTCATATGGAACAAGATGGGACTGGATTAAATGATCTGTAAAATCCCTTTCAACTCTAAATCTATGATTAAGTGGTCCTATGTGCAAAATACTGGGCTAGACACTAAGGGAGATACAAATATTATGACTAAGAGTAATAACAACCTTTTATTGACATACTTTGTTTTTATACTATTAAAATTTCTCCCAATATCTGGGAAGGGAAAGAGGAAATAAACATTTATATATGTGCGAGGCACTGTGCTAAGTGTTTTACAAGTATTATCTCATCTTATTCTTATAACAGCCCTATGAGGTAGGTCTTGCTTATTATCTCCATTTTACTGATGAGGAAATTGAAACAGAGGTTAAGTGATTTGCTCAGGATTGCACTGCCAATAAGTATCTAAGCCTAGATCTGAACTCACATTTTCCTGATGCTATAAGCCTCATACTCCAACGCAATGACAGCTGACTTGATGGTGAGGCTGTGCTGTACAGAAAGGATCTGAAATCCCAACCCCAAACTTATCTGCATCTACAAATTTCATAGTCCCCATTTTGCTTTTTGCAGTTCAGTCATTTCATTTGTGTCTGATTTTTTGTGACACCATTTGAGGTTTTCTTGGCAGAGATACTAGTTTTTCATTTCCTTCACCAGCTCATTTTACAGATGAGGAAACTGAGGCAAACAAGGTTAAATGATTTGCCCAGGGTCTTCCTGACTTCAGTCCTGGCACTCTATCCATTGTGCCACTGAGCTGTCAATTTGGAACTATGCCCGAGTGGCTATAAAATGTGCTTATCTTTTGAACCAGCAATAACACTTCTAGGTCTGTTTCCCAAAGAGATCATAAAAATGGGAAAATGTTTATAGTAGCTCTTTTTGTGGTGGCCAAGAACTGGAAATTGAAGGGATTTCTATCAATTGGAGAATGGCTAAACAAGTTGTGGTATATGAATGTAATGGAATACTATTGTGCTATAAGAAATGATAGCAATTAGAAAATTTCTAAAATTTTTAACTTAGGAAGCTAGTAAGGATATGAGGCCAGATTTGAACTTAGGAAAAAGGATCTTCCTGACCAGTCCTGGCATTCTATCCATTGTGCCACTGAGCTGTCCCCTTATTTTGCTACTGTGGGTTACATCTGGTATTGGCCTCCTTAGTGGAGAGGGCAGCTTTAATTTCTATTTCCCACTTGCTGCCCAATAGAGGCAATAATATTCATTTTAAATATTAAAGCTTCGGTGCTCAAATAAAGCATTAACCTTTCCATACTAAAACAAACAAAAAGCCTCATGTGCATTTTGACTTTTTTCATAAATCCAACCCATTGAGCATCTGAGCAATTCTTTCCTAGCTTTCTGGATGCCTCTCTCACCATGCTTTTATCTTTTTTTCCTTTAACTTTTGAAAAGTAAAGCAAAAACAAAAATAGAAAACCAGTCTGGAAGGACCAGGATAACCTCTGAATTCCTATTTTTTTCCAACTAGTAAGTAAATAGACTGAAGAAATTTAAAATCTCTCAAGGGAATTCAACAAAAGTTAAGAAGTACTGATTTCTGCTGAAGAGAAAGAGCATCTGCCATTACTGAAAGTGAATCTTTCCAGATTTGCTGACAGGTAGATAATGCTATAATCCTATGAGAAAATAAATGCTCTAGCTCACAAGTGATGTTAAATGAAACCAGTCCTTTTTTTCTCGTCAAATAATACCATAAAGTACATTTGGAAATGAAGAAAAGTCATAAACATATGAGTAATAAAATTTTATGGCTAAAGACATGGACATTAATCAGCTATGTGACCCCGGGCAAGTTTCTTCACCCTGTTTGCCTCAGTTTCCTCATATGTAACATGAGCTAGAAAAGAAAAAAGCAAATCATTCCAGTATTTTTACCAAGAGGAACCCCAAATGGGGTCACAAAGAGTCCAGCACAACTGAAATGACTGAGTAACAAAAAATAAAATTTCCTACTAAATATATGAACAGTAACATGAGTAAGATCATCTGAAGTTTAATTTAGGGGACTGGAAAAGACATAAATAAGCAAACTGATTGCAAGGTCAAACGAGGTCCAAACATTATAAGCATTTCTTGCATACCCTTAGTACCATAGAATTTATCTATTCTATCTAAAAAGTGGGAATAATTTCTCAGGATCAAGACTGCAGTGCTTGTCGTTGTTTGGTTGTTTCAATAATGTCTGAATCTCCATGACTACATTTTGGGGTTTTCTTGGCAAAGAAACTTGAGTAACTTACCATTTCCTTTTCCAGGTCATTTTACACATGAGGAAACTGAAACAGGGCTAAAGGTAATACAGCTAGCAAGCATCTGATGCTTAGTAAACAGTAATTCACTAGAATTAAACTAAATGTGGAAAGGTTCATTTTACAAAATGCCCTACATTTTTAAGACCATTATCTCTATTTTATTAAATGGTAACCAGCTTTTCGAGAGTCAGTCAATAAACAATACAGGTTTATTGATAATGCAAAGTATTTTGGAATGATATAACAAAGAATAATATTTGATCCCTGGACTCATGAAACATATAATTAGATAGATTTCTATATACCACTGCCTATGTATCTTATTTCTCAATTACATGTAAAAACAATTTTTACCATTCGTTTTTAAAACTTTGAGTTTCACATTCTCTCCTTTCCTCCCTGCCCACCCAACCTTATTGAGAAGGCAGGCAATTCAATATACGTTATACATGAGTAGTCATGTAAAACACTTTCATAGCAGTCATGTTGTGAAAGGCTAACTATATTTCCCTCCATCCAATCCCACCTCCCATTTATTCAATTCTCTCCTTTGAACCTGTCCCTCCTCAAAAATGTTTGCTTCTGATTGCCCCCTCTTCTCACTTGTACTTCCTTCCATCATTCCCCCCTTTCTTATCCCCTTCCCCCCTACTTTCCTGTAGGGTAAGATAGATTTCCATACCCAATTGAGTGTGTATGTTATTCCCTTTCTAAGCCAAATTCAATGAGAAAAAGGTTCACTCATTCCCTCTCACTTCCCCCCCTGCCTTTCCCCTCCAATGGAAAAGCTTTTCCTGTTTCTTTTATGTGAGATGTTACCCCCATTCTACCTCTCCTTTCTCCTTCTTCCAGTACATTCCCCTCTCACCACTTAATTTTATTTTTTAGATATTATCCCTTCATATTCCGCTTACCCTGTGCCCTACATATCTCTCTCTGTATGCATATGTATGTATATATGTATATGTATATGTATATGTATATGTATATGTATATGTATATGTATATGTATATGTATATGTATATGTATATTTCTTCCAACTACCCTAATACTGAGAAAGGTCTTATGAGCTGCAAGTATCATCTTTCCAAGTAGAAATATAAATAGTTCAACTTTAATAAGTCCCTCATGATTTCTCTTTCCTGTTTACCTTTTCATATTTCACTTGATTCTTATATTTGGAAGTTAAATTTTCTATTCAGCTCTGGTCTTTTCATCAAGAATGTTTAAAAGTTCTCTATTTCATTGAATATCCATTTTCCCCTTAAATATTACACTCAATTTTTCTGGATAGATGATTCTTGGTTTTAATTCTAGATCCTTTGACTAAGTATTTATTTTTAAAATTCATGGGTAGGTATAAATATGTCAAAGGAACTAAGGAAAGATGAAGAAATCTGTTCAATGAATTTAGTGGAATTGCCTAAAAGTGTATATAGGGGAAGAGATTCAAATAAATCACATTTAAAATATATTGAAGACTTGGAAGCTGACTTGTGATTTGATTAAAAAAATTGTTTTGACAACTGAGAAAACCATGCATAGGGCAACAACAAAATCTTTTTCATGATTAAAAAAAAGAATTTTCATTGTTGGTGGAGCTTTGAACTAATTCAACCATTATGGAGAACAATTTAGAACTATGCCCAAAGGGCTATAAAACTGTGCATGCCTTTCGATCCAGCAATACCACTAGTAGGTCTGTATCCCAAAGAGATCATAAAAAAAGGTAAAAGGACCCACATGTACAAAAATATTTATAGCGGCTCTTTTTGTAGAGGCAAAGAATTGGAAAATTGAGGGGATACCCATCAATTGAGAGATGGATAAAGAAGTTGTGGAATACTATTGTTCTATTAGAAATGAGGGGAAGGCAGATTTAAAAAAAAACTGGACTTATATGAAATGATGCTGACTAAAGTGAGCAGAACCAGAAGAACATTGTACAAAGTAAGAGCAACACTATGCGACAATCAACTATAATAGACTCAGCTCTTGTCATCAATGAAAGGATCCAAGACAATTCCAAGGGACTCATGATGGAATATGCTGATCATATCCAGACAAAGAGCTATGGAGTCTGAAGGCACCTCAAAGCATACTACTTACACTTTTTTTGTTTTTTTTTTTCTTTCTCATGGTTTTTCTCCTTTGCTCTGAGTCTTATTTCACAACATACTAATGTAGAAATATTTTTTTTGGAGGGCAATTGGGGTTAAGTAACTTGCCCAAGGTTACAAGGCTAGGCTTTTGGTTTGTGTGTGTTAAGTGTCTGAGGTCGGATCCAAACTCAGGTCCTTCTGACTCCAGGGCCGGCACTCTATTCACTGCACCACCTAGCCGCCCAGTAGAAATATTTTTAACATGATTGTACATGTACAACCTATATCAGATTGCCTATTGTCTTGGGCAAAGGGGAGGAAGAAAATTTTGGAACTCAAAATCTTACAAAAATGAATGTTGAAAACTATCATTACATGTAATTGGAAAAAATAAAATACTATTAAGTAAAAAAAAATAAAAGGTTTACTGAAAAAAATCCATTTTTTATGCACAGAAAATGTAGTAAATGGTATTAATTCCCTGAAAGAATGTAATCTAGAGTGCTTAATATTAATAAGAATTAATGTTAAAGTTGATTCAGATTAATCATTATCCTTAAAAGTCATCAATTTTCTTTAAAAATTATTTCCAATGGGATTGTGGAAAGATAAGGAAATGAATATACTATTGGTAACTGTATTAATTATTCCAACTATTCTGGTAGGCAATGTGGAATTATAATAATAAAGTGACTAAAAACACATGCCATTTAAATCAGATTCCCATTGTTAGCTATATAATCCAAAAAGGCCAATAGCAAAAAGAAAAGTCAGTTCCCCTTCCCCGCCACAAACAAAAATATTCATAATATTGCATTTTGTAGCAGTGAAAAAATGGAAATGAAGTATATACCCATCTTTTGGAGAATGGTATACAAATTGTAGTGCAAGAATGTAATGGAAAGTTATTGTCATAAGAAAAGTGTAATGAATTTAGAGAAGTTGAAGATTATAAGAATTGACTCTAAGTGAAGTAAGCATAACAAGGACAACAGAGTAACTATAATAATGTAAATAATAAAAATAACATCAACAAAACAATTTAAAATGATCAGTGATACTATAATGACCAAGGTAGGCCCCAAAGAAGAGATATTAGAAGGCATTTTCTCAACTAGTTTGATGGGATGGACAACTATGGGGTAAAGAACATTGTATATAATATCAGACTTTGATGTTGATGTGTCACTTTTGCTGAATTTTTGTTTTTGTTTTATTGTTTCTTATAAGTGATGACTTGGGGAAGGGAGTAGAGAAGGACACACTAGGAAATGAAGCTGATGTAAATATATAAGATAGCAATAATATTTTATTAAAAAAAGAATTCCCATTAGCCATGTTGAAAAACATAATTTGAGGGGAGAAAAAACCTAGTTGTCTAAGTGATTCCTCTATTTTTAGGTAAAATCCTTTTTAGTAATGTTACCAGCAAATGGCTTGACACTATTACCATAAAGGACCTAATTTCAGGTGCTGCTGTCTCCTCAATATTTCCCCTGCACAGACACAGGATTTTCTCTGTATCCATGGATCCAGAAATTATAAAGGTGGCAGATGTGTTCTTGGTGTGAGTTCCATACTGACCTTGGTCTGACCCCTTCCTCATCTATGCCCAAGCTCAATAATCTCAAGTGCCATCCTGAAGGAGCAAAAGTCCTTTGTTTTGCATTTAAAATTCTTTACAATCTGTCCATTTCTGACTTTTTCAGTCTTCTTGCACCTTACTCCCTCCATATATTCTATGAGCCAGCTATATTGGCCTAACTGCTGATTCCTAAAACAACACACTCAATCCTTTATCTCTATGCATTTTTTTCCATGGCAGACCTCCATAACAGAAGTGTTCTCTATTTTCATTTTTGCCTTTCACAATCTGAGACTTCCTTCAAGACTCAAATATCACCTTCTGCTTTTCCATTCCTCACCCCTACAATGGCCTTCTCCTCTAAGGTAACCTACAATTTACTCTATATGTACTTTGTATGTACCTATTTAGGTACACTCAAATATAAGTTAATCGAGAGAAGTGTTTTTTGTCTTTCTGTCCCACAGTGCCTGGTATATACTAAATGCTTAATAAAACTTGACTGACTTCCCTACCTGAGATCTAATTCACCCTTCTTTCATTGCTAACCTGTAAGCTGGACTTGCTCTAGAACATGACAATCCACTGACTTCATAGCTCATACTTTGGTCTTCTGCTATCTCTTGATCATGGTGAGCAAATGACATCTTGGTTCCTGGTTTCAATCTTATTGTCCTAAAAATATCTAGCTGTTATGGGATAATGACATCTTCCAGGTTTTATCCAGGTCCCAGTTGCCTTCTTAATTAACTAGACAGACCCTGTTGTTATCCATGTTCTGATATGGGAAATATGTTTTTTCCTTAAAAATTTTATTAAATTGAATTAAGTTATTTTTGCCTACTATGTACACAGAACCTGTAGTTTTACTCTTGTGCTTGAGCCTAACATTCACTCTGATATACTGTTTCATGTGGTATTTATTTTTTATAAAGTTGGAAGTCATACTTCAAATCCTTATCAGATACTAGAATAGAATTTCTTAAATGAGTAGGGTCTTTGGAAGCCATTTGGACCACATCTCCCTTTTGTATTTGTATGTTCAGTGTTGAAGAAGGTTGTTGGGACGTAGAAAGTTCTTAAAACTTTAAAAAAACAGAATAGTCCCAAGGATGTTATACAGTAACTCCCAGAGCATAAAATCCAAGGGACTCTCAATTAGGAACTAAGACCATAACCAAAAAGAAAAATATCCACTTTACCGGATAAGACAACTTCAATGAGATCTCCTTCTTGGATGTCACTGGCTGTTTTTACCAATTGAAGAATGTTTTCAGAGGTAGGGTCATGACGAAAAAGCAGGATCTTATCATACATTCCATAGAAACCGCATTCAGGAAACTGCAAACACAAATGACAATAAAGTTTTATGTCATTATGGATTTTGTATTTTAAAAATAAGAAATTCTAGTTAAATTAACATGAGTACAAATACAAGGCTGTACCCCATGGGAGAGCTAGATCGTGCAGTGGATAGAGTATTGGGACTTGTAATCAGCAAAAATCATCTTTCTGCATTCAAATCTGGTCCTAAGCACTTACTAGCTATACAACCCTAGGCAAGTCACTTTGCTTGACTCAGTTCCTCATCTATAAAATGAGCTGAAAAAGGAAATGGTAAACTGCTCCTGTTTCTTTGCCAAAAAAAGAAAGAAAGAAACCCAAATGGGGTATGGAAGAGTCGGACACGATGGAAACAACTGAAATCAAACATACCTAATAATGTTCTGCACATAGTAGGTGCTTTATTTAACCCCTCATATCTAGTCGTCTGCTAAATCTTATTGTTCCTTCCTTCATGACATCTCTTATATATGTCTTTTCATCTCCACACTACCTCCTTAGGTCAGAGGTCCTCAATATCTCTCACATAAACAATTACAATATTGCCTTTCATTAGTCTCCCTATTTCCAGTTTCTCTCTACTCCAATCCATTCTCCACTTAGGTGACAAAATGATTTTTTCTAAAGTGAAGGTGTGACCATGCCATCTCCTTGCTCCATGAGCTTTGGTGGCCCCATACGACCTCAAAGATCAGATATAAATTCTTCTGTTTGGCATTTCACAACTATCTGTTAGCATTTACAGAGCACTTTGAGGTCTACAAAGAACTTTACATATATTATCTCACTTGATCCACATAACAATCCTGTGAGGTGGGTGCTATAATTAGCCCCATTTTACAGATGAGGAAACTGAGACTGACAGAACTTCTGTTACTTATCTGGAGTTACACAGCTAGTAAGTGTCTGAAGCATGATTCAAATACAAGTCTTCTTGACTCCACATCCTGAACTTTATCCACTGTGTAGACCATCTATATTCATAATAATCTGCATAACTTGACTCCTTCCTACTTTCCCGGTATTATTATGCATTATTACCCTCCACTCACTCAACAGTCTACCAAACATTGACTTCCTTGCTTTTCTTCATACATGATGCTATATTTTCTACCTCTGAGCTTTAGCTCTGGCTGTCTACCATTCCTGAAATGCCCTCCCACTCCTTTCTTCTGCTTCCATGGCTTCTACTGAGGCTTATCTCAAATCCCACATTCTGTAGGAGACCTTTCCTGGTCCTTCCAGCTACTAAGTGCCTTCCCCTCTGAAATTACTTCCAGTTTACAGTATATATATCTTCCATGTAAATAATTGTTTTCATGTGGTCTATCCCACTAGAATGATCTCCTGGGGGGGCACAGGGACATTGTTTTTGACACCTTTTTTGTATCCCCAGAGATTACTCCAGAATACAGCACATTTAGCACTTTGGAAATGCTTGTTGACTTGACTCAACTTGATTACTGAAGTGGCAAATAATATTTATGAGAAAAGTTTAAAGGGCCTGAAACTATTTAGCCCAGATGGAGTGAAGAAGGCAGAGCTAGAATTTAATAATAGTTTTGTCTTCAAGAATACGAGAGGATATTGTACGGATAACAACTCCCAGCAATTCTCTTTTACTGAATTCAGACCAAGAGGAAATGACCTTAAACTGCACTGAAGGATATATAAGATTAGATATAAGAGAATTTCCTGGCAATAAGGTACTTAAGAACTGGAATGAATGGGGAAACAAGTGGAATTTTTTTAGAAGTCATTAAAGCTGGTGTATGTATCAATCTAAGAGAATACAACTTCTCTCAGAAGTATAAGAGCTGATATTTCCAGGGTTATTATTTATGACTGATAGTATTTAGGGTTTTTTTTGTTTTTATATCCAGACCTGTGGTTTCATTGGTGTAGGGGCTCATCATTCTAGCAATATAGATTGCTAACTGTCATGCAGCTTACAGTCTTAGAATGTGTCCAGGAATCTTAGAGTTTAAAAGATTTGTCAAGGTCACAAAGCCATTGCATTTCAGGAATTTGAACCCCAAGTTTTCTTCACTCTAAGATCAGTTCTTTATCTACTAGATCTACTAGCCTCTCACAGAGCTGTAGAGAATAATATTCAAGTATTTTTTAAAAATAATTTCTGATCAGAAGAGATAATTCAGTCAATATAAGTCATTCCATCCTGCACTGATTAAGAACCTATTATGTACAAAGTAATAGGGAAGCAAAGAAAGTGAAAGACATCAGAAAAGGATTCCCATTTGAGGTAGCATGTGAGTTAAGCTCTGAAAGGATTCTAGAGAGAAGTGGGGATCCTAGGAGGTAGAAGAGAGAAATTAGTACAGCCCTGAAATGGGGTAAAATAGAAGAAAGCCTATGCAAATGCACAGATTCAGGAGACAGAATGTCAAGTTCAGGGAACAACAAGGTCACTTTGGCTGAACATATAGTATACAAAAAGTGGAATACTAAACGAACCCAGGGTAATCTGATACCAGACTATGAAGGACTTTAAATACCAAGGGAAAAAAAAAAAGGTTTGTATTTTATCCTAGAAGAAAGAGGAAGAACCTGGAGGTTCTGGAGCAAGGAAGAGGAACAGACAGACTTAAGGTTTAGAAAATTATTTTGGCAGCTGTGTAGGTGAAAGGTTGGAGATGAAGAAACTAGAAGCAGAGAGGACAAATAGCATTCCAATAATCCTGTCATACATTGATAAAGGTGTGCACTAGGGTACACACACACACACATACATGCACACAATACATGTATACATATTTAGATATAGATACATAAAAAATTAAAGCTAAACCAAAGGAATCAAACTTCCTGTGAATTATCATGGCTTATGGCACTGAACTTATCTATCTATATAGTCTAAATTAATCAGATGATTAAAATGTCATATTTCACTAATACTTCAGGGATTCCTCCACATTTAGTAAGAAGGTAGAAAAACCCTGATCTCAGTGGCCAAGTTCCTCTGAAACTGGAGTTCCAATATAATTTTTCAGCCCCATCTCATTCTATTCCCTTCTTCATGCACCCTATGTTCTAGATTCACAAGACTAACTGTCCATCCACCTCTAACTTCACCCTCTCCCATCTTCTTCAGTTGAGACCTAAAACTTACCTCACTCAAGTGCCAATTCTACCATGAAACTTTCCCTGACAATTTCCTAGTTAAAAATGACTTTTCCCTCTTCAAATTTCCCATAGTGGTTTAACTAAAACTTCACTTTGGATTTATCATACTTCCTCTTGTATCACAATCAACACTGATGACTTATTGGAAAGAATGCAGGACTTAGAAGTCAAGAACTTCATGTACTGTTTTTGTCATTTACTGTGACTATGCACTACTCACTTAAATCCCTCTGAGCTGTTGTTTCTTCATCTATAAAACAGAGGTTACAAAACTTATAGTATATATCTGACAGGGATTTGGTAAAGGTCAGATGTATATAACTTTAAGCATGATCTCAGTTATAATTATTGTGTACGTAAATATACATATGTATATGTGTATGTATATGCATATATACATAAATATGTGTATGTATATTTATATGCATTGTGTATATTCCCTCTCAATTAGATAATTGGCAAGAAGTACACAGTATATATCCTGATATCCACAATTGCCATGTACACAAATTGGACTTAGCAGGCACTTACTGAATGAATTGGAGAAAAGAGGAAAATCATTTCATTTTCAAAGATATTGAAGGTGGCTGATGTTGGAGAATAAGACTACTGAAATGATTACTCAAGGACATCACTAGCCCATAGAATTAGAGCTAGAGGAAAATTATGAGGTCATCAAATTCAACCCTCTCATTCTACAAATGAAGAAACTGAGGCCCAAAGAGGTTAAATAATTTGCCCAGGTTCAAACAGCTAGTAAATATTGGGGATAGAATTCTAAGTGAGGTCTTCCTGACTCCAAGCTCATCACACTTTCAACCATGCCATCTAGTTGCCTAGATGTTCAAATTGTGAACATTTTCACAATTTTTATTCAAGTTAAATCCAAAAAAGAGGTAGCTGTGGGACAGACAGCCAATGTCATAATCCTATGTTCAAATCCTCCCTCTGACACCTCCTGGATGTTAGACCCAGGACAGCCATACTTATTTTTATTATAAAGAATTCAGACAGCAATAACAAGTCCAGAACAATAATAAAAAACAAAAACATGCCCCTACCCCACAAAAAATCCATTACTGGAGGTTTCCTTTTATTTCCCTTCTACCCTCCTCCATCTTGCGTTTCAGACCAGAAGCTGCTATAGCATGAACCAAAATGAAAAAGTAACATAACCATAAAGTTTTCTCGTTCTTAAAGCCTCTGTGGCAACAAGTACCTAAAAGCCACTTCTAAATTTTATGTAGGAAATTCTGCCTCCTTAAAATAAACATTGCAGCTAAAATGATGTCAGTGCTTCCAATGTGCTAAAAAACAATGTAGGTCACTTTTTTGAAACATCTCCAATAAAAACATTATATAGCGGAAAGGAAAAGTAAGGATAGCCTTACATTGATAATCCCCAATTCCCCTGTAGAACAACGTATTCTTCGTGCATTCCTTTTCCATTAAAGGCCTGGCTCATTTATGTTACTGCTTTATTTTTGGTATTATTTTTATTTCACACTTAATTTTATGAAAATTACAGTAACATCATGAGTTAAAGTTGAAATTCTAGTGGAAAAATGTGTGGCTCACAGAAAATCTTTTGTTTCTCCTTTGTTTCCAGCCTTTTCCTTTAGTCATCTCATTCTCTAACCCTAACTTCCTTTTCTTCTCCACTCCACATGCCATTACCCTATTATTCATATGTTTTACAGATTCTGTTCATCAGATTTTCCAATGGCCTCCAGCATATCACCTGCAAAATCCACAAGCAGGAGTTTGTCTAATTTCCCAAGAAGAAAACTTCTTATGAGGCCTAGTATGTTGTTGGAACATAATAAATATGCAAAACTGTTGCTTACTGATATATTCTAAACTGAGGCACATTTCCCATGCACAAAGCTCCATGCAGTGTTGGGGTTCATGATTTTTTAATTCTTTGTAGAATATTCAGAGGTATTGATAAACATTTTCATAGCCAGGGCAAGTTCAGCTGGGGGTGGGAGGGAAGAAGGAAAGATTAGGAGGACATACTATTTGGGGGACACTAGCATCTCCTCATTCTCCTATATTACTGTTTCTTCATAGTCTCCTTTGCTGGTTTATCATCCAAAGCACCACCCCCCCCAACTACAGCTATTCCTAAAGCTCTGACATAGAGTTCCTTTTCTTCACTCTTCTCTCAGTGATCTCCTCATCTCCTCTGGGTTTTATTATCCTTTATATATATTGTATATATATTATATATATTATATATATATATCCTTATACCTGTGACTAATAGATTTCTATATTTAGCTCCATCTTTTCCCTTCAGCTTCTGTCTCACAATCACCATTTGCCTACTGGACATTTCCATGGAGATGTCCCCACAACATCTTAAACTCAGTTGCCAATTTTTGACTTTTCTACTTCCAGACCATTCACATCTAACTCCTCTCTAATTACACAGATACTTACACCTTACTTAAATGGCTCTCATGAACTTTGGTCTAGATTATTGCAATAGCCTTTTAATTAGTCTCCTAGCCTCAAATTTCTCTCCACTCTAATTCATCTTCCACACATGCTCCCTAAATATATTTCCTTAATATTTCACTCCTTTTTTAGTCAATAGCTCCAATGGTATCCTATTGCTACTAGGATAATATATAAAGTTCTCTAAATAGCTTTTGAAGACCTTCACAACCTTGCTTCCACCTATCTCTCTAGGTTCATTGTACATGAGTTCCCCCTGCATATTCTGTGATTCAACCAAACCACTGTTTCTCTGTTCCTCCATTTCCCATCTCCATGCCTTTGAACTACCCATCCCACATGCCTGAAATGGAATTCCTCTTCAAGTCCATACTTATATAGAATCCCTCTTTCCCTTTAAGATATAAGAACCATCTTTTTCACGAAATATTTCCTGATTCCCCCAAATTCCCTTCCAAACCTCCTTGTATTATTCTCTATCAAATGAAGTCAACAAGAATTTGTTACGTAGCTACTATGTGCCAGGAACTGCACAAATCATTGGAGATAGAAAGAAAGGTAAAAGAAAAAGAAAATCCCAATATCTCTTCTCAAGGAAATCACAGTCTAATAAGAGATAGCATGAAAAAACTTTACAAACAAGATACAAAGAGGATAAAGTAGATATCTCACAAAGAAGGAACTAATGTTAAGGAGGTCTGGAAAAGCCTTAATGGCTCTTTAGTTAAGACTTGAAGAAAGCCTGGAGGTGGAGATGAAGAGGGAAAGACATCTAGGCATGTAGGACAGTCAGGGAAAAAGTCCAGAGTTGAGAGATGGAGTGTCTTATGAAAGGAAGATCAAGGAAGCCAGTACCACTTGATCAAAAAGTGGAAGGGAATAAGACATAAGACTGGAGAGGGAGGAAGTTGTTAAGTTACAAAGGATTTTCAAAGCTAAAATGAGAGTTACTATTTGATCCTTTAAAAGTTAATGGAGTTTCCTGAAGGAGATATGGACAGGTTTGTTATTTAAAGTATAGAAACACTAACAGACCAATATAAGACCAATAGCAATTCTCCCAAAGAGAAGTGATCAAAGAATATGAACAAACAGATCTTAAAATAAAAATGGCAAACTATTAACAACCATATGAAAAATGCTACAAATCACTAATAATAAGAGAAATTCAAGTAAAAATAAACTCTGAAATTTTACCTTACCCCAGGAAACTGGCAATGATGACAAAAGATATAAATAACAAATGCTGGAAGAGTTGTGGGAAGCAAGGCACACTAATGCATTGTTGGTAGAGCTGAAAATTTGTATGATGCACAATTTGGAATTATAAAGTCACTGAACCATACCTCTTGACCCAGAAATTCCATTGCTAATTATATAACCCAAGATCACCATTAAAAAAAAAGAAAGGATAGAATCACTTTTCATGGTAGCAAAGGAGATATCAATGGATGGGGGAATGGTTAAACAAATTTTGGCCTGTGAATATAATTGAATTCTGAAGATATGACAAATATGATGAATAGATAGAAGCATGGAAAGATTTAAATTTACTGATACAAAGTGAAATATGTGAAGCCAAGAATATATACAATGACCACAGAAATGTAATTGGAATAAACAATCACCACAAAAGAAACAAAATGAATGTAGTTTATAATTTTTTTAAAGCATGGCATATATTATCAGACTTTTTCAATGTATTAATCAGTTTTAGAGATCTCTTCTCTCTTTTTTCTCTTAAAAAACAAACAAAAAACAAACCTTTCTTATATGGGATACCTCTCCCGGAGGCAAAAAGGAGAAATTCAGGTGGAATTTAGATTATGTGACAAAATCTGTCAATACAGTTTTCAAAATTAGATAATGACATTTCTCCAAATTTCCCATTTTTCCTTAGATTGTCTCTATAAAAACAACTCTAAACTCTTTTCTATGATGCAAGAATCTTACGGGTTTCTTTTTGTGGTCTAGTATCTCTAATATCCTTATGCTGTACTTGTAAGAAAGCTGTGCCTCATTTAAAGACCATGGGGTATAATGTAATCAATGTTTTATTGTTTAATTAAGGTTATGAACTTCTTGCAACCTAATTATAGTTAATTCCTTTCCAGTGATGAGTCAGATAACCATGCTGAAGAACAATAGGAACAGGAAGAGTAATACAAAGACCTGGTGCGTGATATTAAAGCTTTCCTAAAACAATAAATTGAAGAATGAAAAGAAGTGGTATCAATGTTGATTAAGGTTATATGTCCAGTTCATAAATAGCAGGCTATCATAAAAAAAGAGATGGATAGCTAATACTGCCTGACAAATTCATCTCATTGTTTTAGAGACAAAGCTTTTTGTTATTCATTAGAAAGGATTCATCTTGCACTTAACTGACCCTTTAGAAAAAGGTTTTAAAATGATGCAGAATAGGCAACAGAGGTCACCATGACAGCCCAGTCTCAATCACTGGACAGTTGTCATGGTAGCAAAATCTACGAGGGGTCGGTGTATTTTTTTTTCTTTTCAGATTAAACACCTTTTTCTTGGACAGAACAACCATATGCATATCAGCCCTTGACTGTTAACAAGTGAAAAAGAGGCTCTCAATCCGTCTTTTTATATAACATAACATGCAGCTTGAATAGAAACCATACACATTAGACATTCAAAAATTCTATTTTAAAATGCTGTCTAGAAGGTGAAAAGTGCACAGGAACAATGCATGACAACCAAGAGGGAAAACATATTGGGGAAAAAACATACATGGAACAACATTCCCTCATTTGGTCATAATCATCTGTTTTTATGTTAAGGTGTGTGAGCTTTGAAATCTGAAAACCCTCATTAAGCTAAACAGGCTTTCAGAAAAGCTCAGAGCTTGTAAACTCAGCTGGAGCTTATTACAAGATCAGTTATGTGTTTTTCAAAGGCTTTGTTGTTATGAGCTCAAACATCTGAGATAAGTGATTTCAAGCTCTCTCCATGTTTGGTTCTAACAAAACTGGCCACTGTGAAAATACGGCCAACAATCCCTTGCATTGGTCTTAAGCGGTTTAATTCTACCCTGTGCTGGAAACCTCTGTGCCACTGTGTGTATCATTTGGCATTTTGGACCACAGAGCACAATTCACTGTTACATTTCACCATAAATTCGAGGCTAGCCAGACAATGTGCTCTATAGTAGAATAAATGTGTTCTAATGAGTAGTTGAAATCCAACCAGACTGATGTGAAATATGAGTAGCAAAGGGAGCTTTTCCATAGTTGAGGCCAACAACAACTTTTCAGCAAATTACTCAATGGTCAATTTTTAACTCAATTTAATAGCTATTAAATACCTACAGTGTATAAAACAGTAAGACAATATGGCATAATAGATAATAAGCCAGCCTCAGGTCCAAAAAGACCTAAAGTCAAGTTTTGTCTTTGACACATACTTACTGTGTGACCCCAGCCAAGTCACTTCCTTATCAGCACTTTAGGAAACTAAGCCTATAATTGCACAGAAGGTGCTGATTTCCATTGTTAGATGGAGTTTCCCACTATCTGAGTGTCCTATGCCAATCAAATCACAGGTCTATTCCTAAACAAAAAGTGTAATCAGAACAGGGTTAGTGGGGTGGCTAGGTGGTGCAGTGAATAGAGCACAGGCCCTGGAGTCAGGAGAACCTGAGTTCAAATCCAACCTCATACACATAACACTTACTAGCCATGTGATCATGGGCAAGTCACTTAACCCCAATTGCCCTGTCTTCCCCCCTCAAAAAATAAAAAGAAAAAGAAACAGGGTTAGTTATAAAACCCAGAAAGTAAATCATATGAACAAAAACATTTCTCAGCAATTTCTTAGGCAGAAAAAAATGAATTCTAAGTGATCTGAACATGCTAGGGACTGACACTGAGTAAAGTACAAAATCTAGACCAAACAGAATGCCTGCCCTTCTGGTACTTACAGTCCAGTAAGAAGGCATGAAATATAAATGCATAAGAACAATATAAGGTGTTATGTAAAGGTCATGTGACAAGGTGGGATGAAGAAGCAACATAACATGGTGAATAGAGGGAAAGACTCAAAGTTAGGAAAACGTGGGTAAAAGAACAGCCACTGATACTTAATAACCATGTGAGTATGGACAAGTCACTTAACTTTAATGAGTCATTTTACTCATATGAAAAATGAAGGATTTGATTTAGTTGGTCTCCAGGGTCCCTCCCACCTTTAAATATTTGATCCGACAATCTTATATAAAGAGCACATTAATCAATAATTCAAAAGGAATCATGAAAAATGGAAAGCAAAACTTGAAGTAAGACCAGGATTCAAGTTCTTCTCCTGCCTGACACATTCTACCAGGCCATTTAACCCCTTGCTTCTGGCAACTCTCTAAGACTAGAATTGTAGTTTAAATCTATACCCTAATTCCAGCATCCACTGAAATCACAAGATGAAACCCTGAGCCCTCATTCTCCTTCTTTCCAATATCTATCTACTAACATATATATATAAAACTCACCATACATCCACTACTGTACTTAGAGTCTATAAAGAGGAAAAGTCTTAAAAAACTGGTTCCTTGCCCACAAAGCTAATTTGCCTGCTATCAAGGATAGTGAAAGTCTATCAAAACACGTTTTAAAGAAAATTAAATATAAAGGGGGAAAAAAAGGTTACTATTTTTGCAGGATTGTGTTAACTCTTAAGTTCATGGGGTTTTTTTGTTTCTGTTAATTTTCATTGATTTTCTTTGATTTTGAATCATCTATATTCTCCAGTATATTTTCCCTCTCTCCCAGAACAAAGAATTTAAAAAAACAAAACAGTTCAGCCTAACATTATATGCTATGTTCCACACCCATAATCTCCTACCCTTCCAAGAAGGGAGAAGTGGCATGTGCTTCTTTGCATGGCTACTTCACATCATCAAAGGAGGCACATGAAAAGGATTTAACACAATGACTGTTCTTCATGAGCAATGCTCCTTGCTTCCAATTGAAAACTTAAAAAAAGAAACAAACAAAAAATAAACTACAACATTCCTTTTTTTTCTCCCTAGCAGAGCAAAAAAAAAAAAAATGACTTCTTCTTTTTCAATTATTAGGTAACAACATCAGACTTGACACCACTCACTGTTGACTCTTTTTTACTTTGTAAATCATAGAATTACTAATTAATTAGTACAATAGATCTACCTTATTAAAAAAATTCTAAGAGAAGCTTTTTAATATTGTATCTTTATTTTGCTGAGTCTTTAAGAGGCTTTTTCACAGATGGGCCAGTCTGGTCTGAAAACAATAGGTTCTTTCAAAAATTTGACTTGTTTAGGAGAAAGTCAAAAAAGAAGCCTATGTGAATTAATTAGAGTCACCCAGGAAGTGGGAAGAAAGGATAAAAGAGAAAAGGTCTTAGGGCACCCAATGATCTCTTCTCAAGTTAATGTTTTTAACCTTTTGAGTGTGTCATAGAATCCTTTGGCAATCTAAAAGATGATGGATCCCTTTCCAGAAGAATTTTTTTCCATACATAAAATTTTTTAAAAAGCATTACAAAGGAAACCATTTATATTGAACTAGTTATCAAGCTATTAAAAAAAAAAAACACATTCACAGGTTCCATGTTAAGAACACCTGAAATGGAGTCAGGACTAATACTTGCAAACTAGGGAAGCCCATCACACACTCCTGTAATATTAATGGAATAGGAAGATCTTTCCCACTCATTAACAGGTCCATATGATGTGCTTTGAACTTAGGCCCAGCTGATTGTTTTGATGAGCCTGAGTCACATGGAGCCCATGGTAGGAGAAGCTTGCCAAACATATAGTGTAGGAAGAGAGAGTGAGGCAGAGCTGAAGCAAAGCAGCTAGCTCAAGAGAGGACAACATTTTACCGAGGGGAGCTTGTTTGTGGGGAGGCCTAATGGAAGGAAGGCTTGGGGATGTCAGTGCTCCCTGGACTGGTGATATATTTAGACTTCTTTGTTACCATAATGGAATTGGCTTTCTGGTATCTGAATAAATATTTTGGTTTTTCCTTTGAGAAAAAGAGTTCTTTATATTTTGCAAATTTATCCTGGAAATACACATAAATATTCATAGCAGCTGCTATGGGGATCACATTGGTGATATAACCCTTCACACTGCAGTTAGGATGAATGATTCCAAAACTAATTGGAAAAGGCCAAGGGAGGGGACACAGCCCTGGATATTTTCAAAGAACCTCAAGTAATATAATCCTTGGGCCATGGAAAGCAGTAGGTTACAAAATCATACAGGATTCCTAGGTTTATGTTTAGGGAAAATCAGATAGCTCAAGGGTCATGGAAACTCTATGAGTCATGACCCTTCTTCCATCAATAACACTCATAGATTTTAGAAGGAGGGAAGGATGAATCCTGGTTCAATGGTGCAATGGCATGCAAAGTGGTACTTTGTTCTTTGTTTCAATCATTGTAATGGTGGGAAAAGTAGCATTTAGCTCCTTGTTTCAGATGTTCAAGTGCCTTTGAGCCTCACCTGTGATTATTATATCAAGTATGTTGGAAATAGTATACGTTGTGTTGCCCTTAAGAGGCCTAACATCATCACATAGAGACCACAATGGGAGGAACTTGTCAAAAGGGCCTAACAGGAAGGAGCAAAGCATATAAAAGCTCAAGAACAATCTAGGACTGAGCAGAACTAAGAGAGAGAATGCTTGTGATTTGGGCACTCTGTAGCCCTCTGTTTATTGGTGTGTCAGACAAGAGCCTTGCCTATTGTTTTTGGACAGAAGTCCTGAAAAAGGACTTTACTAATGATCCAGAAGCACTGAAAGAGGGCTCTACTGCTGTTTATAGAAGTCCTGGGACTTTACTGATGATTTGTGTTGGATTTCACAGACAGAAGCTTTGTCTGTTTGTGTTACTTTGTCAGACAGAAAGTGAATTGATATGATAGTGCTGGCAATGTGTGTGAATATTGGTGTAACTCTGATAAGTTTAATGTGTGTAAATATTGTTGTGGATCTGTTAAGCTTATCTTTCCAGAAACAGAAACTGAGAAGGGCTTGGAGAAGACTAGTTACCGTGAGCTACAATCAGAGAGCTGCCTATCTGTGAATCCAGGCAAGAGCTGGGGTATTGGAAAAGAAGCCATAGGGTTTGGAAGTCAGTCTTGAGTTAAGATGAAAGGACCTTTACTTGACTACTCAGTGCTGACTGATAAAATTATAACTTACTTGTGACCTAGTGGTGGAAGGCCTTTGTTATTTTCCACTAACCCGTAAGAGGTTACTTAGTAGTGACTGATGATATTGTAGCCTAATTGTGACCTAGAGGTGGATGGCCTTTGTACTTTCCACTACTCTTTAAGGCTGATTGACTTAAGGATGATTGTTCCTTAAGGATGACTGGAAGCCAGCCTCTATTTAAGAATGAAAGGAGATTTCACTTGGGTACAAGTCACAAGAGATTGTGACTTACTAAATGATATGTTTTGCTTAAGACCATGTGGCCACCTTAGAAATAAGTTATTATGTAATATTGTTGTAAATGTTTTGCTTTAGTTTATTGCTGAATAAATGGAGAGTTCACTATACTATGTGATCAGAATCTTAAAGTTATTCACAGCGACAGTCTTCAGGAGAGCTGCTCATGATTGGCTTTATATATGTGTCTCATTGGTTTTTCATCACTGATGTTATAGGCAGGGGGCTACTAATTAGCCAAAGAACTAGAAGTTTCTAACCTGGAATGCTCCCAGTATAGGAGATTAAAATTATGGGTATTCCCAAAATAGAGTAAGGTTAAAAGGAAGAAGAGTAGGTACTAGATAAAAAGAGGCATTTCTAGTTAATGGACAGCTTGCTGGATGTGGAAAGAGTTGCCCATAAAACAAATTATTTTCTAGACTATGACACAGATATAATGTTGGAAAGAAAACAAGTTATGTCAGCATTTATTTGTCACTTACTATGTGCCAAGCATTGTGGTAAACACCTGGAATATAACTACAAACAGAAAAATAGTGCCTTCCCTCAAGGAGCTTACATTCTTTTTTTTTTTTTGCCTTTTTTTTTGGAGGGCAATTGGGGTTAAGTAACTTGCCCAAGGTCACACGGCTAGGTTTTTGTTTGTGTGTGCGTTAAGTGTCTGAGGTCGGATCCGAACTCAGGTCCTCCTGACTCCAGGGCCAACGCTCTACTCACTGCGCCACCTAGCCGCCCCATGGAGCTTACATTCTAATGGAGGAAGACAACATAAAAAAGTGAGCTGAAAGGCTGGAGAAAGGGGGAGGAATACAAAGGTAGCTAGTCTGGGGGTATTAAGGAAAAAATCCAGGGGAGTTAGAAGAGTAGCCTGGAGAGGAATGAAGACATGGCTAGCCTGGACCTCCTCCTTAAAATAAAGATTTTGTGAGGAACCAGTCAATCAGAGAGAGGCCTTGGTGGCAGAAGCTATTACCCTATTTCATCTTCTATTCTCTGTTATCCAATACCTAGTAGTAGGTGTTTTGTTTTGTTTTCTTTTAATTCATTCCTGGGAGTAGGGAACCAGTATGAAAACAGATCAACAATAATAACAGTGAAAAAAAAGAGAGGGAAGTCTTCTTGTATTCAGAATATGATATCTGAAAGGGCTATTAAATAATAAACTGACATTTTTTGGGTTATCTGTTTAAAACTAGGAGCAGTTGGGTAGCACAGTAGGTATTATCAGATATGCAATCAAGAAGACCTGAGTTCAAATTAGGCCACAGACACTTTACTAGTTGTGTGACCCTGAGCAAGTCCCTTGATCCTGTTTATCTCAGTGTTTTTTCATATGTATAATGAGCTGGAGAATTAAAAGGCAAACCATTCCAGTACCTTTGCCAAGAAAATCTCAAAATGGGGTCACAAAGAGTCAGACATGACTGAACAATAAAAAAACATAGATTTTAGAAGTCCTCTCCCAGATTTTATATTTGTAGAAACATGGCCAAAAGTGAGTAAGTTTCTTATCTAAAGTCACACAGGTGGTAGGTGGCAGAGCTAGAATTTAAACTCAGATCCTCTGACTCAATAATTTCTCACTCTTTCCAGTGTACCACCTGTTCTCCTCCCTGCTGCACACAAAACAGAGCATATACTTAGTACAGGAGTTATATTCCTTGCTCTGCTACAAAGAGCATATTCAGATTACATTGCTTTGGAGCCAAACTCCACAGTAACTACCTATGTACTTCCACTCCTGCTACCTTTCTATTTCTTCTTTCCTCTCTAATACTGCCATTCAGATGACTAATCACCACTTCAAGGTTCGTATCGTATTTAAAATACTTTCTTTAATGCCATGTCCTCCATCATCTCAGCCACCTCCATTCCCAAGCTTAGAAATATGAAGTCACCTTCAGGGAATTCTCTTCCCTCATCCAGTCTATCAGAAAAAAATAGTCATCTATGAAATGCCTAAAGTCTACTTCATTCTCTGTATTCCAAAAGTAAATCTAATATTTAAACCACTGTGATCATCTTTACTCACTATTTTCTTTTTTTTTTTTTTTAAGCAATTGGGGTTAAGTAACTTGCTCAAGGTTACATGGCTAGTCATTATTCGGGTCATCCAAACTCCGAGGCCGACGCTCTTACTCACTGCGCCACCTAGCTGCCCCTTTAGGGCAATTGGGGTTAAGTAACTTGCCCAAGGTTACACGGCTAGGTTTTTGTTTGTGCGGATTGTGTCGGAGGCCAGCTCCGAACTCAGGTCCTTCTGATTCCAGGGCCGGCGCTCTATTCATTGCGCCACCTAGCCGCCCCTACTCACTATTTTCTATCCTCTATAAACCATCTAAGTATGTCATTAAGAAACAGTTATACAGCAGGGCAGCTAGGTGGCGTAGTGAGTAGAGAGTCAGCCCTGGAGTCAGAAAGACCTGAGTTCGGATCCAACCTTAGACACAAACCCACACACAAACAAAAAAATCTAGCCGTGTGGCCTTGGGCAAGTTACTTAACCCCAACTGCCCTCCAAAAAGAAAAAAAGAAAGAAAGAAATAGTTATACTTACAATCTTTCTTCTCATTATCCTCAATTCCCTTCAAACCTAGTGAGAAACCCTACCTCAGCTTATCATTTGTCTGTAGCAAATTCTACCTTTTTATACTAAATTTCTACTTGGGAGAAAGTGATAATACTCATCCACTGAGGAAAAAGTCCAGGGGAGTGAGAAGAATAGCCTGGAGAGGAATGAAGACATGGCTAGTCTGGACCTCCTCCTTAAAATAAAGATTTTGTGAGGAACCAGTCAAACTTCCAAACTTCCTTTTTCATCTTCAAGGGTTTTCAAACCTTAGAACTGAGGACAGAAGGATGAAAAGAGGAAAACAATCTAGAGTCTGGATTAATCTTTTTGGTGTCATGGATCCCTTTATCAGCCTGGTGAAGCTTACGAACCCCTTTTTCAGAGTAATGTTTTTTTAATGCATAAAATAAAATACACAGGTTAATAAAAGAAACCTAATTACAGAGAAATCAAGATGTATTTTCCCTGTACAAGTTCACAGACCCCTTGCATCTGAAATTAAGAACCCCTAAAGTAAAAAGACATTTCTTTTTTCTCTAAAATATGGTTAAACAGCATCTTCCTGAAATAAAAATGTGTGTCTTTAAACCTTGACAGGTAAGTAAGAATCGATAACATTAATAGGGCTTTGTTTGCCAAGTAACTTAAGCCTGAGAAACACAGACACAACTTGGACCCCTATAACATTAAGGACTATAAAGCTAGATTTCTACTCTTCATTCTTATACATAATAGTGTGCTTTCATAATGATTACAAAGTATTTCCACAATGAACCACATGCCTATCTCTATGCAACAAATGTAATACTTAACAGAGGCATTTAAAAAAAATCTTTCTAGGCTATTCAATTTGAATAATCTGTCATCTATTAAAAATAAAACCATAAGGAATTAATTACTGAAACATTAACTTTAAAGCAACAACTTCTGCATATAGATCTTCCTTGGAGACATTTTAAAAGGTTATTTTGTTGTATATTATTTCTAAGTTTTAAAATAAATGTTCATATCAACCAATTATAGGTGGTAATAATTAATGTGAGCCTCACTATTGTTGTGTAAAAACATATTATACTGCATTATACCTTGACAGATTACTACTCAGTGATAGCTATTAGTAAGTCTTCCTAGGCACTCTCAAATTATTCACACAACAGTAATTAGGTGTGTGGATTTGCAACTGAAATGAAAAACACTTCACACTATTTGTCTCGCTCTGAATAAAACTGTCATTATAGCACACTGTAGATTTTTTTGTGTTTCATAATAATGCTGCATGTTTTGTTCATTATCTTAATGAATTAAAGATAACAGATACACAGACTTCTTCAATTCTTTAATACTTTCGAGGCTTCATAATTTTGTGACAGTCCTCCCTCCACAGATACAGATTTGAAAGCACTCTATGCACTAAAAGCTGATCTTCAGAATCACTGAGGCAGAAAAAATTCATCACCTGGTGCCCAACCTTGAGTTGATGAGTTTCTCTGAATTCAGGTTAGTCATGGGATACATGCTTAAAAGCCTTTCCAATCTAGTCAGAACTGAGAGGGCTCTTCCTGTGCTGACAACCTTCAAAGACCTAAGGTTTTGACCTCAGTGAGTCACTGGAATTCAGTTTTAATGGAGGATTGGATATACATACTGGGAACAATGAAGAACATGAATGACACTAACTAAATTTAGCTTTACCAAAATTTTGTTAAGATTAAATAAAGTAACACCACACTTATCTAAGTTGGTCAAATTTATGAAGCTTTATCCATTTAGAACCCTACTATAAAGTGAAAACCAAGAGGGAGTTCCCATTACACACACACACACACACACACACACACACACACACACACACACCACAGTTCTTATTGAAAAGTCAATTCATGTGATATTACTATTGTCCAGAAATTGGTAATACTGATGAAGCCTTGTACTTACGGATTTCTATACTTTAATGACAGTAGTAATTCTCAGTTAGACTGCATGTACATATAGTATGCTAGGTTGGTTCTTCAATGGTTGTCAGTCATTGTCCCCAAAAGTATCATTATTATTGAGATTATATTCATATCTCTGAAACTCTAGAATTAAGATGCAAATGATTGTCAAAAGAGAATGGCTAGTTAGGAACTTGAGGGAAGAGAAAGGGACACATAGATTTTTCAAGATTACAACATATGAACCCAGTCCTGAGCTCATCTCTACCATTAGTAGAATAACTGGTAATCTGACATAGACAAAATTTGAGAATGCCTGGGTTCAAATCTGATATTGAATAGTTATGTGACAATGGGTAAATCACTTAGTCTCTCTGAATTTCAGCAGATCCTAAGATTTACCTACAACACTAGAGACCAGTTGCCACCTGCAGTTGGCATAATCATATATCCCTGATGTAACCCACAAAACATTCCCAAAGATATAAAACAGGACCACTGCAAGCACCAAGTCTTAATATATTGAATAATATTCCACAAGAATCAAGTATCAAAACATATTTACCAAAGCAATATAATTGTATTTACCAATACAATCCTCAGTATTTAATACACTTGTATTTAACATTCCTTTTCCATTTAAATAAACACACTTCATTTTTGTAAGAACATGAGATTTATGTAAAACTTGATGGGAGAGGGGCACTATGGAATCTTGCAAAGGGCTCCTTAATGCATACCCATAGGTCCATGGAAAGATATGGATAATATAAAACCAATATCAAAATAAAAAATTACTGAGGAATCTGTAAATACTAAGGTATATATTATACATACATACCTCCTCTCTCATAGAACTTTCAATTGCATCTTTTTTTTTTGATGATAGCTGTCAGTCACACCGATTTTATGGTATATCATTGGTGCTAGTAACCTGAGTAGTTAAGTCTATAATTCTAAGTGGTTTGAATGATTTAAGAGTTCCCAAAGCACATCTGAACCCCCAAGAGGGTACAGAACTATCCTTCTCCTTTACTGAACTGATTGAACTTTTTTGAGACCAAGAGAAGTGCCCAAATGTCAGAAAAGACTTTGTTAGGTCACTGAGCCAAAAGGAAGTCATTCAGGACATCATAGTCCTGCTTCACAATCCCATATCAGAAAGGGCATCCTAAATGTTTCTTCTTGATTCTGAGGCAAGAGTAGGGCTGCCAGAACCCCAGCATATAAACTGTTGATCCTAAGCAGGAAATTCTAGTGGGGAACAAACTGTCAAAAGAAACTGAGAATTTTACTTTTCCCTATGATTCTTTTATTTTTCTGGTATTCATTCTGTAAAATGATACACTGACTTTTTTTCATTTGTAGCCCCTTCTCCATTCCCTTACCAAGATTAAGCTGCACTTAGTAAAGCAACCAAATGGTTAATTTTTGTTTGTTTACAGTCTTCTTCCTCAGATTTCATCCATGTTAATGGCATTTTCTTTTCTTTCTGTCTAATGTGTTAGAATCAAGTATACTTCATGGATCTGGAAGTTGGCATTAATAAAGTGGAATTCCATTGTTCTAATTGCTGCTTCTAATGATCATTTGGTTCCATGGATAAAAATCTCATTTCCCGAAAGCCAACTCCCAGTGGAGCTGGTATATTTTTCCCCTCCTTTGTCCTGATAAGAAGGTAGCATATCTGATTTTCAGGATCAGAATGAAAACAATTTCTCTGATTCTCTTTGATGTTCCCAAAGATAGGAAAGCATTTCTTCAGCCCTTGTTAAATGTTATTCAGCTTTGGGAAAAGAATGCCAAAGCTTGTGGGGGAGGCAAAGATTGCCAACGACCATAATATGACCACCTGTCATCCAGTCAGGAGTAATTTTTAATAAATTGGTCATTCAGTTCAGTACCCAGTGGTCAGATGTTCTTATCACAGTTGAAACCAAATAGCACACTTTGGCTATGTCTATATAGTACTTTATAGCTATTCATCAGAGTTGTCTTCAGTAACTCTACAAATGCCTGTGATATTCTACAGAATTTGCTTCTATTCACTGTATCACACTTTTGTTTTTAAATGCAGCATAGCCAAATCTACCAACATCACAGTATCATTTACTGTTGTGCCTTTTAACAACTGAGGAGGAGTACTGCATGATCCCTCTATGGCTGCAAACTCGATGTATGGATGTAGGTATAAATAGATGCATGCATATGTGTAAGTATATGGGGGTGGGGAAATGAGGGTATAATTAAGGATTAGCAGAAACAGGAATGGCTTCCTTCTCTATTTTCTTCTTAAAATGACATGTAGGTTTCAAAAAAGCTAGTTGACATAAATATTAAAACTCACACCATTAGAAAATTTAAATATAAAAATTAGCGTAAAATAGAAGGGGATTTCTTAGCTCTGACTACAGGAATAATTATTAACCCAACAAGGGATAAAGGTAATCATGAGACCTAATTAAAAAACATAGAATAGAAAATTTCAATTACATAAAATTAGAGCTTAAAAAACAAAACCTGTGAATTCAGAATTAATTTTTGCATCAAATGACTCTGCTAAAAGTCTGATATCCAAGAGAACAGAAAACTGCCATAAATATATAAGGCTAAAGGCCATTATCCAATAAATAATGGCCAACAGATATGAGCCAACAGCTCCCTAAAGAATTTCAAAGTACCAACAATCATATAAAAGATTCTTCTCAATTACTAATAATAAGAAAAACGAAAATCAAAACAATAGTGAGGATTTATCTCACACCCTGCAAACTTACAGTGATGAAAAGAAAGACCAAAATAATAAAAACTGGAGAGGGTGCAACAAGACAAGCAAACTGAATTTGGAATGATAGAACCAAAGTCATAAAAATGTCAATATGTTTTAACCTAAAAATCATTTCTGGACATATGCCCAAGAAGCTCAGTCACAGAAGAATAGGCCCTATATGGGCTGAAATACTCAAAGAAGCATTTTTTTTGTTTGTGGTAGCAAATAAACTGAAAATATGGTGGGTACACCAATGACTGAGGAATGCTAAAAGATACATGACTGTGGTACATTTTAAGAAATAATAACAATAGGGTTGTGGAATGGGATTAGACCATTCCACTAATATTCCATTAATATAAGGAACACTAGATACAGCAACTTCCTCTACCAACGCAGGTAGGCAACTTCTCCATAACTTTTCGCTACCTAGAACAGTCTAAATGATTTGCACAGAGTAGGGAATATTATTTAGAGGCAGAATTTGAACCTAATGCCTCTTGACTCTTTGAGGTCAGGTGTCAATCTATTATTTCTTAGCATCTCTCAGGAATTGAAAAATGTGAGAAAAACAAATACAGAGCAAAGTAAGCAGAACCTAGAAAACAATATATACAACAATGACAATAATGTAAACAAAAAGAATAAAACAAAATGAGCACAGTGTAATTCTTGGACCCAGAAGAAGAAATGCAGTACCTTCTTTCTTTGGAGTGATTGGGGTGGTGGGGTGGGGAAGAGGTGGGTAGGAGGGAATAGGGAAACTGTGGTTGTGGAATAGCTCATTTTGTTTAACTATTTTTTTACTATTAACAAGGAAAGGCTTATGTGTGCATGTGTGCGCGCGCGCGCCTGTGTGTGTGTGTGTGTGTGTGTGTGTGTGTGTGTGTGTGTGTGTGTGTTTTCAGGGGTGGGGGGAAGTAAATGAGGACAGTGGAAGGGTGTGAGCCTGAAGAAGGAAAGGGAAGGGAAAAAAATCAAGGAATATGAACAAATAGTTTTCAAAAGAGTTACAAACTCTAGGAAACAACTTGAAAACATGATCTAAATTATCATAATATGACAAATTTGAAAATTAATACAACTTGAATTTTGATGAAAGTTAGCCAGAATGACCAAAAAAAAAAAAAAACAAAACCAGATGGCATACAAGAGAAGGGAAAATGAAACACTCCTCCCTTCTCATGGAAGGAAGTGGAAGTGACTCTGCCAGTAACAGACTGTTAAATTTTATGTTGTATTGAATATTTTTGCTTAATTGTTTTTCTTTGTTAGAATGTACTGTTTAATCTACAGGAAGAAAAAGAGCATAGGCTAAAGAGAAAGAATACATATTTAAAGATATGACTGCCAAGTAAAGAAAGACACCTATAAAACATTTTAAAAGATTCTGTCATATTGACGACTTTGGAGATAGTTTATTCCCTAGAAAATCTGATTGAGTATATTTTGTTTACCTGCCATTGCTAGTGCATTATCAAACACAATCAGCCAAGAAATCTTTTCTTTTCTTTTCCTTTCATAAGATTGTTTTTATTCTAAGTAGTTCACTGATTTTTATCTTTAAAATCTCCCAAACATTACTGAAATTAAAACAAATTTATCAAAATTTTATTTGTGGACTTAAAAAGTAGATAGCTTTCTTTCTGGGGTGCCATGCTGATGAAGCTAGAACCCTCAAGTTTCTTTCCAATCATATTATTCTTTGATAAAGAGCTCTATGATTAAAACACTTCAATGACCTGCATTTATGGAGACAATCTGTTCCCCTTTGCCTCTTAAAATAAAAGCATTCTTTATTTATAGAAATCAGGATTTCCTTTCCCTACAGAGGTTACATCTTAGGAAAATTAGAACAGTCAAATGTTTACAGTGACTTTGGCAGAGTCCTCACTCCAAAGTATCACTGCTTCCCTATATAGTCACTGTTGACCTCCATAGGCCCAGTTCTCATCCCATGTGACTGTGAGAATTTCCATAATCACATCAGATAAGTATCTGACCCTATCACTTAACTCTCTTGGAAACTTTAATTAAACAATAGAGACATACCAACTATGCAACTATTGCTTATCCACAGAAACAAAGGACACAATACTCTCTCTCTCTCTCTCTCTCTCAACTGTGGTGGGTGTGGGCAGGCTACACAAAACATGAGAAATGAGGAATTTCACAGGAGAAGTGGTATAAAAGATATTATCAGTGTACAACTGGGAAAAAAGACTCATCATGTAACAAGGATGAGGGACAATGGAAGGATGAGCTGATTTTTCTTCTGGAATCATATAATATAAGGAGAACAAAGGAAGCTCCCAACACATTGTGTAGACACACCTTTTGCCCCATGCTGGACAGGAGTTGTACAGTTTGCATGAGCATGGCTAGGTTTCCATCCAAGTAGCCAGGTGGTTCAGTGAAAAAGTGCTGGGCTTAGAGTCAGAAAGACTGGAGATCAAATCTAACTTCAGACACTTACTAGCTGTATGACTCTGGGTAAATCACTTAAGCCCATTTGCCTCAGTTTCCTCAACTATAAAATGGAGATCATAATAATATCTACCTCCCAGGATTGCTGTGAAGATAAATGAGATAATATATGCAAAGTACTTAGTACAGGGTCTGGAAGGTGCTAAATAAATACTTGTTCCTTCCTCCCCTTCCTCTGTCTCATCTGCATAATTGGAAGGAATACCAAAATCATTGAGATCACAAAACAAATGTCATATGATATTGCTGGTGTAATAACCTTTGGAATTAGAAGAGACCCTAGAGACCATATGACTGCTTCATGTCATTCCACAGTTTTTAACTTTTAGCTAAAAAACTCACACATACATCAAAAATACATTTAGCCCAGTATATCTAGATACCTATCTTTGATTGTCACTTCCTGCATTTGATTATGAAATAATTCATTCCATTATTTTGGAAAACAATTATTAAAATATGCTGAATACATTTATCAGAGTTAAATGTAGTTGGACAGAAGGTGGTCAGGATATTGTGATCAAATGATTCCTGCACACCACACCAAAAAAATTGAGGAAATCACAGATGGCATGGGTCAAAGAGACAATTGCAAGTTAAGGTATGTTGACCAAAGTACAAAGATATGTAAATGGTTAATAAATATCCTGGTTCCCTTTTACAAAATATAAAGAAGTTTTCTCTTATGGAATCAGAGGACAGGTTGCCTATTGATTGGTTGAAGATTGGCCATTTCCAAGGTTCTCTTTAAAAAGCTAGCTTGTAAGTTCTGGAGTCAGTCTAGGCAAGAGAGTTTTATGGATTATGATCCTTGATAGAAAAGGATCATAGGAAGAGAGCTTGAGAGGGGAGAGCCCTTAACCTTTCCCCTTGCACCTCTCTCTGCATAGTGTTTTGCACTTAGCAGGGAACAGAGAGAGGGACAGCAAAGGAAATTCTGAGGAGAGTCACCCATAGCAGAAGAGATGAGAGGTAGTCATGGATTCAAGATGGAATGAGCCCTCAGGAATCAATTAGACATATAGATACATTATCTCAATAAGCATCACAATACACTTTGTCTATTCTAATTGCAGGATGGTTTGTTTTCAATCATTTTTCCAACCCAAACATTATTGTTTTTTACTCTGTTTCTATTACTATTCATCTTTCATTTTCTTTTTTTTTTTGCTTTTTGGAGGGCAATTGGGGTTAAGTAACTTGCCCAAGGTCACACAGCTAGGTTTTTTTTTTGTCTGTGTGTGCGTTAAGTGTCTGAGGCCAGATCTGAACTCAGGTCCTTCTGACTCCAGGGCTGACGCTCTACTCACTGCACCACCTAGCCGCCCCTCATCTTTCATTTTCAAAAAGGACCAATGACATCACCCAGTGATGTCATGACTTGTGTTTCAATTGGATATGACATATTTATGCATCAAGTTAGATTCTTTTGTACATAAATACAAAGTCCATGACCTCACATAAATTGTCTCCTCTTCTCTTTCCTGCATTTGATTATGAAATAATTCATTCCATTATTTTGGAAAACAATTATTAAAATATGCTGAATACATTTATCAGAGTTAAATGTAGTTGGACAGAAGGTGGTCAGGATATTGTGATCAAATGATTCCTGCATACCACACCAAAAAAATTGAGGAAATCACAGATGGCATGGGTCAAAGAGACAATTGCAAGTTAAGGTATGTTGACCAAAGTACAAAGATATGTAAATGGTTAATAAATATCCTGGTTCCCTTTTCCCCAATATAACTAAGTAAAACTGCTGTTAGATTGGCTATGAATGGTCTTAGCTTATTGTAATATTGAATCTGAACTACTAGCCTAGTCTGAAATGAGAAAACATTCATGAAAATACTTTGTAACTAGTAATGGACAATATAGAAGAAGTCAGTCATGGAAATAAAATTAATACTAGTGGTATTGGCAGTGGTAGATGGTTGGGATGGGACCAGATTTTTGATTTCATAACTATAATAACATTTACATAGTACTTTAAGGTATACAAAGAACTTTGAGCTATATTATCTCATTCAATTTGATCCTCACAACAGTCATGATAGGTAATTGTTATCATTATCCTCATTTTGCAGATGAGGAAACTGAGGCAGAGAGAGGCTTATTTGACTTGCCCAAGATGACAAAAAGTACTTATCAAAGGCAGGATTCAAACTCAGGTCTTCTTGATTTGAGTATAGCACTCCATTCACTATGCCACCTAACTGCCTAAAGTGAGGAAACCTTCTATGCCAATTCAGATTTGCACGTGCTCTGCAATCTGTATTCTTAGAGGGCTGCCAATGAGGGGTTAAGTGACTTGGACTGGCTCACTCAGACATTATCAGAGCAGGGACATGAACCCAGATCCTTCTAACTTCAAGGCCTGTCTTTTTATCTGCTATACTATGCTGCCTCTACAGTAAATGATTGCTTTAAAAGAAACTGGAATGAGTGGTGGTATGTTCCTGAAGGAATCTCTACTACTGGGGAGGCTAAGGCTGAATTCAAAACCTAGAAGTTCCAGATTGCAGTAGATATACATAGTTAGGCAATGGAATGGGAAGCCACCAGGTTGCTTAAGGTGGTGAAAACTAGCACAGATGAGAATTAAAGCAGGTGAAAAAACCTGTGCTAATCTGTAATCAGATCAGTCTGGTGAGCAGCCATTGATTGTACATCTATCCTGGGTGAGAGAGGGAGACCCAGGCTTTAAAAAAAAAATCAGTGATTTAACTGAGATGAAGAATTCAGAAGCGGGGGGCGGAGCCAAGATGGTAGAGTAGAAACAGCACTTCCAAGGAACTTCAGCCCACACCACTTCAAAATCATGTAAAAGGGGACTCTGAACAACCTCTGGAGCTCCAGAACCCACAGAATGACACAGAGAAGCTAACCTCCTGCTGTGGACAGCCTGGCAGCCCTGCAGGGATCGTTCAGCACAGCACTCTGGGAGCCGAGCCTAGGACAGAGTGAGTTGGAGGTTTTAGCTCCAGGGCGGCCTGACCAGCAGCCGGTTGGAGGGACCCCAGAACACCAGCTGCTGTGGCTTTTCCAGAATTATCAACACATAGATGCCTAAGACAGAGTGAGAGGTTAGTCCCCTATGGACTTTAGGACCAGTATGTGGGAACGCGTCAGCTTCTTCTCTTGGGGGCTAGAAGCCTCTGAGGAGGTGCAGCACAGTCGCCATTTTGCAGCTTCAGTTATAGCTTCAGCTCCTGGCCTGCACTGTAGGGGGATCTGGCAATCAGTCTGGGGGGTAATCACTCTTGCTGTAACCTTCTTGGATCTGGATTGCTGTCTGGGGTGGAGGTCTTGGGGTGTGTGTCCAGCTTGCCAGAGGGTGTGGGGGCTTCAGGGAGGGCACCCAACTAATACCTCTGGCAGCTGAGAAGACCCCAATGTTTGGGACAGAAGCTCCCTTGTCTGGTGGCAGAGTCCTACTGTGGCAACAAGCCCAAAAGTCAAGTAATTAAGTGGCAACATGCCTAGGCAAAGGAAACAAAATAAACAGAAAAATGCAACATTAGACTCCTATTTTAGGGGCAAAGAGGATCAAAGCATGGAACAGGAGGAAGACTGTGAGGTCAGAACTCCTGCACCAAAAGCCCCAAATGAAAATATGAGCGGGTTACAGGACATAGAGGACCTTAAGAAGGATTTTAAAAACCAAATAAGAGAAGTGAAGGAAAAATTGGGAAGAGAAATGAGAAAGATGCAGGAAAAGTATGAAATGACAGTCAGCCTGACTGAGGAAAATAACACCTTAAAAAACAGACTAACTCAAATGGCAAAGGAGGCTCAAAAAGGCAATGAGGAGAAGAATGCCTTAAAAACCTGAATTTGCCAGATGGAAAAAGAATCTCAAAAGCTCACTGAGGAGATTCATTCCTTCAGAATTAGACTGGAGCAAATGGAAGCTAATGACTTTATGAGAAATCAAGATGCTGTTAAACAGATCCAAACAAATGAAAGAATAGAAGTTAATGTGAAATATCTCATGGGAAAAACCACTGACCTGGAAAATAGATCCAGGAGAGATAATTTAAAAATTATTGGACTACCTGAATGCCATGATCAAAGAAAGAACCTAGAAATCATCCTTAAAGAAATTCTCAAGGAAAATTGCCCTGATGTCTTAGACCCAGAGGGGGAAATAGAGGTTGAAAGAATCCACAGATCACCTCCTGAAAAAGATCCCAAAAAGAAAACTCCTAGGAATATTATAGCCAGGTTCCAGAATTCCCAGATTAAGGAGAAAATACTACAAGCAGCCAGGAAGAAACAATTTGAATATTGTGGAAATGCAATCAGGATAACACAGGATCTGGCAGCTTCAACACTGAAGGATTGAAGGGCATGGAATATGATATTCTGGAGGGCAAAGGACCTGGGATTAAAACCAAGAATAACCTATCCAGCAAAACTGAGTATCTTGTTTCAGGGGAAAATATGGTCTTTCAGTGGAATAGAGGACTTTCAAGCATTCTTGAGGAAAAAACCAGAGTTGAATAGAAAATTTGACATTCAGACACAAGAAGCAAGAGATGCTTGAGAAGGTAATCAGGGAAAAGAAATCAAAAGGAACTTATCAAAGTTGACCTATTTACATTCCTACATGGAAAAACAATAACTGTAACTGATGAAACCTTTCTCAGTATGGAAATAGTTGAAGAAGGGTATACAGGCATATGAATACATATGTGAATGTGTGTGTATATATGTTTACAGGTATACATGGATAGAGGGCACAAGTCGAATTTGGTGGAAAGGGATGATACTTAAGGAGTGAAGTTAAGAGGTGAGAAAGGAATGTGGTGAGTAAATGGGAAGAGACGAGGGGATGTAAACTATCACGTGTAGAAAAGGCAAGGGGAAGTGGTTGCAGGGGAGGGGAAGAACAGGAAGGCAAAAAGGAAAAACCATATTCTCATTGAATTTGGCTCAGGGTGAGAAAGACTTACATACTAAATGGGATATCTCACCCTGCACGAGAGTAGAGGGGAGGGAGATGAGAGGGGGGATGATGGAGGGAAGTGAATGCTGGGGGAAGGGGAGGTTGGAGGCACCTATTTTTGAAGAGGGACAGGATCAAAGTAGGGAATGGACCAGGTGGGGGGTGGGATGGGTGGGAGGGAAATACAGCCAGTCTTTTACAATATATTTACTATGGTAATGTTTTGCATAGCTAGACATATACAACATATACTGAATTGTTTATCTTCCCAGTGGGAGTCGGTGACAAGGGACTAAAATAATGGATCTGGAATTTGAAGTTTTAAAAGTATATCTTTCAAATATATATATAAATACTATTATTAATACTATTTTGCATGTAATTGGGAGATAGGATGTGCAGGCATTGGGGCACAGAGAATCACCTTGCCCTAATGGAAAAGTTGAAGGAGGTAAGGGAGAAGAGATGGGAGAGAGCAGACTGGATGAAGAGATATCCTGTGGGACTGCTATTCTGGGATGGTGGGTAGGGGAAAAATGGGGGAAAAATTGCAACTCAAAATCAGGCGGAAATGAATGATGTAAACCAGAAGTTAATAAAGCATTTGGGAAAAAAAAAGAATTCAGAAGCACTAGATACCAATGCCAATATACATTTTTATGTTAGAACAACAAGTAGCTTACATTCCTCCAAATGATATTAGCTTAAATGTTGAGGAGAGCCATATTCAATGCTAAAAATTGTTTTCTGATAGCTGAAACAAGGCAACAAGCATTTACTAAATGCTTACTATTTACCAGGGATAGTACTAAGCAATGGGATTACAAATACAAGCAAAAAGAAAGACAGCCTTTTCCCTCAAGGGGTTCACATTGCAAAAGAGGCAAAAAGGAAATGAAAAGGGAGCAAGGATTATGAAGATATCCTTATGGGGGCATGGTGTTGAAGTCTAGAAAGCCAGATGTTCAGCTAGGAAGAAAATGAAGTTTGATTGGCTTGGGCAGAACCACCCCCTTAAGGTTTATCTAAATGTTGTATTTCAAACTCTACCAATTGAGGCAATAATTAATTATTCATACTGCCAGGGATCTGTGAGAAAATAATTACATATCTCTTAGTAACTAGGAAAATGGGTAGTGGGGAAATATCAATTAATTCATATGGATATTCTAGCAACCCACGAAAGCAATTGTCTATTAAAGCCATTAGTAAAGGGAGTTCAGAGGAGGGGCTGAAATAACAATTCAGTGCCAATGAATTTAACACTCTTTAGAAAAAAAAAAAGGTAGCTACATGGCACAGTGGATAGAGCGCCTAGAATCAGTAAAATGAGTTTTCCTGAGTTCAAATCTGGCCTTAGATGCTTACTAGCTGTGTTACCCTGGGCAAATCACTTAACCTCAGTTTGCCTCTCTTTCCTCATCTGTAAAAGGAGCTAGAGAAGGAAAAGGCAATTTCCAGAATTTTTGTCAAGAAAATCCCAAATGGGGCCACAAAGAGGTGTACACAACTGGACAATGACTGAATAGGAAGAAGAAAAAAATCATTTCCTTATCTTTGCATGGGATCATATACAATATGCTTTTCTATTTTTCTGAGGTTTTTGTACTTTATTTTGTCTTGTTCCTATTGAGATCATTATTGAGATCATTATTCATCTCTCCATAGGACACTTAGGTAAAGACTGACTTGAAGGTGGGACATCGATGAGATGACTTTATCATAACATTTAGAAATAACTTTATTGATATTTTTTAAAAATTGTATTAATCACATTTTCAATACATTCCTCCCTCCTTGGAGATTGCCATCCCTTGTAGTAAAAAAAAATTAAATATGGGAGAAAGCATTCAGCAAAACTAACCAACTTATTGTTATAAGCAATATTCCACATCCAAAGTCCCCCATGCCCTCAAAGAATGGGAAGGAGAGAGATGGTAATATCTTATGTTTCTGCTTTTAGCCAGACTTCATCACTATAATTTATTAGCGTTTATATTCAATTGTTCTGTTGCTGTTCTTAGTTTTTCTGCTTCCTTCAGTTTGAATCACTTTGTGTAAATCTCTGGATTTCCTACAAATATTCTTATAGAAGATTATTTTCTGTTCTTAACACATTCACATTTCTTACAGCATATATTACATAAATAAAATTCCATTATATTTATATTGTTTAGCTTTCCCCCAATTAACAAACATGTGATATCATTTTTAGAAACATTCAGTATAGTTCCCACACAGAATATAGCAAAATCAGGTATTAAGAAGCCAAGTTAGAGAAATCCCTGGAAGAGGAAGCCTCTCTAGGAAGGAAGAGCTCTTGAAGTTCACCAGCTGTTCCCCCAAAGACATGCTTGGTCAGAAGTGGAAGATATTGCTAGAGTTGTCTTTGATGTTCCTCAGATAGCAAACAACTGAACTCATACACAGGGCTGCTGAGGTTCAGGAAAAAGATTCTTTTAGCTGGTGATAGTGGCCTGGCTTCCTATAAACCCTCTGGGCAGAGACAGAAAAAAAAAACCAAGAAAACAATCTTTTTCTATATGACCTTTTCCTGCATTTCTGCTGGTAGACTGTCTGACATGGTGCTGGAGTATTAGCTATGCACTTTGGCTCAACTGCTTGACAGCTGCTTCTCATTACATCAGCCAACTGGGATATGAAGCCTCCTTAAGTCATAGCAAGAAGTCACTTAACCTTGCTTAACCTTAATTTCCTTACCTGTAAAATAAGGGTGGTAATAATTGCCCTATCTCACAGAGGTACAACAAAGAAAGTGTACTTTAAAGCACTATACCAAAAAACTGTGTAATAGGGGAAAAGGTCTGAGAGAGGAAAGGCCCCATGAGCTTATTCAGGTGGCATCTCCCCACACAGAAGATGCTGAGGAGATAACTTCCTGGAGAATCAGGATATACAAGTAAGGATAGAGCTTTGGGAAGACCTTGGAGCATGGCTAAACATGCTGTAATCTGCTTTGCTAATCATGTGACTGGGTGGAGCCTACTTTGCCTGGCTACATGGCCAGGACTGTTGACATCTTTAAAAAGGTCTGAGTCATCTTTGGCTACGTCTTTGCTCTCTTTAAGTCTGGGGAAGACTGGTGATTTCTTCCTCTCACAGTGTCCACTGGGAGTCATGTTGTAAGGAAAACAGTCTCTGAAGCCCTATGGCTCTCAGAAATGAACACGACTCCCTAGACTTTTCATTTCCTCTTTTCCATTTCAGAGGCAGGGAGTGGAGTCTCCAAAGACTGGAGAGCAAGTCACAGAAATTCAGGAGATGGAATCCAATCTGTCCAGTGCAGCATCAACTCTGAGGAGCAAAGAACAACCTTTGAGAGTGATTTTCTAGACCCAAAGCCTATAAAAGTTGAAATGAAGACTCACTCAGTATGATGCCATCTTTGGAGGTAAACTTGGTGGGACTATGTAGAAACTGAGTTAAGTTGTAATACTCTTATATGGGCATTGTGATGGTATAGGGAAGAGTATGCCTCACTGGGGGAAAAATGTGCATGCTTGCTTTTGCAGTATCGTTTAGGTAAATATTTCTTTGTAAAAGAATGGAACTGGAGTATTAGTCACAGCACCCTAAAAACGGAAGGAAACACAGCTAGTTTAAGCACATGCCTACTGATAGGCAAGACATTCTAAAACTCAAGAGCATTCTGGAAACATGAGGTGTGATAAAATCAACTTGACTGAGAGAATGGGGCCAGAGCATACATTTTTTATACTTTTATATACTTTTAAAAATCTTTTTCTTTTACGGGATTTTCAATAGTTCAATACAATAAACATCCATTATGTGTCAAGTACTGTGCTAAGAAATGGGGATATGAAAAGAGGCAAAAGACAGTCCTTGCCTTCAAGGAGTTTACAATCTAATTGATTTCCTCTATGAAGATTTTTGAAGGTTAATCCCATTTTCTATAACAAGCAAAACTGTACTGGCCTGTAATAAGATGTTGGTTGATAATCTCAATTATTGTCATAATGACAAATCAGAATCTTTCTGTTTGCAGATGATAATCAGAACCATAAAAGCTGAGATAACTTTGCAAAACAAGTACATTTAGAAGAAATTCATCCTATTTCTTGCTCCCCCCACCCCACTTCCACTTTCCACTGCCTGGATATTTTTTTTTTTTGCTTTTTGGAGGGCAATTGGGGTTAAGTAACTTGCCTAAGGTCACACGGCTAGGTTTTTTTGTTTGTGCGTACGTTAAGTGTCTGAGGCCAGATCCGAACTCAGGTCCTTCTGACTCCAGGGCCGACGCTCTACTCACTGCACCACCTAGCCGCCCCACTGCCCGGATATTTGTAATAAAATATTATCAGAGAGCCTTGTAATTAATTTCCTCTTGTTAATTATTTTCTACCTAAAGGCATAACTAGGGGCTGTGTGGGAGGTGGAGGATAAGAATTCAGACTGAAGAAAAAAAAAACTCTTAGGAAAAGAAAATGAATGATAGCAGTGGAGAGGAAAAAAAAATCAGAAGAATGTGCAAAGAGAAATAGGATGAAGTAAGTTAGAGAAGAGAGAACGCTTGGGGTGGTGAGTAAAAAGTTGACCTCAGTGTCAGGAAGAGAGAGGCATATGTACCATCTTTGATATATCCAAGCTATGTGATTTTCCTGACTCCTCTCACTAAATCTCTCAGTCTTCAAGCAACTCTTGAAGACTGAAGAGAAATATTCAAGAAGTGTGGGGCACTGTTTTAGGTTTGTTTTTTAATTCAGGAAGAAAAACATGGAGAGAAAAAAATAACCCAAAATTAAACTGAAAACATGTCTTACTAAAAATGATATATCTTTATAATGAGACAAGTTCTGGTTCATCAACAAAATCAAGACCCTGAGTTCTTGCTCATTTTATTTTTTTTATTAACCATCTACATCACTTTCTTCACTTCTAATGAACCTTCTAAAAGCTTTTATGTCCATGTCTATGAAGAGAGGAAATAGAAAAGGATGGGGAGGGTGTGGAGTGAGAAACATTCCCCACCTTAGGATAAGATTGACTTAGGTGTGCTTTGCTAACTGATGCCTAATCTTATCATCTTCTGAGAGTATAATCCTCTTTCCCTCTGAGAATTAATTCCTCTTTATTACCTTGCTATCCTTTTATCTAGACTGCTTTTCTTGCTCTGCTCAAACCAAGAGTTTATCCTATGAACCCTAACTTGATCTCTGGACTTCCAGGCCTTCTGTGTGCTTGTGATTATGGGCCTCTGGGCCTTTATCTTCTGGATATTTGCTTGATAGTTCCTGTCACTCTGACCCTTACCAGAGTACCAGAACTTAAAAATGGTTCCTTTCTCTCATAGGCCAGGCTTTTCCTGCTGCCAGCCACCATGGACAACAGAAGAACAGAACAATCTTTGGATTTTTCCCATTACTCCACAGATATCATCTTATTTTCACTGGTAATTTTCTATGATGTTACAAGGAGCACTTGGTTCAAAGCTGTTTTATTAGGTTAAAAAAATGGACAATCAAATAATGTATTGTGTTTTTTTTTCATTTAGTCCTTGTACTTTTACTATCTTTGGTAATATTCCAGAGCATATGATTTCATTTCAAAAACATATGACAAAGAATCAATGTTTAGGTTTCCAAAAGTGACACAGACTGAATTTTAACTCTGACAAACTGTTTTGCTAAGCCATGTTATAACACTGAACATTTAGAAACAAAGATGATGCTTGTCAAAAGTCTGTTTTGGAAGTTCCTCTTAATTCTACTTAATGGGATAAACACCCAATGATGGTGTATATCAGAATGTTTCAAAATACTTGGTCTGAGATTTTTTCCCAAGTATAAAGATACCTCTTAACAACTGTGGCTTGAATAAGCAGCAGCATCATTGCAAATGTGAGGACAACTTTCAGTTTCAGGTATCATGATGTGCTCTTGGGGAAAAATTGAGTGCTTTTGAAATGCTCACTTATACCATCTGTTTAAACTGAAGGCCAAGGTGAAGCTTTAGACATCCTTTCTGTCTGTGAGACAGCAACAGGAAGACCAGAACGATGGAGATAGAAATCAGACCTAGGTTTTAAATCTATTACTTTTACCACTATGCCCCATCTCAACTAGGAGAGTAATAGCAGTATCAAACAGAGGAATTTTTATGCCTAGGGCAAATGGAGTTAAAAGGAAAAGACACAGAAAACAACCTGTCCCTTGGTGCCGTGGTATGTGAAGAGGTTTGCCTGTCCCCTAGAGAATGTGGTCTATGATATTACAACGTGGTCAACAGTTTCTGATCCTCCAATCCCTGAGAGGACAGGATAGTGAGGGACTAAGAGAAGTGTACCCTACCCCCACCATGTTGACACAATTGATTATTTCCCATTTCTAAAACAATTACATATATATATATATATATATATATATATATATATATATATATATATGTATATGCCCACACTTACATGTGTACATGAGTATATGCAAATGTACTGTTTATATGCATAGTTACATATATATTTTGTTACAGGAATGGGAATTTAAGATCTTCCCTGCCCCTAGGCCCTTTGAAAAGCTTTAGTCCACCCGGAGCCTGTGGGAGACTTGGTGCTCTGTGATTGGGCAGTGGGTCAAGAGGGTTGTAACATTCTCTGAGACAGGAAAAGGCTATAGAAAACCCTGATATGAGGCTTTGTTTCAGGGCTCACTTTGAGAAGCGGGTGATTTGACCAGACAAGACTCTGGGCAGCCGTTGAGCCCCCCGGCTTTGAAAACCCAGATGTTAATGCTTCGCTCTCTGGTAACTGACTAGGTATGGATGTAATGATCAGACAGTTGGAGGCCTGTCTGCTTGAAATGTTTCTCTGTCTTGTAATTTCTGTTTGTAACCTCTGTATACTCTGAAGTTTGGGGTGCTACTTTTCTCCCTAAACTAGGTAAATGATAGGTTTGATTGATTAAAGCAAGATTTTAACCCATTTTGAGTTGCTTTCCTTTAGAAAAGCAGATCTAAGAACCTGTGTTGGCAGCCACTCTGGGGATGCCGGGGTGCTTGATGTTTCAATGTTCATTCTTCTTTTTCAGAGAATCAGATCATAGGTGGTATCTTGACTTGTACGTGAAGTAGATTTAAGTAAGGCAGAGTTGCACAATGTCATCAGCCTCTTTCAGAGTTATAGAAATTGGGGCGGCTAGGTGGTACAATGAATAGAGCACTGTCCCTAGAGTCAGCAGGACCTGAGTTCAAATGTGGCCTCAGACACAACACTTACTAGCCCCGTGACCTCAGGCAAGTCACTTAACCCTAATTGCCCTGCCTTCATCCCTTTGGGGAAAGAAAAAGCAGAGTCATAGAAGTCCAAGGGCAAGAAAAAAGTCAGGAGGACTGGTGATGGCCCATGATGCAAAGGATGACCTTGGAATCCTCAATATCTGACCAAGTCTAAGAGCTCCACAGCACCTGCTTCAGCTGCCTTCATGGTCATTGGAACAAACTGTTCTCATCTATCCATCTCACTGGGGGAAGTCTTCATATCAGACATCTCCTTAATTCACTGTTAGGTCTGAGGCCTGTTAGTTACCCTCAACCTAGTTTAACCCATCTGCCAACATATTTTTACCAGGGTGTGACCAACGCACATGTCATAGCTTCTTAGAGCCATAGCTAAACAGTATGAGGAGGCCATAACAGAAAAATGTTTCAGGACCCATTCCTAGCTTGCAGAAAAATAAATCAAGCAGGTACAAAAAGTTTGATGCTATAGTTTGGTTTTATGAGGCACCAAGGAGCACAGATATTCATATAAATGAAAGTTCAGTGGAATTACAATAATAATGAAAAGAACAGAGAAGGGGAAAGAACTCCACTCAAATCTCCCAAACTCCCAAACTCATCTAAACCATTTTCATCAAAGTACTCTGGGTCTTACATTCAGCTTTGCCATAAGTCTGCAGTGAATTGTTTTTCTAACTTTTGTTTTATTTTAGTAAGAAGGAAGGTATTTTACTGTCTAATTATGTGTTTCTTCTCATCTCTTCTTTCAAAAACAAATAAAAACTGCGCACCAGTTTCCAGCAGTTTCTATGACTGAGTCTTCCTAAGTTCTTCACCTCAGCTGAAAGGAGAAACTTACTGGTAAACCTCTTCTACTAGGTTTCAGAAACACTTAAGAAAATATAAGAGGAAAGGTTACAATGGAATAACCCATAACTAATATGCGTACTAGGTTGGACGGTTTTAAGGTAACAATGATATATACATATGTGTATACATGTATGTATATGTATTATACATCCTCATGCATAAGTATTTTTTTTCTGTTAGCAGAATGGTTCTTGGAGCCTGCTGAGCTTAATTTCAGAACTGAGCTAAAGGAATAAAAACTTCATGCTATTTCACTTCACTGCACTACAAATAAATTCATTCACAGTGGAAATTATTTCATAACTATCAGGAAATTGGAAAGTCTGTCCCCTTAATTACCATTGGGCAGGCCTGGAAACCTGCTAAGAGGACCTCTGCTTATCTGTCCTCACAGACAAGAAAACAAACTGGGTCTGGTTGATGGAAAATGAGAGAATTGTGAAGTCTGTAAAGTTTGCACTGAGTGGTGAAGAGGTACAGGGCATAAAATCTTGGGCTGGAGTCAGGAGGTCCTGAGTTTGATTGCCATCTCTGACAAGTTTACTAGATTTGTGACCTTGGGCAAGTCACTTAACCTCTATTTGTCTAAGTACTATCCAATTGAGATAATAATAATACCTGTTTCCCAGAGATGTTGTGAAGATCAAATGGTGATAATATTTTAAAGGGCCTGGTACATAGTAGGTACTATATGAATATTAGTTATTGTTATTATTGTTCTATATGGAATTCCCTTCTTCTACTCTGCAATCCATTGACACTAGCCTCCTTCCTGTTACTTGAACTCCATTTGATTTCTGGATTCTGGGAATTTTCACTAGATGGTCCCCATGTCCATAATTCCATCCCTCCTCATCTCTACCTTCTAGCTTCCTTGGCTGCCTTCAAGTCCTAGCAAAACTTCTACCTTCTAGGAGGGTGATTTCCCAAGCCCCTTTAATGCTAGGGTCTTATTGCTGTTGATTACCTCAAAATTTATCCTATATATATTTTGTTTATACATAGTTGTTTACATGCTGCCTCCCCCATTATAAGATGAGTAAGAATTGTCTCCTACCTTGTTTTTGTCATCCCCAGATTTAGTACAGTGGCTGACACATAAACGGTCCTTAATAAAAGTTTGCTGAATAACTTTAGGTATTTGGTGCCTTTTTAAATTCTTTGCCCTTAGGAAAACATTAAAGAGCTGATACCCTTAAGAAATTGAATAAAACTCATTTGTACCAATGTAATAAAGCTCCTGGTTAACATTTTTAAGAACTTTGGTTGGAACTGTGACAAGAAAGGCTTTATCTCATGTAAATAATTTCAAGTAAAACAGATTAAGAAGGAAAATTTTGAGGACTAATATGGTTTCCAAGCTACATTCCTAATTGGAAATAGGCAGTTAGAGTGCTAGGCCTGGAATCAGAAAAAAAATCTAGCCTCAGCTGAACTGATTCAACCATTCTGGAGAGCAATTTAGAACCATGCCAAAAGGGCAATAA